>CM038001.1:0-326810 GCA_021234005.1 Nephelium lappaceum
TTTTTATATACCTACAAAGAGTATTTTTTTTAATTTAAAATCATATAGTATTTTGGATAAACAAAACTATATAAAAAAATGGGTAATATGTCAAAAGAAATTTTTTGGGATTATCCCTTTTATATATACATACATATAATCTATATATATATATATTTCAATTCTCCTGTCAGTGGTGTTATAGCTTGTATTTTGTTGCGGATGCATTCTTTAACTAGTTATCCACCAAGACTAGTAGTTGCACACCGATGTATAATTAGTTATATAATTTATCCGCAACACAATGCCACTGACAGAAGAGTTGTATGGATTCATATACAATTTCAAATTCATTAATAATCGATTGTAATAATTTTACTTTGGTTTTCTGTTACAGTGTGCCCCAAAATTGAAGTGGCTTACTCTTTTTGACTGCCATCATCTCACTAAGATTCAGACCTCTTTGATGAGTGGCCCAACCTAGCATTCTAATGAGAAATTTGGTGCCATGGATCAAGATTTTGGAACACAACAAAATCAGGAAAATCCATGATCAGTGAAAGATTACCCTTATCTTAAAAATCAATATAATTTTTTTTTGTAATTTTAAATATGTGGAACTATCTAACACACTCTCTCAGCGTGTCCATAATAAAGTTCTATTATATATTTGTACAATTGGGTTGTTTGTTTCAGCTGCTGTAGCTGCTCATAATAAAGTCACCTCTCTTTTCATGCACAAAATCTACTTGGTAAGTAACCAACAGCACAAAATTCTGTTAGTCAAATTATTATGGATTTTAGATGACATATATATGGCTGATTTTATTTAATTTGTCATTTGGTCGTGGAACACTATTTATTGGTTATTTAATTTCATTCATCTGGATTCGTATGTTTGTATTTCCCAGTATATTCTGCGTTGCCATAAAGTGAGAAAATGAAGTTTTTTAAGCAGTAGAACCATGGAAATTAATCAAGGATTCCAATTGTTGCAAATATCATCATATGTTAATGAAATATGTTAAAATATTGTCATAAACTATGAAAGTGAAGTATTTAAGGAAGTGAAAATGTAAAGAGGTTAATTAAAGATCATGATAATAAAAATAGTGAACATATTAGTTATTTGTTACTTTAATTGTCTTTGTTTTGTGATTCGGCTTTTCTATTATCTTATTGGACAATAAAAGAATATTTATCCATTGACTCTTTTTCTCGCATAATTTTTCATGCTACAATTGGAAAAGTAGGCTGCTCAGGTGCTGATAGAAATTAGAGAAAAATCTAGCTGTAAATGGTTCAGAAGCATATCCTACTTCTACTACTACCAAGGTCTCAATTTTTCAACTGTAAAAGAAAATTTTAACGGAAATATAAAAGTGCATGTAAAAATGCAAAACAAGGAAAGGCTAAAACCCAGAGAGCTTTTCAAGCTTTTCAATGGAGATTAAGGAAGATGATTCTCATTATAAATGATTGAATAACAACAGAGTATGCATAGTCTAACAGAAATTTCCTTGATTTAAGGAGAGCAATACATGGGTACACAACCTTCCAAGTAGCTCCAGCTCTTCCTTGATGATCAGAGGCAGTGGCTTCAGCTTTCCTCAGATACAGTCTGCACCACAGCAACATTGTCATATGACATGGTGAAGTTCCATCTTTTTTATTTTGGTCACAACATAACATTATATAATACAGGCATTTGGTGCTCATTTATTTCCTCCTTGGACAGTTTGAGTGGGTGATTGTGTTGTTCAGTGCCTGCTAACCAACAAAAGAAAATCCTCCCAAGACCAAAGTAAGTCAAGTAGTTGTGCTTTGCGATATGATGTTTCTATAAAAACTCGGTTGAGTTGGGCCTCCTGTACTATTTTATTGGTTGCTGATGCCATATATCCTTTGAATCTGTTTGGTGTGGTTATGTAGTGGAGGATTTGCTGTGACAAATTCATTCTCTGTGGGCAAATTCATTTAGTGATCTGATTTTCAGGCTGGGTTATATCTGTTATGTCTTGGTTTCAATCTTCAATCGTGGTGATGATGCTGCTGGAAGCTTAAAACAAATATTTTGATTCCTTTCCCGTGTTTATGATCGATCTAGTGGCATTTCTTTCCCGTAAGGACTGCCATTCCCATATGCAGAGGCGGAACTTTTATGGGCTTACCTGTGCTGCAGCCCATTTAATGTACTATAACATGTGCTAGGTTCATGTAGAGCCTTTTTTTTTTTTTAAATAACAAATAAAAGTAGACTTCAATTCCTTGGGCCTAGGAATTGGGTCTCACTATTCCTTCCAAGTGATGGGCCAAAAAATACAACACTATATTGGGCTAATAACATGAATATTCATGTTGGGCTGGTATTATTTATGTTGTTGTTGTTGGGGGTTTTTCTTCTTTTTTTTTTTTTTGGTGGATGGGACTAACCTAGAGTTTAACCAGGACCAATGGTGATAGGCGTTGGGGTACGGCCCAGAAGTTAACTCCTAGGAATGGGAGAGAGCAATGCACACCTGAGGGGGGGTGATGCGACAACCCATATGAATGAGAGAGAAACTCACATATCGTGGGAGAGTGTCAAACCTCCTCTCAAGAGAGAGAAGGAGGCAGGGCGGCACTTACCTTGGCATTACTACCTCTTTGATTTATGTTGTCTTGTTTTGTATTATAGTTAATGTGTGCATTTTGAAGGGGTGTGGTTCACTATTGCTTCTTTTCTAGGTGTATATTTTGTTTTCAATAAATGAATTTTCTTATATCGTCGAGGTTTGCCTAAAAAATTTTGTGTGTCTTTATTTTAGCCCACCTTAATAAAAATTTCTTTGCTACAACCCTTGCCCCATTGGTTTCCTTTCTGCAAGCCAGATATCACCTAAGAGGTTTATATATAATTAACAAATAAAAATGAGGAATTTTAATTTATCAAAATATCATAAATTCTATAGAATTACCTAAATCACCGTTCAATGTTATTTGATGCTATTACAACTGAAAAAGTTTAAAGAGAATATAATTTAATATACGATTTTATTGATGAAGTATAACAAGTTTTTCCAGAAAGATATATTATAAAACATTTGCCATTAACTTTTCGGCTTTTTTTTTTTTTTAGTATGATCACTAAAATGAGCATGAGTGGTTAACGAATAATGAATGTGTTGATATAAAAACTCATTTCCATAATTTAGTAGCAAATTAAAAATCATATCGACTTTAAAGTTACTTTTAAGGATTTTACATCCAAATTAATGTCCATAAGAAGTTCACATAATTGAGGTTCCGAAAGTATATGTTCTCACTCAAAACATGTTTGATAGCAGTTGGAAATTGAAAACGAAAACAAAAATGAAACTTACTAGTGAAGATTAGGATCTAATTCCCTATCCAATTGCATATGGTGCTAAATTGCGTACATGTATATATATATATATATACATATGCGCTAGATTTAGACTAAGTAGAAAACTAGCCCAATGATACCTTTCTTATTTAAATAATTTATAATAAAGCGGTCTAAAACCTGATTGGATTGGTTCAGTCCTCTATATTGATTCATTTCAATGGTTTTTTGGTCAACATTTACTGTAAGACATGAAAATACGATTTATTAAAATCAAATTCTGCATGCAAGATTTTGCAATTGAGAATCTTTGGCTACGTGGTTTTATGGAAATATTTCAATCATTTATAATGTTTGTTGCAGACTTGTAAGTTTTTTTGTTTCTTTTCTAGAAGGTGTAGACTCGTAGTTGGAAGACATGAAAATAATCTTCGTGTTCACCAAATTCTGTGAGCGAAATCTTGCATTGAGAATTGACTATATGGTTTAATGGAAATATTTTAATCATTTATAATGTTTGTTATGGTTATATGACATGAAAATACGATTCAAATGTAAACCAAATTTGGTGTGAATGAGATTCAATGGAAGACATTTTATATAACAATAGGATATATCAATACTAAAGAGCTTGTTTGGATTCCTCAAAAAGGGAAAAAAAAAAATTCCTCAAAAGGGGGAAAAAAAAAAAAAAAAAGCTTCTTTGGTTGGACTTTTGAAAAAACTTTTATTTGTAAAAAGTCTATTTGTAGCAATTTCTTAGAAATAGATCTTTAAAAAAATAAATTGTAATTATTTGGTTGAATTCTGTCACAAGATCTCTAAATATGAAATTACGTAAAAAAAATTATATTATTAATTGAAAGATTTTGTTTTAGTAAAGGTATATTTATGTCAATTATAAAATTTAAGGGAGGTGTATTCAATTTAGATTTCATTAGAGTTTGTTGGAGTGTTTTTAATGATAGATTTTGATGGATTTATAGATTCCATATATTCTATCAGATTTTATTAGAATTCTATTTAAAAAGTTTGTTGGATTATTTAATGAATTCCATCAGATTTTGTTATAATTCTATTTAAAGTTTGTTGAATTTTTTTACATAAATTTAAATGGAATTTGATATATTTAAATGGAATTGTTAATGAATAGATATATACAAAAATTCAAGAACCTTACCTTAAAATAGGGGCAAATTACCTATAACTTACCTGTAAATTTGATATTCACAAGCGCGTACAACTTTTGATTTTTTTACAAGGTCCTCCCTTGACTAACGGATTGACTGGATTTGGCCGTAAAATGTTTCTTTGACCGTTTAAAAGGTGTTAAAAGACGAAATTACCCTTGAAAACTATCAGATTGTTATGGATTGATTCCGCAGCCAAATGAAATTATCAATATACCCTTGAAATCATATTCAACCAAAATCATCTTTAATCCCAGAAAACCTCTACTGAAAATCATCTTCGATCTCTCATCTCTCTCATCTTGAACCAAAATCATCATCAATCCAGCAAAATCATCAACATCAATCACTAACCCAAATTTATCATCATCAATCAATCAACAAAATCAGTGTTCAATCACAAAAAATTCCCTAAAACAACCAATAATCAACCCCAAAACAATCCAAAACAACCCAATTGATTCAAACCCAGAACCTTTGAACCCAACTCAGAACCTTTGAACTGGTTCGAAGAGGATTCGAACCCAACCAAAACCCAGTTCTGGGTTTAAAGGGTTCAAAGATGATTCGAACCAGTTCTGGGTTCGAATCCTTCGAACCCAGAACTTAGAACTGGGTTCGAAGGATTCGAACTCAACCCAGTTCTGGGTTCGAAGATGATTCAAACCTAGTTCTGGGTTTGAATCATTCGAACCCACAACCTAGAACTGGGTTTGAAGGATTTGAACTCAACCCAGCCAGAACTAGGTTTGAATCCTTCGAACCCAGAACGAACCCAATTCGAACCCGAACTGAGTTCATTTTGGGTTCGAAGGATTCGAACCCAGTTCTGGTTGGGTTCGAAGGCTTCGAACCCAGATCTAGGTTTGATTAGAATAAGAAGAAGAAGAAGAAGAAGAGAGAAGAGAGAGACAGTGACCGGTTAGAACAAGAAGATGATGAAGAAGAAGAGAGAGAGAAGAGAGACGATGTACAGAAATCACAATGATGAAGAAGATGAAGAATAGAGAGAGAAAGGAGAGAAAGAAGAGAGAGATGTCAATATTGGTTTTTGTGTTTTATTTTAAATCATTTTTTAAATTTATCTTTTTTTCTCAAATTAATCTCTACCATAAAAGATGGATGGTAGAGATCTAATTAAAAAATATTTTAATTAAATTTTTAATTTTTTTAATTTTAATTTTTTTTTAAAAATTAATCTCTATCGTCCATTTTTAAATGGACGGTAGAGATCTGATTAAATTATTTAAAGTTTTTAAAATTTATTTCAAAAGAAAATTTAAAAAAAAAATGTTGAGGGGTAATTTCATCTTTTAATATTTGTTACATAGTTAACCATATTTAGTGACAATTAAATCAGTCAATCCGTTAGTCAGGAAAGGACATTGTAAAAAAATTAAAAAGTTATATACGCCTGTAAATATTAAATTTACAGGTAGGCTATGGGTTATTTGCCCCTTAAAATAGTCTTCTCATACTTTTTTGCTAACAATGAATCTCTTCATGATTGGTTCCCATCCAAAGCCAGAGTTATGATGCATAAGTTCAATATATCTTTGATATTGTTTTTTAAACCATTTCAATCGACTTTGATAATTATTGTAAGTCTTATTACAATTAAGTTTTTTTTTTTTTTTTATTGAAAATAGGGAGTATTGTTGTTTTCACTGTTTGCTTGTTTAACAATCTATTAGCATCACACTATCCACGATTGACAGCTTCAACCATAAGTTGCAATAATAAATTGTTTTATTCCACAGTCCAACTGTTATAATTTCCCCTAACTTTGTCTTTGCCTTTCTCATTTCGTTGTTGTGTTTCTTCCATGTATAAGTATACTAATCACACATGGAAGTTACTATTAGTTATATATTTTTCAACCTTGAGGTAGCCTTCTAAATTAAAATATCTAATACAATCATTTAATATACTTCCTTTGCTACTAGCCATAATGAATAAATAGAAAAATCAAACTTACACCCAACAACTAATTACAGATTACATGCTACAACATATAGTTTTGCCAATGAAAA
Organism: Nephelium lappaceum; assembly: GCA_021234005.1. NCBI lineage: Eukaryota > Viridiplantae > Streptophyta > Magnoliopsida > Sapindales > Sapindaceae > Nephelium > Nephelium lappaceum. The sequence continues at coordinate 6,549 of CM038001.1, forward strand.
GAAATCGGGGTCATGTTACTATATATTGTATTATATTGATATTTGTTGGTAGCCTAATTTGCAAACAACTATGAGACAGGTTTGTGACAATAATGGAATCTTGGAAATAGATAATACAAATAGTCTTTAGTTGTTTCATGTATATAGTTGTTTTGTTACAGTTGCAATATGTCATATTGTTTGTAATTTTTTCGTATATCTTATCTTAACTACTCTGGTTCCAACAAGAACAATTGGGATGTATATCTCATTTTTTTAAAGATCTCATCCACTTTAAAAACCAAAAAAATATATATTAGAAAATATAATGATAAAAACAACGTTGTTAGATTTTTACATCTTTTAACTTATATGACCTCTCTGTCCAAACTACTCTTCTGCAAAATTTGTCTTCTTTTTCCTCTCATTGATTTCTCTAAAAGCATCTATTCTTCTATATATATATATATATATATAATTTATAAGTTACATGTAAAACAAAGTGTTTGTAGGACTACCTACCAACAATTTAATGAAATGTTTCAATGGTACTCTTATAAAAATTTAAGGCATTTGTGTCCACCTTAATACTTTTACATTCAATCATGTGAGTTGTATAATTTTTTTTTCTCTACTTGCATTAATATCTTTACATTTTCACTTGGTAATTACATATTATTTTCAATTAATAAAAAAAAAAAAAAACTGTAAACAAAACATATGATAATCATCCACCATAAACAACATAAAAATAAAAAAATTCAATCTCGCTATCTTCCCTTCAACAAATCATAGAACAATCAATTCAAAATCCAAAATATATATGAAATTGGTTGAATCAAGAAACTTGTGAAGTGGATTTGAAAGCCAAAATCGAAATAACAATTGAATATTGAAGAGAATACAAAACATACCCTTTGAGTTCACCAGTACTCTGCCTGTTTCAAGAGAAGAAAAAAAGAGCGAATAAAAAACCTAGCAAATCTTTGGGGGTAGGCTAAGATTTCATATGGGGTTTTTTATTTATACCTAAGGTTTAAAAAATCCATCACAATCCATTAAAATCCAATTCCTATAAAGTTATTGATTTTTTAATACACTTAGACTTATTTGAATTTCTTAAAAGTTTAAATTGAATACATCAAAATTTAATTGAAATTCTTAAAAATTTAGATTGAATACATCCAGATTTTAATAAAATTCTAAAAAATATATATTGAATACACCTAGATTTTTTAAATTGAAAGGATTCCAATAAATTCCTAAGTTGAATACACACCCCTAAGAATATTTAGGTCAGATATATCTTTTTAAAAAATATTTATTCGAAAAAGCTCCTTCCATGAACTTTTGCTTAGTAGAACACGTTATGTTCGGTTGTTAAGATAAATTTTGGATTTACCCACTACGTAGGATCTCTAGTCATATGATAGCTCTGTGAAAGATTTAGTTTTATTTAACTTTTACCTATTTCTTACGTTACAAATTCGGTATTTCTCAAACTATAATTCAATGATCACTAATCACCCCCTTATCATACAAAAACTGTATAATAGTATTACCAAATAAATTTCATTAACCGTATGGTTTATTTGACAAATAAAATTGATACATACCATCTATCAGTACAGTACTTGGTTGTATACCTCTCCTCCTCATATGAGGTTGGAGGTTTAATCCCTAGGATGAATTAGTGATGCTCGCTTTTATAATTGTGAGAGTAGTCAAATATCCGATATCATTTTTTTTTTTTTTAAAAGAAGGATAAATAACATTCGTTGCATACTATATATGGATAATTGAGGATTCCTTTATCATTGAATGGGGCACTTCAACATCCCTTTCAAAAAATTTGAGAAAACTACAAGTCCTTCCTAACTTTCTATCAAAATTTTTAGTTTCTGTTATTGTATTATTGTTAGGAGAATATTCTAATCACAAGGAGCATAACTTAAAGCACAAGTACTAGAAAAAGGAACAAAAATGGCAACCAATTCACATTTCAAATACCATAAAATATGATTGGATCCTAAAGAAAGCTTGTGTTACAAAATAACAAAATGAGACACAAACTAAATGAGATTAGTCCTCAAACAAAATTCCTCTATAATAAATTAATTTCAAAATATTTCTTCATTATTTAATTTTAAATTTTCTTTTTTAAATTGTGTCCATAATAAATCTCTATCATACAATAATTTTATATTACCTAAATTTAAATAATATTTCAATATGATCAAACTGAATAATTAAATAAATTTATAATAAAACCTAGCTTCTGTGTTTAGGTTTCTCCAAAATTACCTACTCAAAAAGTAAAGAATCTGATTCAAACCCTAACCCAAATCCCACATTTTTCTCGGGTCAAAGCCTTCTCTAGATTTTTCAACCTTAGTAAACAATTTTTAATTTTTCACTCCATTTTTTTAACATATATTTGAGGATAAACATAAGACTTAATTTTTTTTTTAAAACCCTAAAATTTGACCAATATTAGGCAACTACCCTCTTTTTTAGTATGCACTTAAATCCAATTATATTTGGGATGACTTTTAAAACTGCTTTTTAAAAAATGTAATATTATTTGATTGTTAGACACAAAAATATTTTTAAATTAATAAATAGCTCACAAAATTATAAAAAAAATTATATTTTTTCATGTTAAATAAATAAAATCTTCTTTGCTTGCAATTGTCTTCTTGTTCCACACTCGACTTTCGATTTTGTTTCCTACATGAAGTAACAAACTCCTTTACCTAACTCAATTGGTCTTTATTTGATTGATAATGAATGTTTCTTTTGTTTCTTTTTTTTTTGTTATATTTCTTCAACATATATAACTTATTTAAAATATAAAAAAAGAAGAAGAAAAACTCTAAAATTTAAACTTCTATCACAAAACAATTTTTTCAAGTTACAAACAATAAAAGAGGCTCTTTTGCTGATTTGGTCCTCATCGCTCATCATAAATGATTTTTTTTGAGAAAAGAATTAAATAAGAGGAGTATTACGCAAATCTCCATAAATATAAATAAAAAATAATAATTAAAAAAATAAAAAAAAAAGAAGCGCAACCGCCATTTTTGTGCCGTACGGTTCTTCTTCGTCTTCTTCCACCTGACATTCAACGTCTCATCCACCTGTCAATCGCACTTTCTAAGGCTTCCATTATTCCACTTTTTTAACCTAATTTTTTCCGAAATTCAGCCGAAGTCTCTCAAGCTCCGATTTTTATAATAACTTGGAAGAAGAACAATTTAAATTAAAAAAGAAAATTAAAAAAAAATGAGGGATTCGGAGGAGACGAGTCCGGATTCCTTGAAGAACACGCCGTCGAACATCGCGAAGCTGGAGGATTTGATCGAGCACTCCAAAGGCCGCCAGAAGTACCTCGCACACACTACCAGCCCCTCCGACGGCAACGACGTCCGCTGGTACTTCTGCAAAGTTCCGCTCCTCCCTAACGGTAACTTTTTTTTTTTTTTTTTTTTAACCTTGAATTGAGAAATATTTGTTTTTGATTTGTGTTTTAGTGGAAATGTGAAGGTAGAGTTTTAGTGTTGTTTGTTTGATCAATTGTGTGTGTAATGTCTGTTGATTGATTCTTGTGTTGATGCAGATTTTTGTGTTTTAGTGAAGTTTGAAGGTTTTGAGTTTAATTGAAGAGTGAAATTAGGGCTTTTTTTAGTGAAAATTGAAGCTTTGTGGTTTGATGAAAGGTGAAAATGTGATTGAAGATTGTATGCTGAATGGAGTTTTTGTGTATTTGACTTTTTTTTTGCAGATTTTTTTTTTTTTTTTTTTTGAAAGGTTTGTAGTTTGATAAAAGACACAAATTTGTTTGTCTTAGTGAGATGTTGAAGGCTTTGTTGTTTGATAAAAGAGGAAAATATGCTTGGACTGTATGCTGAATGGAGTTTTTGTGTATTTGATTTGTTTTTTTGGAGAATTGTTTTTCATTTAAGGTTTGTAGTTCGATAAAAGATAAAGATTTGTGTGTTTTGGTGGCATTTGAAAGTTTGTTGTTTGATAAAGGATGAAAATGTGCTTGAAGACTGCATGTTGAATGGAATTTTGCGTTCTTGATTTGTTTGGTTAATTGATTTGGATTTAAGGTTTGTAGTTCAATAAAAGAGTTATAGTGGATTTTGTTGTGTTATTGAGCTTGATGATGAAAATGTGTATGAGGATTGTATGCGGAAGAGAAGTTTTTATTTTTTTGGATTATGATTGATTTGATGTGTGTAAATGTTGATTGATGAAATGTTGCTGCTTTTTGTGGTTGATACAGAGCTGGCTGCTTCTATGCCTAAGACTGAGATAGTGGGGAAGAGTGAGTACTTTCGTTTTGGTATAAGGGATTCGCTTGCAATCGAGGCGTGTTTCTTGCAGGTTGTTGTTCAGTTTTTGACTTCTTGGTTTGTTGATGAATATCTGTTTGAATGCTTTAATGTATGGCAATTAGGACAATAAGTGTTTTTGTTTGATACTTGGGGGGTATTGTTAGATGGAGGCAGTTGAGCTCTTTTGAATTTTGAGTTATGGTCTTAGGTTCCAATATGTTTCTATTTTGAGCAATATGTTTCTGTTTTGAGCAATATGTATATCATACTATTAAGTTTTCATTAATATGAATAGCTAAATGCTAGTTTGTTGTATGCACATTTGCAGAGAGAGGATGAGTTGCTTTCTAGTTGGTGGAGAGAGTATGCGGAATGCAGTGAAGGTCCATGTGAGCGAATTAGTACTAGTAAGAAGTTGGATAAACAACCTACTGCTTCTACTTCAGATATTATTGGATCAACCGAGCTATATGAAGTTGAGGAAGAAAGAGTAGGTGTCCCTGTAAAGGGGGGACTCTATGAGGTATCCTTTGTTTTTCCTTTTATAGGTTTATATATATTTTTGTGCTCCTATTTCTATGATTTAATTTAGTGTTCTTATGTGAAGCACTTATATATGTTGCTTTGTAGTTTGTAGAAATTTGTTTTTATTTATTTGTTTGTTATTAAGCCAAATTCAGAGTGCAAGTCATTCATCTAACAATTTGGAGGGTTCTGGCTGATAGCCATCATTAACTTTAAGAAAACTCAGTTCTCAGTGGATTCTTCCGATACCAGAGAGATAAGTTCATTATTCTAAACTGAGGGCATTGTTCCTATGTTCAAGGCACATAAGTTGATGTATATTTGGTGGCTGCTAGACATCGAGTACAAAAATTGTTGAACCATAGGATCTAGGGAGCCTCTGTAAATTAATATTCCTTTTTTTAGGTTCACTTTTGACAGTCATTTTACTACTCTATAGGTGACTTTTTCGATTTCACTTGATGAAAAGTGAGTGATTAGGAAGCCTCTTTAAATTAATATTCTGTTTTTGAGGTTCACTTTTGACAGCCATTTTACTACTGTATAGGTGACTTTTTCGATTTTACTTGATGAAAAGTGATTGATTTTCAGTAGTGTTTCTGCTCCTTGTGAAAACTTGGAGAAGTGTCTTATTTCAAGATGCTCAGATCTCTATAGCTAGAAAAGTCGAAGTAAGGTTAGTTTTGATGGGGTGTCGGAGAGAGCTATTGACTTGCCAATGGTACAATCATTTGGTCCCTATGAAATGCAGACCTTGTTGCAGCTTTAGCTATCGATTTGAGATGTGTAAATGTACTAGCAGGGCTGTGCCAGCCACCTCAAGCTTCTGAGTTTATTCCTGAAAACTGCTAACTTACGTTTGGACATTGAGTTATGCTTGTGTCAAACTAAAAAAATTGTAAGAAGGCAATAAATATGCTGGACTTTTGTTGTTTGAGAAATCTTGTTCGAGAAATCTTGTTCCTTTTAACTTCTCGAGGAGTTGTTCTCAATTTTAGTTGAGGTCGGAGGAGTAGTTCTACAACAACCATGTTGCTTATCATAGATGTTAGATAATGAACTTGTATTTAAGGTTAGATACTTGAAATGATATCTTTTATGTTGATGTTCATATGATAGACCCTCTTGTATTTTGAACTAAAATAGCTTTCCAACTTGATACAAAATGCCACTACATGGTATAGATTATTGAGTAGATTAAGCTTCGATTCTGTTTTACTTTGAATCCTATAGCCTAAGAACCATGAACGATTATGTTCCCTGCATGTATTCCTGAGCCAAGTGATCCGATAAACCATTGTGAAGGAATGGCCTACCATGATGTTTTGCTATTGATTAACTGTGATCTGATGTGACTATCTGCCTGTACTATCTTTTTTGCTATTGCTTTTTGATTCACTTCTATTTGCTCCATTAACAATTCTGTTATTGTTTTGGATCCTTTTATAATTGTGGGTGCAAATATCTTTAGTTTTAATCTGATATTCCAGTTATTTTTAATTCATTTAAGGCACTCTGTGATGATTGTTATTTCAAGAATATTCTTCTAAGTGTAAAAGTGTTGAAGTATTGCAGGTAGATTTGGTAAAGAGACATTGTTTTCCTGTTTATTGGAATGGAGAAAATCGGCGTGTTCTTAGAGGTCATTGGTTTGCTCGTAAAGGAGGCCTTGATTGGCTTCCACTTCGTGAAGATGTTGCTGAACAGTTAGAGGTTGCTTACCGTACTCAGGTTTGCAGGATGATCTAGTACTTGGAATTTGCTATTAGATGAGGCTAATGTTTGTATATCTTTTTCCATGTTGGCTTGTCAGTATTCTGTAGTCATGTGTATCATATCATAACCTTCTCACATTTAGAATGGAATGAGTTTCCAACAATAAGCCATTAGCACTTAGCAGTTTCCATTTTTTTTTTTCCGTTTCTTTAGGCACTATGCATTTCTTCTATCTTTATATGAAAATACTAAATGAAGTTGGTCTTTCCACCAGGTTTGGCATCGGAGGAGATTTCAACCTTCGGGACTTTTTGCAGCTCGAGTTGACTTGCAAGGTTCTACCCCAGTATGTATATTGACTTTGTCTGTTCTATCAATTCTTCATATCTGCTAATTATTTAAAAAAAAAAAATTAGAAAAAGGAAAATCTTAATATCCACTACATATATGAGGAACATCAATTTATCATGGATTGTGCGTGTAGGGACTTCATGCTCTTTTTACCGGAGAAGATGATACCTGGGAGGCTTGGCTTGGTGTTGACGCTTCTGGTTTTTCTAGTGTCATTGGTTTTAGTGGAAATGGAATAAAGTTAAGGCGTGGTTATGCAACATCGCACTCAACGAAACCTAGCCAGGTTTTTATCCTGTTCCTTTTAGTTTGTAATGCTTCTATAGCAGAAACTATTCAACCGTCTTCGTCAGGGTTTCATGTTCCTGGAATATATGCGTAGATTCTGGTTTTTATGATATTTAGGTTTATCAGTTAATGAAATCTTGTGTATATAATTTCAGTGCATTTGCACACCTAGTTTCATCCACTGATTTGCCGTAGATTGAAATTCTGTGGGATAGGCGGGCATGGATTCTATTATTATAGATTTAATGTTATATTATTATGTTTCTTGCAACCATATCCAGGATGAATTGCGTCAGCAAAAGGAAGAGGAAATGGACGATTATTGTTCGCAGGTATGAACCGCTAGTATTCTGCTTCTTTTTGTGTGTGTGATGTTTTCACTATTCCAATCATATGTCCTATTGATTAAATAACGAATGTAGACCATTTGGATCAGAGGACTAGAAGATTTGATGAAAGATTGGAAATAGGATAGTAATTTACCAAAAGTCCGTATCTTGGTATTCATTGTATGTGATGTTAGAGTGCATCAAATTATCATTTCTTTCGTGCCTCTATTCATTGGTATATTTTGCTGTTAGGCCCTTTGGTTCTTGATTTTTTGTTTCTTTAATGCCTTCAATGTCTGAAAAATTTTTGTTCAATATTATAATGCAACAAAGCTTATTTATATATTTACATATTAGTAATGTGGTTTTAAGCTATGCAATCTGTTGACTATTTGAAAACATATGAGTAATAATTAGAACTGTGTTTTTGGATTTGGATTTCTTTTTGCTTGTCAAAATAAATAGGGGATAATCCCAAAAGACCATTGTAATTTGCTCAAAACACTCAAAATATCCCCTGGAGACATGTGAAAGGACAAAAATACCCCTGATAGTTATAAATTGATGATGAAATCATAGGCGGTAAAATGGTCATTTTCTGTTAATTGTTTAACATTAAGGGGGATTTTGGACAAAATGAAACTATAGTAGTAAAATGGACATTTTTACAAACTACAATGAGTTTTTTGGGATTATCCCAATAAATAATTCAGTGGTATGCTCTTCTGGAAATGTTATAAGTTGGACTGAAATTGATTGATTTTGACAGACTGAATGTTGTTGCTGAGTAATCTGGGAATTGATTTGCTGTCTTCTTTTGTTTTAGTAGAAATAAGTATCTGGTAGAAAATTATTTATTTTTTCAACTTAAACTTACCTAGTGGTAGTGATGTAGCTTTTTCAGGTTTGCCCTGCAATCCAGTTTTAATTATTTTATTAAATTTCAATTTCCTTAATCTTGGCTGAAAGTGAAGTAGTAATTTTTGACTGGGTACATTGAAATCTTGTATCATTGATCTAGGTTCCTGTTAGACACTTGGTCTTTATGGTTCATGGTATTGGTCAAAGGTTGGAGAAATCTAATTTGGTCGATGATGTTGGCAACTTTCGTCACATCACAGCAAGTCTTGCTGAACAACACCTTAGCGCACACCAACTCGGCGCTCAGAGAGTTCTCTTTATCCCATGCCAGGTGAATAAGAAACTCTTTTGTGCTCAAATGATGTGTTCATGTTCTATGCAGTTTGATTCCCTTGTGACAGTACCTGTCTCACAATGTATGAAATCTGAAAATGCATTCAATGCAGTTTTGATGAAATTGAGCTCTGTTGGAACAAATTGGAAATGAATAGATGTCTAAACATGTTCTGTGGATGGGACTGTTCTGTTTTGAATTTATAATATTGCCTTTCTGCTTTCTTTCTTTCTTCTTTCTTTCCTATACTTTTCTCTTCAAAAAGAATATATGTGCTGGCAGGATAGGTTATTGTATAATTTTCTTACAATGGAAGAACAAGTTCCTTTATTTTGCTGTAACATTATGATTTACATTCCATGAAATCAAGCTTGTTCTGAAAAACTTGTAGTGTGAGTGTTTGGCATTTGTTCTGCACTTAGAAATTTGTTGAGGCAAATAAATTAAACAAACTTTAAATGGTAGGATTATAATGGGATTTTGTATGAGGTTTTCTTGCTGAATCAATATATGGCTCATTGTCACCACTGTTGTCAGGACAATACGACGCTCTTGTTTGAGGCATTGTCTTGTGAGTATGAGCTTTATCCAATTTGTAGAGTCATAACAGTTCCAATCCTGTAAAAGAGTATATTTTTGGGAAGAAGAAAATGTAATATCAAACTGGAATCATCTGAAGCAAAATTGACCAACAATTTGGAAATTACAATAAGATTATTACGTATTGGTGATCTACTAAATTATTAAGCTTGAGCAAACATTCTGCGGAGTTGCCATGTTAAATCTTTATTAACTATTTGGTTCCATTCGCTTTTGTATTCTAAATTCTCATTTACCTGGTATTGATGTGCTAAACTGTGTATTTTATGTCAAATGTGTTTCAGTGGAGAAAAGGTTTGAAGCTCAGTGGTGAAACTGCAGTTGAGAAGTGTACTTTAGATGGTGTACGGGGCTTGCGTGTCATGTTGAGTGCAACAGTTCATGATGTGTTATACTACATGAGCCCCATCTACTCTCAGGATATTATCAACTCGGTACTACTTATCTACTGTCAGAATATATTTATTGCCAAACCCTTGTAGATACATTGTTGTGTTAAAATTCCTAGTGTCTTAAGCCTCTCAAGGCTATGAATGCTTAAGAAATGTAGTTTCTGTTCAGTACAGTTCTCAAGTTCATGGTTTCAAACTACTTAAGAGTGAAATTAGAGACAAATTTGAAATTTGAACTTATGAATGATCACTTCTCCTTTAGGTTTCAAATCAACTAAATCGGTTATACCTGAAGTTTCTTAAGAGAAATCCTGGTTATGATGGAAAGGTATGCATCTAACAGCTTTTTATTATGTTATAAGTGTTATTTGACAATTTGATTGAATTTTTGTAAATTTATGTAAACTTTACAGGTTTCCTTATATGGTCATTCCTTGGGAAGCGTCCTTTCCTACGACATCCTCTGCCATCAAGAGAACTTATCTTCTCCTTTTCCAATGGATTGGATGTACAAAGAGCATGATAAAGTTGAAGAATCTTTTCAAGATGCAAATGGTCAACCTGTTACATGTGATTCTTCGACCAATCTAGAGAATAAAAGCTCTGCTGTGATGAATGATATGAAGGATAAGGAAGATTTCACTGATCAAGAAACAATGAGTGTACAATCAACAGAATTGATAAATGAAGCTCATGATAACAGTTTTCCCTTTATTGACCGTTCTGGCATGTCAGATTTAGATGAAATCACTGCAACAGCTCTGGACTCTGAACAAACAGGTGATAAGTTAGATGGTCATAAGCTGGTTCAAAGTTCTTGTGACACATTTTATCCAGAAAAGGGTGACTTAAATGAACCTGCCTTCTTAAACTGCGGTGCTTCTGATGTTGGTGTCAACAAAATGACTTTGGAGAAGTGCACAGATAGCAGCGATAAGGACACACCTATAAATCTTCTGAAGGAAGAGGTATGAATCTGTAAATTTTCTGCATGGCTTTATATGAACAGTAATATATAATCATTATAAGTTTTGCTTCGACCGCTGATTGTTATTCGTTCAAAAGTAAGAAATGTTTCTTCATAATCATATACACCATGTTTAATATAATATTATGTTTCAGATTGACACCCTAAAAGCGAAAATAGTAGAATTGGAATCACAGAGTGATGGTAGAGGTACTAGCATTGGTTGTTTTGGGTTGACCTTTGATGTTCACATTATCTTTTTTTTGTTCTTATTTTGAAAGGGGTTCTTATGTTTTGATATCTGTGTGTTCTTATGTTTTGCTTTAGCAGAAAATAAGGGGCTGCCTTCAAACAAGCCAACAGAGCCTATACATGAGGATCTGCCGCACGAGCTAGATGGTGCACCAATGAGTTATACCCCTTATATTAAGTATACAAAACTTGAATTCAAGGTGAGAGGCTAATCATTTCTCGCCTTTTTTTAAAATAATTTTGTATTGGTGTGTTATAATAGAAGAGCTTTCTCCGAAGAAACCATTTGATAGGTTTTAAATTCAAATCTTTATACAAAAGAAGAATTTCTTTTTTCAAATTTTCTTGTGATCTTGTTATTGATTTGAGTTGAACTTTACGCATCAGGTTGACACATTTTTTGCTGTTGGATCACCTCTTGGTGTCTTCCTTGCACTCCGTAATATTCGTATTGGAATTGGTAATTCTCAGCAATCTTATTATATTATTATTATTTTTTGCAATTATTTAAACATTGATTGACATGCATAATATTTCCATGTTACTTAATGTTATATGATATAATATTTGGGTAAGTAATGAAGTATAACTCTTGTTCGATTATGGAGCCACAATTATTTATATAAATCGGCATGAAGAGATGACTTTTAGTTTCAGATAAATCAAAGAATTAGGACAATATTGAAATTTATGAAAATTTTAACTTATCGGTTGTTGGACTTATTCTACTTGAACATGGAGATGGGAACTTAGCATGTTGTCACGAAAAACTCTTTGAAGGATTACTTTATGACTTCATTCTTGATTGAAAACTGAATATTTTTCATTTTTATATACTTTTATCAGGGTGAACCTTTAGCTGACACTATATGTGTGTGTGAGTTTTTTTCAACATTTGGCATTTGCATTGCTTCATAAAGTTCATAGATCTCTGATAAAATTAAGTGTTGTCATGCTTGTTTAGTCAAACATGCTTTTTTAGTAATTGAAACTATTTGTTTGAATCCTTAAGAGGTATATCTCTCATTACGTGTGTTTTGTTTTTAGAGAACTGTCATTGGTCTGTTAGGTGAAACACTAAAAATCTAGTTTTATGAGTTCATTTTCTCTGTTCAGGAAAAGGACGAGATTATTGGGAGGAAGAAAATATTTGCGAAGAGATGCCAGCTTGTCGTCAAATGTTCAACATTTTTCACCCATTTGATCCTGTTGCATATAGGTTTGTCTTTGCTCATTTATTTTATTGCTATTGTATATCTTATTTTTCTCCATTCCTGCCATATTTACTTGGAAATGTTGGGTAGAAGACAGAACTATTTCACCTATTAATGTGAAAGCCCCCCATTGCATTAAAGAGCTTCAATGGGATAATACTAATGATAGAAAATATAATTTGAAGAATATTTAGTAGTATTCTGTTTACCTCCTCTCTCTCCCACTTATTTTTCTTCTCCGTCGTTGTGAGTTTCCAGTTTTTATCCATCTTCTGCTCTTCTTTCTCATTTTTTATCTTTTCCTGATTCTGTTACTTCCAAACTTCACTCTCTCATTCTTTAGGATTCTTCTTCTTTTATCTGTCTCTCTTATCTTTTCCTGATTCTCCTTCTTCATGTAATCTCTATGTTCTTCTTCTCCTTATATCATCCCTCTCATAGACTTGTATATAAAAAAATTCCTTGGCTCAAAGTCCTCACATTTTAAACTTTTTATAAAATGCTCCAAATTCTTGCCGATACTAGGTGATTCAGGATTCACCCACTCACTTCAGATTTCTGGAGATGAAATGACACAAAAAGAATTACATGCACCTTCACTCATCGGACTTTGCGCAAAATAATTTGACTATTTAAAGCTTTTTAATCAAGTGATATGCATGTATTCCTTAATTTTTTCTTTTAAAAAAATATATCTCTGTTCAGTTTTTCCATTGATATGATAATTTATCTTAAATCCGGGATGCTTTATGGAAGTTATATTGAATGTCTTACAGAGTAGAACCCCTTGTTTGTAAGGAATACCTCGACAAACGCCCAGTTATTATCCCTTACCATAGAGGTGGAAAGAGGTTGCATATTGGATTTCAGGTAAGACATTTTTGCACTCCGTAATATTTGATTAAATATGTTTTTTTCTCTCTTCCTTTCACATCTTTTTGAACATGACGTCATATAATGTGGTGTAGGAATTCACTGAAGATTTAGCTGCTCGTTCTCAGGCTATAAGGGATCATTTCAACTTTGTAAGGGTGGGCACTTAAACTTTTCGGTGTCAATCTCTCTCTCTAATTTCTTTTTATGCATGAGCTCATGTGTAAGTGTGGGTGTTGTTTTTGTGTTTTTGTTTTTTTGTTTTTTGTTTTTTTTCATGTTTTTGTACTTAGCTTGTTCTTTTTACCTGACTGTGCCCTTGTTGCAATACTGTTAAACTTTTACCTTTGCTTACGCCACTTGCATCAATCAATGAAATTGCAACTTCTCATCATGTGATACTTAAGGTACATTTTAGGAACAGATTTCTTTGGGACCAAAATACACACATCTATGCATTTATAGGAATTAATCAAGTTCATCTTAGTGCTGGTGCCTCCACAAGCAGGAGGAAGTCAGCCCTCCAATGAGTGAAATTTGGTCATAATTGAAGCCTAGATGGCCTTTGAGTTGCATAATTCCCTCTAGTAACATTGATGGGAGTCAGTAGAAGATAAACATTGCAATAATTTTTTCAGATACAGGGATAACAATGTAGTAGCTGAAAACACAAGAACCTTGGTTCTGGAAGTTTCCTTTAGAACCTAATTTTTTGTGGCATAAAGTGATTAAAAGTATGGAGTCCAAAGAAATGGTTCGGATTTTAAAATGGTTCTTAAAGGCTTTAGTCGATGTCCATGGAAAGTTATTGTGCAAGGTTTCCATGCTTTTTCAGGTAATTTGAGGTTTATAGTTGGAAATGGTGCTCGAGTTCAGTTTTGGGAGGATTGTTGGTTGGATTCTCAACCTCTATGCTTAAAGTTTCCAAGATTGTACAAATTCACTTCTCAAAATGTCTTAGTTTTAAGTGGATTGGATTGTTCTTTTATTCATAGACATTGACATTTTGATTTTAGGAGAAACTTGAATCAGAGGTAGATTGAGGAATTTTTTTCTCTTATTTCTTTGCTAAAGAGTGTTTCTTTAAATCCCGGATTGGATGATTGTAGGGTGTGGAGGACCTGGAGGTTAAGTTCCAATGATATTTTTTCGTGCAAGTCATTTTTCAAAAAGTTAGTCCAAGATGATTCTCTTTCTAAGTTTGATTTTGCTAACCTTATTTGGAAGTCAAGGGCTTCGAACAAGGTCAAGTTTTTAGTGTGACTTGTGGCTCATGGGAAACTAATTACATGTGATGTCATTCAAAAAAGATTTCATAGAACTGTCTTTCTTCCTTTCGGTGTGCCATGTGCAAGAGTTGGGGGGAAAACTAGAATCATCTTTTTCTTCATTGTCCGGTGGTTGGCTTGTTATGTTATGAAACAAATTGTTTTTTTAGTTCGTTTGAAGTGGACTGCTCCTAAATCCTTATGTTTTTTTTTTTATTGGAAGATTTTAAAATCTTAGGAGGAGAAAAGAAGGCTAGTATCCTTTGGTATTGTAGAGTTTTCGCCATTTTATGGGCTATTTGGGAGGAAAGGAACAAAATTTTTTTTGATGCAATCAAAAAGGAGGACAACTTTTTAGGGGATAAAGTGTATTATTTGGTTCCCCTCTGGGCATTTTCTAGTGAAGAATTCAAAAATTTATCATTATTTCTTATTATACTAGATTGAAAGACTGCAGTTTGTTGATTGTTTATTCCAATCTTTTTTTAAGTTTTAGTTTTTTGTTTGTTTGTTTATGGGTGGACTACTGATTCACAGTTGTAACTTGTTACCTTTTATTAATAAAGTCTTTGTTTCCTATTACAAAAAAACACAAGAACTTTGGTGAACATAGTTTTATAAATACTTGTTTGAATAAGTTGCTATTTTCTTATTGAGATAGATTAGGTTTTTCAAGTAGAGTATTTTCTTATTTGTGTGAGTTATGATTTCTAGAATTAATAAAAAGTTTGTATAAATTTGCCTTTTTTTTCTATTGAGATGGATATGTATAAACTGATCTTTTGTGACAAAACTATTGAAGTTCTGAGTACTATGTTGTTGAAACAGATAAAAATTCTCACAGCTTGTCAGTCAAAAAATTCCGATGACTTAGAAGGTAATAAATCTCCTTTGTTGTTCCCATTGTTTTCTTTTTAATCTCTTCTCCTTTTGTTCGTATAAAGTATTAATATCTATCATAGAAGGGGCCTAAAGGATGTAAGAATAGAACACAAATACTAGATCCTGATGTCTGCAACAGAAAAGTCACATAATCTATTGATTTCATATCTGTAATTTTGCAATGCGTTCAATGGTTTTTCTTTTCTCTCATTAGTTTTTGATGTATGTTGTAGATGGAGAAGAGCGTCCTGAAGAAAAATACGGAAGGTCATATGGTTCTATAATGATGGAGAGACTAACTGGAAGTGAAGAAGGACGCATAGATCACATGCTTCAAGTGTGTAAATGATTTGATGCCAGCATTAAATGTTGTACTGTTATTTTATGTCCACCAATATTCTTTTGAGTGTGTATTTGTGTGTCTATACTGCTAATATTTGTGCTTCCTTCCTTGATAATTTGGCTTACAACATTGTTGGATGTTTGGTCCCAACATAGATGAGTTTTCCTGATTGCATTGTTTTCGTTAGTTATAATTATACAGGATACTGTATCTTTATGATATACATGACTGCTAACTCATCTGCTTCTAATGTGATTTCCTGTATTGGGTGTGCAGGACAAAACATTCGAACATCCTTATTTACAAGCTATAGGAGCTCATACGTAAGTGCTTCGACTAGAAAATTTTAGTTTACATACATGTTCTGGGATTACATGATATTATTATGCATATTCTGGTTATTTTTTGCTTATTCAACAGAATGTGGTATCTCGTAATATGCCTGATTTGTATGAAACCAGAAATTTAGGTGAAAATTTTCCTTTTAATTGCTGAATCTTGGTTTACAGAAACTACTGGAGGGATTGTGATACTGCCCTCTTCATATTGAGACACTTGTATCGAGAAATACCTGAAGACCCTCATTCACCCATGGAATCTGGTGGACGCAACTTGAATAACGAAAGCAGGTCCACAGGTTGGTCCGATCAAAGAGAGAGTGCTGATGAAGAGCTTCCGTTGACGTTCTCTGACAGAAATATGGCTAGAAACTTCTCAAGAAGAGCTAAGAAGTTTATGAAGACGTAATGAACAGGAACTGGTTTCAAGCACGGTTATATATCCTAGTTTAATGCAAGTGCAGCTGATTATGTCAAGATATCAACCTTAGTATTAACCTTCTCTACCACTAACCGTGTCATGTCGTCAAGGGTCATACACCATTGCTGCCTTACAGATAATTTTGAGTTGATATGCCATGCTTTGCCTGGAAATCTAAGAGAGCTGGCAAAAGTGGTAGTTTCATAGGATGGATCTTAGCGATGCAATGGTTTGTAAACTTTAGTTTCTCACACTATGTTTTCTTTATTCTTGTGTAAATGAAAGTAAAAATAGGCATACATACAAACTTGATTAATTGAATCTCTGTTGTACGTATCATATGTTGTATAATAACACGGTGTACATAGAAATAATCACAAGGACTTCTCTCTTATTTTGAGGGATTTGCCAAATGCATTTTCTTGTTGGCGCCATGTCTGCAATCTGCTCATTGTTTGTTACATATATAGGTGTTTTATTGTTTGGTAAATGGTGTTTAAGGAAGAAGTTAATCGAATTCAATTATTGTGTGAATTTAGTGTTGAGGCTTTTTTATTGGCATCACTAATTAGTAAAAATGTAGGACTGAATGAGCAAAAGCAGGTTGTCTAAGTGGTTAGGCTCCTCACTTGGTATGGTGTGTCAAGTTCAAACTCTCCACCACAATGCGCGGCAATTTTCCCCATTATTTATGGGTTGTTTCTCCACTTTTTGTGGGTAAATCCCTTCTATTCTTGAGAGTTGATTTTTTGGTTGTGTCCTAATGTCTATTGCTGTTAGTTTTTATATTCTATTGTATTTTGAGTTGGTCTCAGAAATTAAAAATTTTAAAAAAATTAAAAAACAAAAGGTGTACAATTGAATTACAAATTCGTGAAGTGCTCTTGTTTCACATCACAAGTAGCATTACCTTATGCTAAAATTAACAAAGTGATTGGTATGTATGTGTCCATCTGAATTTTGTTCATGCGGATGGAACCTTACAACTGTATAACTTAAACCCTAAGAAATTCATCCATATCTTTTAACAGATATATATATATATATATCCTGTCATATTAATATGACATGAATTTTATGTGATTAAATATATATTCCACAAAAGATGGTATTATTGGGGTTTTCATACCTTACCATATCATGTCGTATTGCAAGATCTACTATTAATCATATTATTGAAAACGGTACCTAGACCTCTTGTGTAGAGAGAGATCTGAAAGCAAACTTGATAGTAAATCAGATTTTTTATTGAAGAGATGCTAACAATAAAAATTACATGTAAAAGTACCGCTTGCTTGCTCTGAAAAAAAGTGGTTGACTTCCTGTGTTTATTTGGCTGATTTTCACTAAAAAAATTTCATGAAAAACTTTTCAAAGTTGTCATCTGAAGAATGCGCGGTTACTGGAATCCGGTTCACCATCACCACCACTATCATGTCAACACCCATGTAGATGGGAAGCCTTTCTGTGTACTTCTTAATTTGGCATGAAGTAGACACTCAAACAAGGAGAATTATTTTACATTGTCTCAATAGTGTCCTATTACTAGTAGAAATCGTGGGGCATTGTTCCTTTTTTCTCCTATTATGAATCAAAATCACTCCAAATAAAATTTAGTTTGATACTAAAAATGGTATGAATCAGTCTCTTAATCGATATTGTTGGTTCAAACCTTAGGATTTATTGGTTTGAGATGAACTTACATTCAAGGATGACAATCCAACAATATCCGGGCTCTTGAGCTGCTCAAGCTGTTTCTTTCCGCGGCGAATTAAGTACTCAATATAGATGAAATTTTTGCGGTCTATTTCCTTCGAGTGGCGACGAAACTCAGCTGACACAATTGACTCAATTTGGCGGCGATCTTCACCAGATTTCGAACGGGCTGCTCGGAGAAAACCTCTGTATAGACTAAGCACTTGCTTCTGTATCCCAGAGAGCCTAGGTCCACTAGAGGCTCCCATTGTATCTTCTTCTCTCAACTTTGGTTCTAAGTTTTTCTTCAAAGATTATTGAATAACACGAACAACTGTCTATAACTTTATTCCCTTCCACTCTAAGGTAACACCATAACATAAGTTTCATAACCGTTTAAGGAAGATTCTGCTAAACCGAAAAAATTGAAAATCAAAGCAATGAAAAAAAAGATAACACATACATACATGCATATATATATATATATATATGAAAACAAAGGCAAAAATACAATTTCCAATTCTACAAAAAGGGCAATTATAGAGTAAAAGAACGATATAGAGCAAGCATAACACACCAAAATTTGCAAGATAAATGGTAACTAAAACGTATATCTCATGACTAAATACACAAATCCTAAATTCCTAATTATACAAACACCTAGGTAAAACAATGCATTCAGTTTGCATTACAAAATGTTACCAAAGAAGACATACATAACGTCATTTTAACCACCAAATTCCGTATCTAGGCACTTTTACCACCAACTTGTTTTCACAAACTAACATAACCATGACAAATGCAGCAAAGATCAAATTTTTCATTGACTAAAAGAAGAGCTTTATAATTTATATGCATTAAATGGAATGTCATTACAAATATATCAAAACACAGAACATGTAAGTAACCGGATTGAATACTTAGCTTACCATCATGAAACCAAGTTGAATCAAATTAAAGACCGGCTGTATGTATGTATACACATTACAATCCTACAACAAATAACCAAAAACCCAGATAAAATAAATCAACAAAAGCCTATTTAATTGTTATTAACAAAAAAAAAAAAAAAAAACCATCTTTGTTTGCTTGTTTAAGATGAAAAATACGTTTTCCAACTCACATTTCCACAAACAGCTAGTGGGCATTTCAAAACAACGACTTGAACCCAGTTTGTCTGAGTACAAAATTAAATCTTTTTGATCTAACGTGCACAAACAATGGACAATAAAGACATTTAAAGCAAACCCAGAAACCAGTTTGTTCTATATATGCAGAAATTGAAACAGATTTCAAAGAAAAGCAACAAGCTTGAAGTTGTGAGAAGGGAAAAGGAACCTGTAAATGAAAAGAGAGAGGGGCTGATGTATATGGGTCTTTGGAGATTTTGTTTCTTAGAAATCAACTTTTAAAAACAAATTTGGTAAATCATGTGCTTTCTTTTTTGGATTTTGAAGGAAAAATTATAAAATTGAAATTGTAAAGAAAAAAGTTTGGAGATTTATTATTTATACCCTCTCTTTTCAGATATGTAATAAGAATTTTAATCTTTTGTTTTTTTAAGTAAATAAGAATTTTAATCTTACTAATGATTATTAAATCACAAAAATATATATAATTATTGTTCTTTTCAAGTTTTAATAAAATTTTTATTTAAATTTTCAATTATATATACATATCATAATATGTACATATAATTTTATATTACACATACCCTTAGTTTGTTTGTTTGGTTTTATTTATTATTTATTTTTTTTATTACATATATAAACTTATTTGAAAGTAGTAATTAATTGACTATTTTTTTTATTACATTAATGGACTAAATTTTAATAATAACGTGACAAGTGAATAGATACAATGATATAATCACATTCCCTCATACATCAGGTTGTGATAGGTTTGATCTACAATCTTTTACTGATTATGGATAGTTTTTTTTTTGTTAACTTTATATAGATAATCCTCTCTCTCTTTTAAAAGGAAAAATTCTCTTAACAAAATGTTCCGATTTAGTGTCAGTAATCTAAATTTTAATAACAAGGTAAGCAATCTAAATAATCTCTGACCATGATTTGATATTAATCATTAATTTATGATTAAGTCACATTGAAAATTATTGACAATTCCTTAAGAATCCCTTTCCATAATCAAAGTTAATAATGTCCATTATTAAAATAAAACAAATTTACGTATAAAGTCCCAACCCACTAAGTTTTATTCCATCGTAAACCCTAAATTGAACTCCAGCCAGTAGCCAGACGACCTAGTGAACGTAAGCGTCAGTGGAATGCTCATATCAACATTTGTGCAAATCTGGGCTGTCGATTATGGAACGGAATTGCTTCGATTATAAACCCAAAATTGAACTCCGAATCAGTAGACAGACGACCAGGTGCGTGTCGAAGCAATTCCTTTCCATAACCGACGACCCAGATTTCGTCAACCGCCATCTTCACTATCATCGCTCTTTAAATCGAAGAAGACTCATTGTAGAAGGAGGTATACAATCTAATCTCTTGTCCATAGACTTTGATTCAGCAGATAATGCTTTCAAACTAAAGCTTTCTTTTGAGTGTTGGGGACCTGACCGTGTGAATGGTTCTTGTGATGGATTGTTTGTTGTCTCGTTCAATTGTCACACTAGCATATGTTTGTGGAACATATCAACTAGAAAACACCAAATCTTGCCCAAATTTTGGAGTGATTCTGATATATATTGTGATGTCTTTGATGGGTTTGGTTATGATGCTGCTACTGATGATTATAAGTTGGTTAGGGTTATTAAAGATAGTAATTGTATGATTCAAGTAATTGTTTCTAGTTTGAAAGCTAATTCTTGGAGGAGGATTGAGAATTGCCCTCCTTATCATAACTGCTATGTTAACGAAATCGGGGTTCTTGTTGGCGGTGCGTTGAATTGGGTGGTGGCAATTTTAGATATAAATGAATACAGGGTCATGTCATTTGATTTGAAGGGTGAAAAATTTTACTAGGTGCCGTTGCCCGATATAGGGGATGTAGCTGAAGCTGTTGCTGAATTTCATATTGTGGTTTTGGATGGATGGATGTTTGTGTGTGAACTACTTTTATTCTTCTGAGATTGCTTTAGATGTGTGGGTAATGAAACAATATGGGGTGAGGGAGTCTTGGACTAAATTGTTTACGTCGTCGGAAGAGACGTTGCTTGCACATGGGGATTTTTATCTTGGTACTGTGGCTTTTGCTTGTTCAAAGGGCAGTGATGCAGTTTTGGTTTATCAGGCTAATGGGGAAGTTTTTGGCATGAGTTGGATAATAAAAGGGATGAAAGTGTTGAGATTAATGAATGGCCGACTTACATCAAGTGTGAAACTATTTCTATGGACAGTCTTGTTTCACCTAAGGTTAGTAGATGATTAGGTGGTTACGTTTTTGGGTAGTAATTAAGTGTAATATCTTCAAAGTACCAAGTACACATTGTATGTTTTTTCTCATTGTATGTTTGTTTTTGGCACAAGTATCCTTTTGCTCTTATGGTAGGCTTTGGAGACTGATATTTTTCCTGTTTGTATGGAATTTTGACTC
Organism: Nephelium lappaceum; assembly: GCA_021234005.1. NCBI lineage: Eukaryota > Viridiplantae > Streptophyta > Magnoliopsida > Sapindales > Sapindaceae > Nephelium > Nephelium lappaceum. The sequence continues at coordinate 28,087 of CM038001.1, forward strand.
TGATATGTTGCGCGTCTCATTTATTCTGAAGTAGATTTGTTAGTTGGCGTCGTCTGTAAATTTTCTTTGTTCAGAGAGGCAAGCCAGCTCTGGTGCTCAGGCACTCGTTAAGTTGGCTCTTTTTGATGAGAATGAGCAAATTTGGTTAGAAGAAGTTCCATCATCTGTTTCTAGTTTATACTTTTTCCACGTGGAAGGTTGTCTTAAGTACGTATGAGCATACATTTGTCAGTTATATGTGTATCTCTTGCCTTAAAATAAGTTGTGTCTGTGGATGCTTTGGTTATTGGATATTCAATGCAGGTAGCAACATAATCCTGACACTTGGACTAGTAGTTTTTTAAATATGATTTTGTGAAGGCTAGAACCATTTCAATCAAACTATCAAATGTCGATTATATATATATATATATATTCAATAGAATAATCTCTTATTTGGAACCTACTATATAAGAGATTATTCTAATTTAAGACTAGTGTTTTATTTTTAGTAAAATTTTAAAAATACTCAAAATCATTTGTATTCTATTGAAGTAAATGACAATAAACTAACGGTTGATTGGAAAAGGTTTTCATTTAAATTAAAACTAAATTTTATTTTTGAAGATTGTAAAACTTTATGGAGTATAAAAAATCTTTTTAAAAGTACTACAAGTAAAAGAAATTACTAAAACCGAACAGCAAAAGTTTCAGTTGGTGATAATATGATTTAAGTTCGTGAAAACTCACCTTGTAAAATCTAAAATTATTTTGATCACTAGGTTTGTAGCAATCTAAATAGGTAAAAGTTACTGTCCAATTATAAAATTCTAAAAGAGAATGAAAAAGAGAATTATTCTCCTTCACAATGAAGAAGGTAAAAACTTTATTAATCCCATGATAACTCACAATTGTCAAATTATCACTTAGAAAAACCGAAACAGTAAAATTTAAAATGGATTCTAAATTTAATAATTTGTTCTTATTAGCCACTTTGTGTATGGATTTTTTTGTAATTAAAATTTTTAATAAGATATGTATGTTTAAATCATATTTATGGATGATAATAACGGTATCATATTTTTTATTCATTTAATTCTTTTCACCTATAAATAGACCAATTTACCCTTCAAATGTTCACATGTTGGTCAGCCTCGATCAAGAGCACTTGTGTAACTATTGACAAGCCGTCACCATTGGAGCAATTATGCAATATGCCAGCTTACTTTTTGTGTAATTAATCATTTATTTCTCAACCTGGCACTACAAACAATTTATTATATTATTTGATTTAGAATGCACAATATAATTCGATAACCAAATGCCAAGATAGTACTGAAATACCGTACAAATCCCATGAAATTTGCTCCCATAATTCTTTTAGCTTATGAACCAACATTGACGCCTTCTATTGAAAGGTTCTAGTCTTTGTCAGACCATGAATTGAGCCAAACTATAAGGATGATACTGTTGAACACTTGCTATAATTTACTTTAAAGTTCTACTCACTAAATTTCAAGGCAAAATACACATATAACTAAAATATTTGCTCATATAATATGCAAGACAATCTTTGGAGTAGAAAGTAGTCAAAGTACATAAAGCTGAATTAACAAACCCACTTGGGAAATAGGGGCTACTCCAAAATTGATGAGACTCACATCATACTACACAAACAGGAGGATACCAGTCTCCAAGCCCTGCTGCAAGCCCTTCAAACAAGCCATAGTCTCCACAATGCACTGGAAAGCTAGCCTGCATCTTATGACAAGCAGCTGACAAAACTTCCACCGTGCATCACGAACCCACACATTCAAAGGCAGCATCTGAATTGATTTTTAAAAATACCTGAAGCTGGAGGATGCCACTTGACTACCACTGGAGTGGGAACCTGCTCAGGAACAGATTTTGCCAGATGATAAGCCAGAAGATAGAAGTGCGCTCAAGCAATCATGTCCTCTGTGGATAAGAGATCATTTGCTCCTATGGAATCAGATACGCCACAATATGATGACCAAAAGTTCTTCTAAATCATTTCTAGACAGTTGAAGGAAACAGGCCAAGACGAAATAAAAACTGGGGATCAGAAGCAGAGAGATCTCATCCATAAATCCACAACTGTTCCATATTTCAGCAAGCCAAAAACATCCTAAAGAGAATGAAAGGTCGCAAAATTATTAGAACACATATCTACATGGTCTGCTGCTATTACATTCATTTACACGATATCTACTACCCAAACCATTCATTATCATTCTCTTCTAAAATGTTCTTCTGTTTTCTCTTCTCCACATAACCATTATTTATTAATGTTAGGTGAAACAAGACTATCCAAATAAATGGTTACACTTGAAGTATCCATTAGCAATTCATTAATTCCAACAATCTCAGATTTTCTCTCTTCCCAGTCACACTGAAAGACGCCTCCGTAGTTTGGAAAAATGAAAATCTTATCTCCATGCTTTGAATAAACACAGGCTTTAGTAATGAGAGGAACTAGATTTTCGACTGGATCCTCATATGAAAACGAATACATTTTAGTCCAAGAATCCTTTACCCCACATTCCTTCATAACCCATATATCAAAAACAAGCTTATACGGATAACCGTAGAGGAGACACAAACATCCTCCGAATAACATTAAACGCAACCCAGGTCCTTCAATTTCCCCAATCGTATCAGGAAGTGACACCTCAAACAAATTTTCATTCTTTAGATCAAAAGACACAATCAAGTCCTTTCTCCTGTCTTCAACTTTCACCTACTGCCCCACCCAATTCAAAGTACCCTCAACAAGAGCTGCCATGTCACGTAAGCGGTATCTACAATAAGGAGGGCAACCATCAATCCTCCTCCAACAATTAGCTTTCAAACTATAAACACTTAACTTCAGTGACATTGGTTCTATAGAAATTTGCAATCCTAACCAACTTATAGTCATCAGTAGCAGCATCACGACCAAATCCATGTTTAGCATCGAAACGTTCATCGAAATCATCAAAATCACTCAAACATCTGGGCAAAACCTGGTGCTTTTTAGTTGATATGTTCCGCAGACCTACGCTATTTTGACTAGTGTTTGACAGAGCAAGCAATCCATCACAAGAAGCAATCACATGAACATGAAACCCATGTCCCCAGTTCTCAAAAGGGTGTTCTAGTTTGCAAGCATTATCTATTGAATCCAAGTCTAGGAGAAGGAGTTTGGGGTATGCACCTTCAAGAATAAGTCTGTGTTCCAAGGAGTGATATTGAAAATGGCAGTCGATAAAATCTGGGCCGTCGATTATGGAACGGAATTGCTTCGAAACGCACCTGAAGCGTAGGAGAGTCTTCACCGAAAGTCTGCAGAGAATGTCGATGATTACATCCACCGGAAGCGCAGCCATTGTCGCTGGCGGTTTTTTGTGATTACTGTTCATATGTAGCGTTGGGGAATTGTTTTTGAATTGGGCCTCTAAATGGGCCCGGCCCAGCCCATTTCGCTGTTATATCTTCTCTTCTTTTGTCTTTCTTCTCCAAAGAGCAAAAACCAATGGACTCCACCAACTCAAAGGCATGTATTGCAGTCCCTTCTTCTTCTTGTTCTTCAAAATTATCATCAAAACGTCTCTTATTTGATCGACGCTACGGTTGGGTGTACGTCTACTTTCTGCCTCTCTCTCTATAGACACAACTTAACCCAACTTTTTTTTTTTTTTTCTCATTATTGTTTTGTTTTGTTTCAGGTTCGATGACTGGACCGACCCATCTGACGAAGCTCTCGCCGGCGGCCGTGGAATGTATGTTTTCTTTTTCTCTAATCTTTTCCCGCAATACCCACCTCCCCTTTTGTTTTTTTGGCAAAACAAAATTTGGTCTTTAATTTTTTTTTTTTTTTTTAATTATAAAATAAAAACACTCACTTTCTGTCTTTGCACTTGCTAATATATGTTTCGTTTTTGAAAAAAACAGGTTTTGTGTACTGCCTATAGCCAAAACGTTGTTGAGAACAGCTTCAAAGACGGTGCTCACCCTGATTCCTCTAGTTTTGTGTTGATTAGTTGTTAGTTGGTTGGATTTCTAATGCGTTTGTTGTTGTTGTGGTTACTTGAATGGTGGGGATTTGTGAATGTTGATTTTAGGACATGGATTTCGTATACTATTTTATACTGCTTAGTATTATTTGAGGCTTGTTTGAAGCCACTGTGAAAAGATTTGCTTTGCGTTTTCGATAAAGGTTGTTTTAACATGTGTTCTTAGCTCAATTTTTAAGGCTATGAGTTCGATAAACGGGGAATATAGATTCTTTCGGTCATTGGAGGTAGTGATAGTATGCGAATTTGTGTTTTGTTTAGTTAGTCTGTTTTTTTATGAGTGGGGCCTTGGCGTGTAGGTTGATGTAAAACTTTCATCATGTTAACTTCTGGGTTGAGCTTTTTATTTATCTGTGACTTGGTACTTGTTTTGGTAATGGTTTTTGTACTGTCACTTTTGATTGAGATTTGTTAGAGGTTATCTTGGTTCTCTTTAACATTGTAATGGCATAGACTGAGGTTTTGATTAATCTAACTAATCTAAACTGTTTGATTAGTTTGTAATTCTATGCATCATCTTCATGTTAGGGAACTTTTGTGGTATTTTGACTTGATTTGTAAATGGTTCTGATGCGTTTTGTGGTAGAATTGTTATCTTTAGTAGGTACTTTAATCAATAGATGGTTAAATTTTTATGATTGATTTTGACTAAATATCTGCTTTATAATGAACATTCTTCAATGGGTACTGAGCCTTCCATTTGCTTTTATACTGCCTACGGTGTTATGCTAAAATTGCAGCCATAAAGACGATTATCTGCTCTATCAATAAATATAATCCTTGTGCTCGTGCATATACCTACCTTCCATTTTCTCTAAATGACCTTTAATAGTCACTCCTAGATTTGTAATTTGCCATCTAATTGACATGGATTGAGGCTTAACCTACCTCTTCATTTTCATAATCAAGTGTTTGTGTTTACAACATATGATCATTACTTGTCTATGATATGTTGCATTTTTAACTGTTATGGAACTAGTTTGCAGAAATTACACGTTTTCTTGTTGCTTTCTTCATTGCCATATACTCATCGCTTCTGAGGTTAATATCTTTACATATCTTTACATATTATTCCTTTAAACAATGGAAGGTTTTGTACCTTCAAGGATTAAATATAACTTCTGCTTTACTCATGTTTTTCCTACACTTTTATACAGATAAATCTCGCAACAAGCTCTGCTCTCAAAGTTTATGAAAGGGCAGACCTCTGCCACCCTCAGTTACTGCAGGCTAATCTCAGTAATCAGCTACACAAATTCACATCTTTCATACGAAAACCAGAATACAACCCTCTTGACCTGAAAGGAGATCCTCCATCAGATTTTGTCAATTGCTCTTCTCAACTGCATGTGGAAAATAGGGAAAGAAATATAGTTTGAATTGCCTAAACTCAGCTCAATATTTCTTACATATATGTGCAATCAATATTTATGGTATATATGTGGACTTGACTATGAATTTTCATGATCTAAATCAAGTGATACATCATAAGTTTAGGTTGAGTTGAGATACAATATGTAAAAGCCGTCTAGTATTATCCTTTTTGGTTTGGGTTTGTCTTTATGAATTTTAAAATGATATATACGAAGTTTGATATTATGAAAAGATATGTAGCTCAGATAATCTTATCATAAATTAATTTATTAATATTACAATGGGATCTGGTTTTTCTTTTTTTATTTTTTTTCTAGCAAAAAAAAATGAGTTTAGAAAATAACATTGAAAAATTGAATGACATTTTCACGAAGTATCGTTAATTCATGTAGCAAAAAAATAATTTGCGATTTCCGCAAACAATAATTGCAAAAATTTTATTTGATTTTTTAGTGTTATTTTCAAAATTCAAGTTCTTTTAATGCTATTTTTTGAAATTTTCGATATTACATATTAGATTAATAATTAATATTAGAATGACCCGATAAGATATAAAATTTGACATGATCAACCATGTTATTTATATTTTTGTCCACATCACACAATCGTAGCTAACGGGTTATGACATGTCAAAATACTCTATTCTCAAATTGCATTAACTAGATCACCAACCAAATGTGTTCATCCATGTCACAAATAGTCATTGATATGGCCAGCCACCTCACTCTCTACTCCCTTACATGGCCAGCCGCATCATATCTTATAATGACAGATTGTCACACATCAGCAATTCAACTCGTGACAGGGCAGCTGACTCACACCCCCAAATAATTGTTCATACACATGGCACAACAAGACTCCCAAAGCACAAAAAACTCCATACACTAACAAGTAACACAAACACTCACACATTCTTATCAAAAATCAACAAATGTAACAACCGTGACCACCAGTGAAATCCAACAAAACATAAAACACAAGCGTTTTGAGTTCACAAAACAAAATAAACACTTTACATGGCACTCTTTTTTCCACAAAATAACCAGAAGACACTGGAACTGATAATCACTTGTGTCTCTCTCACCTTCTCTCTCCTCCGCCACCACCATGCACATCCTCATTCCACGGCCTCAGCCACCCTTCTCTCCGCCGTGTCTTCTGACTTACAGCTTCCATTGCTCCCCCATCTCCTCCTCCCCCAACTCATTTCTCTTCAGCTTCAGACCCCACAAGCGCTTCCACTTCCTCAAAACTTGCTCTTCATTGAAACAGTCCAAGAAGCAGCAGCAGCAGACCGCCCTCCAGAAGACTACTAATGCTCCTCGCAGCTCAGGTTGGTTTTTGAATCCAAAGAGCAACGATGATGATGAGAAGGGCAAAGGAGGAGATGGTGATGGGGGCCTGGAAGGTGACACTGCTGTGAAGGGTACTCTTTTAGCTGGTGTGTTGCTGGTCGGTGTTGTTGGTGGGTTGGGCACTGTTGGGTATGTCTATAAGGACCAGATCAATGCGTTTTTGAACCAGTTTTCTGGGTTCATTGAAGGTAAAGCTGTCAAATTTAGACGCCCTTTTGAGGTTTTTGGTTGTTTAGTGAGGATTTTGTTGAGTGGTGATAAAATTTGGTACCTTTGTCTCAATGTTTTGCTGTGTACAAGTTCAAGACTTTTATTTATTTATTTGTTTTGTTATTTTTTATTGCCTTCTTAGTTGGTGGGTGCAAAGTTTATTATTTGATTGAAGTTGTGTGTTCCATTATGATGTTGTTGTTAGTTTTGTGAGGATTGCATTAGTTGTTATTGGAATTGATAGAATTGTATGATAATTGATTGTTGTGTAATGGGCTTCTGTTAGCTTTTGTTTTCTTTTTGTTTGAAGAATTTTGTTAGGAGTTTTTGATTGCATCTGTCTGTTGCAATCAACAGGTTATGGCCCGTCTGGATATGCTTTATTTGTGGCAGTTTATGCGGGATTGGAGGTATGCATTTCACTCTATGCAAACTCTTCATTTGGGTCACTTGTTTATGTTGAAGATCATTATAGTTAACAATGATCTTCAAAATGTATATCTCTTGCACTTGTTCTTGTGTGTGTAAATAATAAATGATCTTCAAAGTATAATTTTAGTTATTCATTATTTAGACTGATATTGAATAATGAATGATGTACCAGATCCTTGCAATTCCTGCCATTCCATTGACCATGTCAGCTGGACTTCTTTTTGGCTCTGTTATTGGCACTGTCATAGTATCAATCAGTGGAACGGTGAGCTGGCTTTTTTGTTCTATAAAATATTTGAAGATAACAAAGTGTTTTGGTTTAATTCTAATAGTCTCTTAACCTTACTAGGTGGCAGCAAGTGTTGCTTTTCTAATTGCCAGATATTTTGCCCGCGAACGTATTCTTAAACTAGTCGAAGGAAACAAAAAATTTCTTGCAATTGACAAAGCAATTGGAGAAAATGGCTTCAGGGTTGTAACCCTTCTTCGTTTGAGCCCATTGCTTCCATTTTCTTTGGGGAACTATTTGTATGGCTTGACATCCGTAAAGTTTGTACCTTATGTTCTGGGAAGGTATGGTTATTGACTTATTGTTCTGCCAATTTTAGTGTTCACTATTTTCTATGCTTTTACATTGCAAATGTCATTGTTCGATGCTTATCACATTCTAGCTAATTTGAAAATCTATAGCGATATTTTATCACTTTGTTGGTGTCTGCATTTTGGTTGGAATAGGAGAAGATGCCATTGCAGCTGTATTTGCCAGCATGAAAAGGCTGGAATGTGATTATAATATGTTCTCTTATCACATTATTTCTCTGAAGCATATTAAAGTATTACTTCTTTTTCTAAGTTAGACTATATCATCTACATGTAGGATGCTACTGTTATACGTTGTTGGCCAAATTTTACCTTGTCAAAACATGCATGACGATATTTCAGAAAAAAAAAAAAAAGACATACATGAAAAGGTTTTTAGTTTTCCGTTTAGTTTTGATGAATCCCAGAACTTACTACTTCATACTGGCTACTTTAAACGGTTTGTTTTAGGACCTTTCCATACTTATTTAGAGTGTTCAATTGAGACATTTATTGATGATATATTGTTAATCAACTTCTATTGATTACAATGAAGTCTGACTGAAAAATTTTTCTTTGTCCAACAACCTGCGTGAACATTGAACAAAGTAGATTTGTATTTTTTTATTATAATTCTTGAATGAGCTTTGGTGTAACATAAAGTTGCTATATGATGTTAATATTTACAACTGAATTTGGAAATTATGACTCTCTGCTGTTTCAAAATGACATCTTGTTCTGACTCAGTTTCAGTTGCAACTGATAATTGTCGTGCAGTTGGTTGGGGATGCTTCCAGGAACGTGGGCTTATGTGAGTGCTGGAGCATTCGGGCGGGCAATTATTGTAAGTTTTTCTTTGTCATTTTATTTAAAGTTGTATATAATGAGAGATCAGATAGCTTGATGTTATTTCTATGGTACAATGATGAGGACTGTAACCTTGTGGGAGTGACTTATCCCTGCATATTCATTCTATTCAAATCTGATCATCTTATGCCTTTATTGTGCAAACTAGCATAGTTCACAGAAAGTCGTCCAGAACCTGGACCAGAGAGCTATTTTTGCTGGCGTAAAACATTTCACAATCCATTTGGCCTTCAGAAATCTCTCATTTATGAGTCAGCATTGAAATGATCCACCTACACACAAAGGGTTATTATATCTTTCTTGGGGTCCTGTCCATATATTCGGTGCAGATTCCCTCTTTGTGCTTTGCTTTTTCTTAATTCCCATGCAACTACACCTGAGGGGAGGCTGTGCAGTCATCAATAACGCATGTACGCAAATTGCAGCTCTAGGTGCTGGTCATAGAATCATATAGCCCTGGCTCTGAAGAATTTTTCTAACTTGTCAAATTTTTCCATAAACTGGGCTAAAATTAAAGATCCTAAAATGTCCCATGTAAAGTCAGTACACAGAAATTCCTAGATTTTTTTGATAAGTCTTCCATTGAGGATCTTTTTTCGTGTATTTTTTAGAAAAAGTATTTTATATATATATCAATTACTTTTGCCTGATTTACGCGTCTAACTTTATTAATATTCTTTCTGTTTAATAATTCCAGCAAGATGAGTCTGAAATTGGTTTAGCTGGAGGAAATGGTCAGCTATGGACACTTGGGTTGGGATTATTAGCCACAGCCTTGGCTGCAGCTTACATGACCCGGCTTGCAAAGGTAATTCTATGCTTTTTCAGCTTTTCGCCACATGACCAAAATGTCGAATACCTCATTTCTAATGTCACCAAAGCATATAAAATCCCCAACAAAATTTTATTACTTGTTATAATAATATGTGATTGTTCCATGACTTGATTACTTTTTCATTGTCTTTTAGCATGATAATTTTGTCGTGAACATCTTATGTTGCTTATCTGAGTGCTTTTCACAATATCAAAAGCACTTTCAAAAGGTTGAATGCTATTTGAAGGACAAAAAAAAAACTCTGAAACATTTTATAGAGGAACAGTTTCAATTAGCGTTTTGAAAAGCACTTGTTGCATATGCATCGAAAAAGTCCTGCTAAGTAGTGTTTTTCTTAGAAGCATATATTAAGTGCTTTCTTCCAAAGCCATTATTAAAGCATATATTTACAACCAGTATTTCGTGAACCATCGTTAACATGTCCATTCCAAGCGACGAATCTGTGAATGGAAGGAAATAAAATTAATGGATTGAATTATATTTCCTCATAATTTCAAAATTCACTCTATTGATACATTCTTATGCATGGTAATGAATACATAATTTCCCTTTTGCATTGCAGGATGCTGTAAAAGATATTGAGTAGACACAGGACAATTTGGTTTGCTCCAATTAAGTGGATAGCAATATAGAATTGGAAAGTATAAAAGTGACAGTTGCAGTATTATTAGCATGTAAATTATAATGTAAAGACAATCTAATTTTGATTAATAATTTTTTTTTTTGAATGTATAATCTTCTTGTGCTACATAAATGAAGAAGCATGGAACGGTTCTAGTTGATTGTTCTCTTCACTTTTTCATTACAGCTTCTTTGACAAAGATGGAATCCTCTCCTAGCTTTGTTATTTTGCCTTGATTTTGTAATGGTAAAAAGTTGCACAAGCCCAATTGGTTTGAAAAAGATGTAAGCCTAGGATGGCAACTCATTTGGTGGGCCCAAGTGACAATCAGGCCCAAATAGGTGGTGCATAAATCAGACAAGGCCGATCTAATGGCATTGTCTTTTTGATATGTATCATTAAGGTTGTGGGTGTAAGTCATGTCTCTACCACTACAGTCATGAATTGGTTGTAGTTGTTCAAAAATAGAGTTGTGGTGGTGTCGAGGAGAGTCTACCATTTATTTGTTGAAGTGTGGAGTCTGCTTATAGAGTTATTTAGAGGGTGGCGGTATTTCCACCCCTCCAAAATTGCCTGTACACCCCAAATCATTGATTCTTTTTTAAAATTCCAATATTACCCTTAAATAACACTATGAAGCAATTTAGCTTGGTTCTCACTAATGAACATTGTCAGGCAAAGTAGCTGAATCTTTTTGCCGTATGTTGTAATCAGTGGTTCATCTGAAAATGAGGCTATGGTTTGAACATATTCTATTTTAGAAAACTTAACCTAGAGAGTGGTTTCATATGTAGGATTGTTTTCTTTTGTCAAATTAGGAGCTGGCTTGAAATGTTTATGTAAGTCCGTCTGGTGAGCCGGCTTTGATCGAGTTTTTCGTAATCACCTGGGAGCTTGCTCTAACATAGTCACACCTGCGATGTATCATCTTCGTTGCGGCGTCTTTGGTGAGGTCCAGAAATGAAGAAGATTACATATCTCCACTCTGCAGTTTTCATGTCTTTGGTGAGTTGCAGTGAAGAAGATTTAAGAGTGAGGACATAGCCATCTCCAAAGTCATCAAGATCACCAAGTTGAAGACCGATTACCAACCCTTTTGAGGCCAAAAGGAAGCTATGTGATTTCTATGACACGTTCTTTGCTGATAAGAGAGTGGATCCTCTCTTGCCCAAGTTATCGGGGAAGCAGTTTTTCAAGAAAAAGAAAGTTTTATTTAAGGGTTATATTGGAATTTTAAATTTAAAATAATAATAATAATAATGATTTGGGGTGCATATACAATTTTAGAGGGGTGGAAATATTGCCACTCTTATTTAGATGCATTGCTGGTTGAGCCACCCAATCACATTGCGAGAGCCTCCAGGCTCCAGAAGGAATTTTTATTTATTTATTTGAAGTAAAAAAGGAATTTTTATTTTAACTTCTTGTAAAAGAAGTCATCCTAACCAAATTAGAAGTCTTATAAAAAAAAGATTTTCCGTTTCTTACACAAAAAAGCTTTTAAAGTTAATTAAGTGTTTTCATTTATACCTTTGAGCTATTATAAACACCCTTGCATGTAAGTGTTTTGTGGTGAGAAAAGAAAGGGAGAGAGATCCCTTTCAATTATAAACATCTTTTTATAGTGGAAAGAGTGCTAATACGTTAGGAATTTTCTGAACCGCATAAAATCTTGCATGTTTTTATTTGTCCCTTTGTGTTTACTTAGCTTGATTTTCCCTTTTTATCATTTTAACACCCTTTACTGCTTAATAAGTTAGAAACAAAAGTCTTTGCCACTAAACCCTTCCATTAGGGTTCACATAATTCACTTGTTATGCCGATATATGAAATTACAGGACTACAGTACTGATGCTAATCACATTTGTACATGTCACTCTTCTGTCATAATATGCAATTTCACAGACAAAAGATTAACTGTGTAAGAAATTTTAAACATAGCCAACAACTTTTATAAGCATTTCAAGGTAATAATAGTATCAATTTTTTCAGAAAAACAACACTGATATAGGGAACCATATTTCATTGGGCATACTATGTAAAACTCTCAAGGTTAGATAAAATTGCACTAATATTAGAAATTTGACCATAATTACAGTAAATTACCTTAAGCGTTCAAAAGTATGATATAAAGTTAAGTTTTAGTCTAAGATATGAAATGATCAAAATAGCCTTTAATTTTATTATATTTTTAATTTCAAAATTTAGAAAAAAATTGTCATCTCAACCTGTCTCCAACAATGGAGACTTCTAGGTCTCCATGACAATCGCCATCTCTAAGTCTCTAACCAATTTCCATGCGATGAAGACCAAGTTTCCACCACGACAAGGACCAGATTTCTGTTGTTGCGATGAAGACTAGATCTCCACTCTTTGTCGTATTGAGACCAGTCTCTATTAAACAAAGATTAGAAATCCAAATCTTGGATGGAGTTTTGGCTAAAATTCCATCGGAGATGGAGATCTTCAACTAAGTGGAGATCCAATCCTCCATTTTTTTTTAAACAATTATTGTTATTTTATTAATATAATATTTGATATTTGTGAATGAACCATTTTATCCCTATTTACCGAATAGTCCTTAAAGGTCTTCTAACAGTAGGGGGTGTTTGTGTTACACTTTTCAAAACATAAGGCAATTTACTATAGTTATGATCAAATTTCTCATACTGCTACAATTTCATTTGATCTCGTGGGAACGTTAGTCTAGTTTGCTCTATTTTACTACCGTGTAAGAGAGTGTTACAACCCATGACAAGAAAGCTTTAGTAGGATCCTGTTCATGAAATTTCATTTACAGCATTAGGATAAGTCTTGATGGATTCGATCCTATAGTTTACAATTATTATAATTATTTAGTTAATAGTTTATTTCCAATATTGGTTTAGGAAATATTATCTTTTAGTGAAAATGAGGGGAAATAGTGCCAAAATTGGCTGACTTGTGCAATTGTAATAGATTATTGAGTTTTGTTGTCACTTAAAGGAAACTTTCTAAAATGAGTTAGGATTCTTTCCTAGTTTTTTTTCTGCTAGGTTTTTCATAATCTAATGATACATAAGTATAATGGACAATTGATGACTATGATTATTATATTTTTTTACTCTCATATATCAACATAAAATATAAGGGATTTCTATCATTTGTTTATGGATAGTATTAAAGCTTATTTGTCATACTAATATGTGTAAAACAAATGTGGAAAAATCTTCTTTGATTATGTTATGTGATCTTTGTATACTACTACCCCTATGGCATTATCTTTTCCATGAACATTCATTTGGGGACTGCTTCGACAGCTTTGCACACAACAAAGATTGATTAAGAAGCTAAATAGAAAAAGAACCGATGAACAATAGCTCAATAAAAGGAAAAGGACTATATAATGAACTTAACGTGTCCAAATAATATATATATATATATATATATATATTTAAAGTAACAGGATAAAAAGCATATGATTATAAATAATTACAGTTCAGGAACATTTAAGAACATTATTCATGATATTAAAATTCATGACCATCGTGTTAAAATTCACGACCATTACGATGCAATGAAGTAGTTGTTATGAAGTTGTTTAAACTACAAACCACAATCTCACACTGGAAAAATATAGTCATAATCTATATAAAGACTAAAGGATTAGTCCCGTTGAAGTTGGGCTCTTATGTCGGCATGCCTTTGCAAAAGAGTGAAATAGACTTACAAGAAAAAAAGTTGTAAATTTTTCGGGTTATAAACTGTTTTTTCCAACAATTTTTAGGATATAATATTTTTAAAATAGGGATATATTGAAAAAAAATAGTTTGAAAATCTGAAAAATTTTCAATTGTTTGTTTTTTTCCAAATTTGTATTTTAATTTCCCTATGATGCATGCAAAAAATAATAAAAATAGATGAAACTTCATGAAATTTCGTCAAAGATGCTCATTATAATAAAATAAGGGAGTACTCATCGGAAACTTCTTATCGTTGTTAATATATATATATATATATATATATATATAATAAAGTTAAATCTCTTTATAAAAAGGCAAATCTCAAGCAGGTAATGTGCAATTTACTCTTATGTGTGTGTGTGTATATATATAAAACAAATTCTACAATATATTTGAATATGGATATACTTGAAATCTTGATTATATAATTTTCAATGAATCAAATCTAAGGATGCTAACCCATTAGTTAAAAATTATATCTTAGCCCTTAAATTTGATTCATTGAAAATTGAATAGTGAAGATTTCAATTATTTTATGATACAGTTTGGTGATAGAAGGTACTTATTTAGCTTAATAATATTTTTAAATCAAGTTGTTATAATATATGGGTCCAAAATAAGCAGACTAGCATTTCATATTTGGACCACTTACACTTAGCAACATTACTCATTAAGTGATAAGTTAAAAGAAAAAAAAAAAAAACAAACCACCCCTTCTTTGTTGACTATCCAGCCTTTGCTCCTTTCCTTACAAGTTCCTGCAACTTGCCCTACAAATTTCTATTTATTAGTCTTTCAACTCAATTTGTTTCTTATCTTCTTCTTTTCTAACCTTTTCATGACCTTATAACTTTTTTTGATAAATAATGAGATGTGAACATGAGATAAATGAAATTTGGACACACGTAATAACCTAAAATTTTTAAGGACGAACTGTTTTTGACAACTCGAATTAGAAATATTATTAAGCTTAGTAAGTACCTTCTATCACTAAATTATATTATAAAGTAATCTGTGGAAATTTTTTCTTAAAAATATCATTTATGGGTTCTTTTTTTTTTTTTCCCTTATATATATATAACTATGTGTGTATATATATATATATATATATATAAGAGAACCCAGTACAGTTTGTCCAATTGAAGGAAGAAAAAGCGGGACAGTGGGGACCAAAAGCTACTCGCTTGCTACTTTTCTCTGCCCCACTTTTGATCTGCATTAGAGAAGAAACAACAAAATTGGAAAAAAGGCAAAAAGCAAAGATTCCCTTGGCCTATTTGAGAGTATTTTCATTTATAGCTAGTAACATGGAGGAAGGAGGCAAGAAAGTGGATTGAAGACTTGTGGGTGGAAAGCAGATCAATTACAAGAAAGAGGCAAAAAAAGTTTGTGAAGTTCTTGAAATAGACATAAATTGTGTCAGTCAAGCTTTCAACTAGGCAAAGCCAAGTTGAGTATTAACCATTAAAGTTGAATCGTTTTTCATTTTACAAACTATTCTATAGTTTATTTATTTTTTTAGAAAATTTGTTACCAAATGTGAAACTCCAACCTTATCATAAATATAATAAAGGGTTTTCACTTTTCACTTAGGGGTTGTTTGTTTTTTTGTCTGAATACTGAACAGTATTATTGAAGATTAAAGACTGAATAGTGATTGAAACCTAAAATCTAAATTATATATATATATTTCTTACATTTGAATGCATAATAATTTTATTTGTTTTTTAAAATTAAAAATTATTTGAAAACTAGTAATTTGATATTTATATCATTTTACAATTAATTGTTATGTAACTTTATTTAATAAAATACAAATAATTATAATAAATTATTTTGCAAATACCAAAACCCTTTTAAGTATATATTAATAATATTTTTATCCATAATCAAAATATGATTAATTATTACAGTAAGGCATTTTTTTTTGAAAATTATATATACATAATAAATTATTATAGTAATATAAATTAAATTTATATATTTAAATAAAAAAAAATGGTCTTAAGTTGAAATACTATTATTATATATTTAAATAAACATAACATTAAAAAGAATCTATATAATTTAAAATTAGGACGAATTTGAAAATATATCATTTTAGGAAGAATATATTTGCAATAATATATTTAAAGAACCATTAAGTAATTTGCCATTTAGTTAAAAGCAAAAAAATTGTAGCTTTTTATTTTCAATGATTTTTGAGTGGTTTTAAATGGTTTGACCACTTAAGAAAATAAACAAAAATCACATAATAGGTATCATTTTGACCCTTTAATTAAAAAGCGATAAAAACAAACTACCCCTTAGTGACATTTAATAAGTCCCAAAAAGTTATTTGTTTGATTTTTGAGGTAATAAAATCATTTTGATAACTCTTAAAATCACCAAACTAAAAGTGGAAATATTTTACTTTTCACTTTAAATGAATTAAATTTGATTTTTTTTTTTAATCTGCATAATTCAATTTTTGGTTAACAATATATATATATATATATATCTATATAACATTAAATATTTAGTTTTTAATTAATACACTGTGTTTAGTGAAATTTGGTACTAATCATTGTTAGGATAAAAAAAGAAAAAAACACAACTTAATGTAAAATTTGGAAAATATAAACAATTGGTAGTTCATTAGATGTCAATCTATAGTTGGGATGTACTTTAAAACTTTTAGTATTATAAGATTCAAAGCGTTTTGCCAAGGGAATCTTTGCTTTTTGCCTTTTTTCCAATTTTGTTGTTTCTTCTCTAATGCAGATCAAAAGTGGGGAAGAGAAAAGTAGAAAGCGAGTAGCTTTTGGTCCCCACCGTCCCGCTTTTTCTTCCTTCAATTGGACAAACTGTACAGGGTTCTCTTATATATATATATATATATATATACATAGTGTTATATATATATATGTATAAAATAAAAAAAAAGAACCCATAAATGATATTTCAAAGAAAACAAGTTCTATAAATTACTTTATAATATAGTTTGGTGATAGAAGGTACTTATTAAGCTTAACAATATTTCTAATTCAAGTTGTTAAAAACAATTCGTCCTTAAAAATTTTAGGTTACTACGGTGTCCGAATTTCATTTATCTCATGTTCACATCTCATTATTTGTCAAAAAAAGTTATAAGGTCATGAAAAAATTAGAAAAGAAGAAGATAAGAAACAAATTGAGTTGAAAGACTAATAAATAGAAATTTGTAGTATTAGATGTCAATCTATAGTCGGAAATATTTTACTTTTCACTTTAAATGAATTAAATTTGATTTTTTTTAATCTACATAATTCAATTTTTGGTTTAACAATATATATATATATATATATCTATATAACATTCAATATTTAGTTTTTAATTAATACGCTGTGTTTAGTGAAATTTGGTACTAATCATTGTTAGGATAAAAAAAAGAAAAAACACAATTTAATGTAAAATTTGGAAAATATAAACAATGGGTAGTTAATTAGATGTCAATCTATAGTTGGGATGTACTTTAAACCTATAAATTATATTAATTTATAGGTTCTTTGGATCTCCATCATCCATCCATTTAAAATAATTTAAAACTTTAAAAACTTAAAAATAATTATATTTAAATTATTTTTTATAAAAAAAATAAATTTTAACTATAAAAAATAATTTAAATATAAAAATAATTTTTTTTTCAAATGGATCTTAGTTGTCCATCTCAAAGATGGATGATCAAGATCAATTTAAAAGAAAAAAAAATTGAAGATGGCAATGAAGACCTGGATTAGATCTCCACCATCCATCTTTTTTCTCCACTACCATCTTCAATTTCTGTTGAAACCATCATCAACAGAAACACTCATTAATCATCAATGCAAACAAAAACCACTGCCATTTTCAACTCTGTGCGATGAAACATACCAGATCCAAGATCATCATCATTAATCATCAACCAACATCAATCAACATCAATGTTGTTAAATTTATGGGTTTAGAAAAAAAAAAATTAGATGATCTTCATTAACCAATATCAATGCTAGCAAACATCCATGCATCTTTATCAACCAACAAACACCCACCAACATCAACCAACATCAATGCATCAATTCAAAAATTTGGCAGTGAACCCAACATCAAACCCAGATTGCTGATGATAAATTGAAAAAAATTACTAAGTGAAACAAGAACACCATGGAAACCCAGACTGCTCGATGCGCTGGATACCCATAAATCTCTGGGGTTTCCATTGGAAATCCAGAGATTTCTGGAGTTTCCATCATTGAAAACCCATATGGGTTTCCATCGATGGACAGGTCTTCGCCTTTGGAGACATGTTTCTTAGGTCTCCAATGGAGTCTCAATCTGGTGAGATTAGAAAGAGAGGGAAGGAGGTGACCGGAGGTTGAGGAAATGTTAGTGGATGAGGGAGGATAGGTGTAGATGGAAGAGAGGGGAGGAGGAAGAAGAGGAAGATAGCCACCACCGTGGCGAAGACGAGGACCGACACCGTCATCACCATTCCCATGATGACGATTGTTGAAGATGAAGAGGACAACGACGATGGGTGTTGACGATGATGGGTGTTAATGATGTTGTGGAAGGGGAAGAAGAAGAAGAGGGGATAAAAAAGTGACTTATTTAATTTTTTTTTAAAATTTTAATTATTGTATAATTTAAAAATTATTTTTAATTATTTTTCAAATTTTTTTTAACTACTTTTAGAATTTTAAGGTTTTTTTTTTAACTAGGTCTCAACCGTTCATTTTCATGATGAACGGTTGAGATTTTTAAATTTTAAATTTTTTTTCCTACAGAAGTAGGGCCTCAAATTAGTTAGGTAGGGGCATTCCTGTCCATTCACTCTATTTTATTATTTTTTAGTTATCTCAAATAATCAATATGATTGAACTGTTAGTGCAAGAGAAAACGTTATTACAAAAAGTAAAAGTGGTTTTCATTTATAATAAGACATATGTCCAAAAGGGTTTTGAGTAATTCACTCAATATTTTATGACTTAAAATATGATTATAATTCTTTTATTCAATGCTTTAAAATCTTATTATAATTGAAAGAACAAATATTATATATATATATTTTATTAAGGTTTTTTATCATCTTAAAGAGTACTTTTTAATGTGACATGGTGAGTTTAATAATAGTAGCTTTTTTTGGTTTTGTTTTTTTTTTTTTTTTAATGGCGAGTTTTAATACTAGTTCGATAATTCTCAATTTAAATGATTAGATCATAAATTGTATCTTTAATAAATAATTAAGAGGACTTACAAATTTATCCAATTAAATGAAGAAAAAGTTGTGGACAGCACTTTCATGACCGCCACCTTTTACTCTCTTTTCTCTTTTCACACCTTGCACGTGTCTGACCTTAGCTCATTCATCAATTCTCTCCATCTTTTTTTTTTTTTTGAAAACACTCTCTTAAATTTTTTTATTGTTAACTTCACTCCATAATAAATTTTAACTCAAATTTTAAACAAATAAAAAACATATTCTTTTAAAAATCTAAATTTAGTCCCAATTGCAAGTTCTCATTTGATTATGAATCCAAATCCAAAAGTTGTAAATATGAGTTCAGTCCATTAGAACGTCTTCAATGCTATTATGCTTTTTTCAATTTCTATTACTGATTCATCAACCATTTTTAAATATAGATTTACTTTGTCAAGAAAAATATTGAAATACATATTTTCATATAAATGTCCAATGCAAATATCTAAAATAAAATATGTATCCACTTTTGATCAATCATTATAAAATATGTATCATACTCTTTGATCTTTTACCAAATAGTAGCTGTCAATAAATTATCCATCTGATACTTTGGTAAAAGAGGGTATAGGATGTAAACAATTTGTTTGAAAAGAAGGTATTCCATAAGAAAAGGGCATTTTTGATAAAAGAATGATTAAAAAAGACGATTTTGACAAGTTAAGAGAAAATTATGAAAATAATCATTTTTTGATGTTAAAGTTAAAAAGTAATAATTTTTTAAGATTTTATATTTTAATCTAGTGTATTTTTATCCAAAAAATAATTGTTCTTATAAGATTTTTAAATAAAGGGTTAGTATTCCACTCTTAAAAGATGGTTGTTTATAAAGAAAACCCAATAGTCAATATAAGTTTTTTTCATCATTAAGCACATTGACTAATGTGGGTGAGCCACCCACTAGTACTCAATGGCTCACCCACATTAGTCAATCAAATAGCTTTCATCCTTAACAGACGTGTTGACTTGTCACACTTTCATCTACCGCATTTACTTCTTCACCTGTCTCCCCTAACACTTCACGCATCTCTCATTCTCAGCCTAGCTTGATCATCAACTCTCTCTTAATTTTTTTTAGTGCACCCAAAAAATCTGTTTGTAAACTTTTGCTTTTCTATGGGCAATTTACAATCAAATCCTTCTTCTTCCAAGCAGACCACTGAAAAAACATGTGAAGTTTTCCTCAATTTTAGAGGTGTAGATACCCGTTATGGTTTTACCAATTATCTTTATAATGCTTTGCGTGCCAAGTCAATTGAAACCTTCATGGATGATCACGGAATCCCGAAAGGGGATGAAATTGGGCCTAAGCTTTTAAAAGCAATAAGTGATTCGATGATTTCGGTGGTCATATTCTCGAAAGAATATGCTTCATCCAAATGGTGCTTGCGCGAGCTTGTAAAGATTATGGAGTGTAAGGAAAAGAATGGCCAAACTGTCATACCTGTTTTCTACAAAGTTGATGTACACCATGTACGTCGCCAGGAAGGGAGTTTCAAGGATGGTTTTGATCAACTTGTGAAAACATTTGAAGAAAACTTGGAAAATGAGCAGGTTGATTCCGCTCATGTTGAGAAGCGTAAAAAGGAATTTTACGAAGAGACGCAAAAATGGAGACAAGCTTTGGAGGTCGCATCCTGTCTAAAAGGATGGCATGTAGAAGGGTACATATAACTTCTACTTTATTTTATTTTATCCATTTACAAATCCAAATGTCCTGATTTTGTTCAAAATAAGTAAATATTAGTCTTTAAGTTTACTCAGTTTGATAATATTTTGGTTATAATCATCCCACTATAAATAATATTAAAAGAAAAATACGGATCCTTTTTTAAAGGAATGGATCTAAATTCATTTTTTAATTTTTCATGTTATTTCGTGCTTTCTTTTTTTTTTTTTTTTTAAAAGTCCAATTGTTTTTAATATGATTATTTTTCTCAAGTAAAACTTCTGTAATTGGACCCGTCCTTTTGTAACTATTACTTATTATAGTTGATGTAGTTGACGTGGTTGTTGTGCTTTAGATTACCTGTGCATAATTTGTATACAATCGTATTTAGCATCAACTAAAAGTTTTGGAGTCATTATATATTAAACTGATACCATGTGATGCCGGTAAAATGCACAATATATTTCAGTTACTTTAGAGTGCTTCTGTTGTGGTCATTTCTTCTTATATTACTGTTTGCAGGCCTGAGTCCAAAGTCATTCATGAAATTGTCAAAGATATATCAGAAAAATTGATGAGGGCATCTAAGCTGTCTCCATGTGATTTTAAAGGACTGTTTGGATTTCAGAAGCGATTTGAGCAGGTTATGTCATTATTATCTCTAGATAATACTGATATTCGAATTATTGGGATTTGGGGCATGGGCGGGATCGGTAAAACAACTATTGCTGATGCCATTTTTCATCAAATTTCTGGTGATAAATATGGTAAGTGTTTTATTCAAAATGTTAGACAAAGACTGGAACAATGTGGAGGATTAGTTAGAAAGCTGCAACGAGAAGTTCTTTCTAAAGTGTTAAATGATCAAATCATAAAATTAGATGGTGTAACTCTTCCCCAACGTATTAAGGAAAGTCTATGTTGGAAAAAGGTATTCATTGTTCTTGATGATGTGGATGATTTTTTAAAATTAGAAGAGTTAGCTGCAGGTCTTGATCGATTAGGCCCAGGAAGTAGAATCATAATAACAACTAGAGGCAGGGATATACTTGATAAGTGTAAAGTGAATAAGGATTACATGTATGAGGTTAAGGGATTGTCCAATCAAGAAGCTTACCAGTTGTTTTGTAAGTATGCTTTTGGACATAGCCCTCCAGCTAAAGATCTTATGGCACTCTCACATGAGACATTACGGGCTATCGACGGCAATCCATTGGGTCTTAAAGTGGCCGGTTCATCATTATTAGGATTGAACAAAGTAGAGTGGCAAAGTGCATTAAGTGGATTAAAGAAAAGCCCAGAAATTCTTGACGTGTTGCAAATTAGTTATAATAAATTGTCGCCTGAACAAAAGGATGTATTTCTTGATATTGCATGTTTTTTCGTAGGGGAACATGAAGACGATGTAGCAAAAATATTAGATAATTGTCACCACTTGTTCAGAGTCCTTTCTGACAAATCACTTATAACAATATCAAACCATAAGATTATACAAATGCATGATTTACTACAAGAAATGGGTAAGGAAATTGTTTGTAAAGAGGATCGCAACAATCCAGGCAATCGTAGCAGGTTGTGGATACAAGAGGATGTTCTTGACACACTAAAGAATGCTAATGTGAGTCTCTAATTATTTTGTAGAGAAAATTGCCGAAATAACCATTTTTTGAGGATGAAGTTGAAAAATAAACATTTTTTGAGATTTCATATTTTTAACAAGTGTATTTTGTCTAAAAACAATTATTTTTGCAAGATTTTTGAACAAAGGGTTAGTATTCAACTTGGTCCTAAAAGAAGGGTTATTTAAAAAAAAAAAAAAAAAAAAAATCTTATTTTGTATTGCCTTTACAACTAAATGTTCCTCTAAATTTGATGAATTTGTAGAATGGTATATTAGGTGCAATTTGTGTTATTAAACTCGCTTTCCACTTACGTTTACACAAATCATTCAGTCACTACACTTAGACGTCCTTTGTGCTCTCTCTCATATTTGACTCACACAATCACACTACACTCTTACTACAATGCTACTCATATATCTATAGATCTTCAGTGCTCTTAATACATGCCTTCCACTCAAGTGCTAAAAATGAAACCAGTGTACAATAACCAACCTGCAAGAAGTTTGAACATTCTTGAATATTTATTGCAGCTTGACTTCGTCTGTGATCTCTTTGGTGGTAGATTGTTGAATTGTTTGTAAAAGGAGCATGGCTATTAACAGAATACATTTGGCAAAGATTTTGGCTACGTAAAAAATTCATTAATAATTTCAAGTTATCTTTTTGAATTTTATGTTGTTTTATACTATGTTATTGGATGTCAGGGGATTGGTTTAGTTGATGGGATATTCTTAGATATGCCTAAAATAAAGAATGTATATTTGAGATCTCATATTTACTAGACTCACTTTTGACTCATCTTAATAAACCATTCACAATTCAGTCATTCATTCACCTCACCTTTACTTTTTCTATGTTCCTGCTCACACACAACCTTAAGCTTAATATTTGTGTATACTCATTGAAAGGGGAACAAGCAAAGTCCTTATAGGCTTCAAAAGTCGGTTAAACATGCTTGTATAAGTCATAAAACTTCTTGTATTTGAGTTTTTGAAAAAAGATCTAGATGTCACTAAAGACAAGGAAAGTATCTCTCTTAAGAGAATCAACCTGCATGAATTTTGTCCATTTAAAAAGTTTTATAGAATTATTATGATGTTTTATTTTGTTTTATGATATATATTAACTCTTACTTTTATTGTGGTTTTTAGGGGACTGTTGCAATCAGAGGGATATTCTTAAATATGTCCAAAATGAATGAGGAACATTTGAGTTCTCAAGCCTTTGAAAAAGCGAAAAATCTTAGATTTCTCAAATTTTATGACCCTACTTACCATGACGTCAAGCAATATAGCTCTAATGTGCATTTTCCAAATGATATAAATTATCTTTCCAGCAAGCTGAGGTCTCTTGATTGGTTTGGGTATCCTTTAAAAACACTGCCATCAAAATTTATACCAAATTACCTTGTTGAACTTAAACTGATACATAGCAGTATTGAAAAACTTTGGGAAGACAAAGTGATGGTAGGTTTAACATTTTAAGCTTATCTTTTCTTTTAAATATTCTATAGTTCACAAATAATTATTTAATTATTATAATCATTTTACTGTGTTTTCTTGTTGCAGCGTGCTCCAAAATTGAAGTGGATTATTCTTAAATTCTGTCCATATCTCATTAAGGTCTCAAACCTCGTAGAGGTCCCACTACTTAAGAAGATACAGATTAAATTCTGCGAAAGCTTGGTTGACATGGAATTCTGCGAAAGTTTGCTTGGCCATCCCTCATGTAATATTTTTCCAGCTCTTACATATCTTAATCTCACTTTCTGTGACAAACTCACTAAGATTTCAGACCTCTTGGATGCCCCATTGCTTGAGAAGATAGATATTTGTGGTTGCAGAAACTTGCGTGGTTTTCCCTCACCTGCTGCTGGCCATTTCAAGAACCTTCATGAGTTGAATATGCGGGAGTGCAGTAATCTTCAGAGCATTCCAAATTGTCCTTTTCCATCCCTTGTATCTCTTAATCTCTCCAATTGCATTAAACTTGCTAGGATCTCAAACCGCTTAAATGCCCCATTGCTTGAGAAGATAAATCTTGCATGCTGCAAAAGTTTGCAAGACTTTCCCACACCTGCTTGCCATTTCAACAACCTTCGTGAGTTGAATCTGGAGGATTGCGAAAATCTTCATAGCTTTCCAAATAATATTCCTTTTCCATCCCTTGTATCTCTTGATCTCTCTGGGTGCATTAAACTTGCTAAGATCTCTGATGTCTTAGATGCTTCTTTGCTTAAGACGCTAAATCTTCATGACTGTAAAAGCTTGCTTGACTTTCCCCGACCTGCTCAACATTTCAGCAACCTTTGTAATTTGAAACTAAAAAATTGCAAAAATCTTTCGAGTTTTCCGAGTGATAATATTCATTTTCCATCTCTTAAATGTCTTGACTTTCATAGGTGCATTAAACTCACAGAGTTTCCACTTATCTCTGGGAATATAGAGGAGTTGTATATGAGAAAGACTGCGATACATCAAGTTCCCTCAACAATTGAGAATCTACCTGAGCTTGTGAAGTTAGTTCTAGCAGACTGCACAAGGCTCAACCATATTTCGAGCAGCATTGGCAAGTTGAAAGCTCTTAGAGAGCTAGATCTTAGTAATTGCTCTGCACTTGAGTGTTTTCCGGAAATCTCGGATACAATGGGAAGTTTGGAAAAGCTTAAGTTAAGTGGAACAGCAATTAAGGGCCTACATCATTCGATTGAAAATCTTAGTGGGCTTAATTTGTTGTGGTTGAGATCATGCAAAAACCTTGAGATGCTTCCGAATAGCATCTATAATTTGACGTCTCTGGATATTCTCGATCTTTCCTATTGCTCAAAATTGGAAAATTTGCCTGGGAACCCGGTGACTGATCTCTTAAACTGTGGAGAATCAACAACAACTACACCTCCTATTTGTAGACTTAGTAAATGCAATCTATGCTTCACTAATTGTCTGAACCTTAATAAGACAGCAGTTGTCAACGTTCTGGAACTCAAAATAAATCAGTATAGGGATATGACAACAAAGGTATTTACTCTATTAGATCCGTCACACAATCTTTTTCTATCTCTTTCATTTAAAAAATTGATTTCATGTCCCAGGGATGTGGAACTCAAGCTATCGATCTTGAATTTCTTTACCCGGGAAGTAAAGTTCCAGTTTGGTGCAAACATCAAACTGAGGGATCTTCCATAAATATTCAAATGTCAGGCCCTGATGGTGTCAACGGTCATCTCATTGGATTGGTTGCATATGCTATTATTGAGTTTCATGATGATGGTCATGATGATGAAGGTGATGATGGTAATGATGATGAAGGTGATGATGATGAAAGTTATGATGATGAAGATAGTGATGAAGATTCGATAAATGCCATAAATTATATCCGTCATTGCCATTGTAAGGATGGTGGTTGGTGGGTTAATTCCATTAAATTCAGAGTAATTCCTTATGAAGATGTAAACTCAGATCATGTCGCTTTATGGTATTCTAATAGTGATTCAGTTCTTGAGCTATGTGGTGAGTGCACACATTATTTATTTGAGTTCTACTTTCAAAAGGAGAGTCCTAATCACAGAGTGAAATATTGTGGGGTATGCCCAATATATGAGAAGCCCAATATAAGCCTGCGCAACATTGTTGTGGCTTGTCGTGATGCCGATCAAGATTTTGGGAAATTGTCTGTTCGAGTACGACGCAAAATTATAGAATTCTTGTGTGAGGCTGAGACAAGTGTCGTATTTATTAACGATGTACTTGAATCACTTAGCAGGTAACCTAATCTAAACTCCTTATAAACGACGAAAGGTTACACCTTACTTGTTACATATTTTGACTTCAGCTGGTTGTTCCTGTAGATGGAGCTACTCAGAATAATCGTTTTTTCTTTTTTTTTTTTTGTTTTTTTGAAGTAGCTCAGAATAATGTTTCACCTGACGTTTAATGCACTAAATCTATTGGGTGTGTAACATAACAACTTCAAGTCTCTTATTATAATCATTGCAATGAGTTTTGCTTTCAAATTTCTTATGGACTTTGGATGATATAAATTATTGAAATCAATTTAAATATTTTATTTTTGTTTCTTTGATTTGATCTTTCAATTTCTCACTCTAATATATATATATATGATAGTTTTTTTTAACATATTTTGCATTCCCATACAGTGAGGAAAAGAAGTTTTTACTGAAGTGTTTAAGGCAGCACTGCATGAGCTCATCAAGTATTATAACAGGTAAATCTGTTTCGTATATAAATAAAGCATGTGAGAATATTGTATTATAGTGAGAAAATGAATTATTTTAAAAAGTGGAAATACAGTGGTTGACAAGAGATTCATGTCAATGAATCTAATGTACATAATTACACTAGTTACTTTTATTATTTTGCTCAATGATCGGATTTTCCTGTCATCTTGTTGGGCAAGAAAAGAAACCTTTTCTGTTGACTCTGTTGCCATAATTTTTCATGCTTTAATCAATAAAGTAAGCTGCTGATAGAAATGGGAGGAAATCTAGCTGTATTTAGTTCAGAAGCATATCCTGCTTCTACATACCAAGGTCTCAATCCTTTAATGGAAATAGAAAGTGTTTGTAAACATGTCGAAAGGAAGGCCAAAGACCAAGGAGCTTTTCAAGCTCTTGAAAAAAATGATTCTTACTATAACTTGGTAGCTTTATCAGACCTCTGTGATTACAGTACATTGGAGGCTGAGCTGTAGACTACTACAATGTATTACCATTTCAGCTAAGTCAGTTGAATCTTGAGTAACTGTCACTTGATCTGTTGCAGTAGCTCCTGCTCTTCCACGATGACAAGGGGTAATAGCTTCAGCTTTCTCAGATACGGTCTGCATCATAGGAACATTGTTACGTGACTTGGTGAAGTTCCATCTTTTTTGTTTATTGTTACAATGAAAAATTACCTAATATGTGCATTTGGGGCTCATTTGTTTCTTCCTTGAACAGATTGCATTTTTTGTGGGTGATTGCTTTGTCGAGTGCCTGCTAAAAGCAGATGAAAGTCTTCCCAGGTCCAAAGTATTATAAGTCATGTAAGTTGTACTCTGTTATATTATGTTTCTATTAAAAACTCTGTTGAGCTGGGCCATTTGTGCCATTTTCTTGGTTGCTGATGCCGCCCTTGGAATCTGTGTGGTGTGGTTATATAGTGGAGGTTTTGGTGTGACAACTGTCAATATATGCGGAAAGATTTACATGGTTTCCTGATTTTCAGGCTGGGTTATATCTTTTATGCCCTGGTTTTCGGTCTTCTATGGTGTTGGTTCTGTTACTTGTGCTGCTGGAAGTTTAAAAATTGATAATTCTGATTCCTTTCCAGGGTTGATGATTGATCTACAGACATTTCGTTTCTGCAAGGATTCCACTCCCGTATGGTTCTTTTCTGAGAACCAAAGACAGCCTCAGAGGTCATGCAGATATATCAAATGTTGTCAATGGTCTTTCATCAGACACAGCCGTTTGTCGCTTGAAGATCCGCTGCTGCCGTTGGGTGAGGCATTGACGCGCATGCCTGTTGTACATGATGATATTCTTGGCGTTGTTCATTTTCAACATGTCATCGTTGGTGATGCAGATCTTGATCCGGCCACTGTTCAGGAGTGAGAGTTGGATGGTGATGAGACAACGACTGAGATTGGACAGTAGTTTGAGGTTCGTGCGGAGTCACGTGCAGGGTGATGGCCTTGATAGGGAGCGCTCCTCCAAGCCCAGAATGGCTCTTCGCCCCCCACGGATTGCTCTCGTTAGTCTCTGCATTTCTTTATTCTTTCAGTTACATCAAGTTTCTAGTAAATTTTAGTGTAATTGACGATTGTACTCTATGTAATGGTGATAAAATGGTTTTTACATTGTTAATGTTCTTGTAGGAGAATGAATGCTTTTGTTAATCATCAAAATGTATCTCAAGAAGAGAAGCAAATGTGGACAGCTGCCTTGACTAAAGCATCCTATCTATCTGGATGGGATTCATCTGTAATGAGTTAGGTAAATCTGAACTTGCTCTGCATCCATTCATTAAATCACAAGTTTTAAATTTGTCAATGATTAATGCAAGTCGTAATTGTTTTTTTATGTATTTGCTACTTATCATTTATCATGAAATTAAGACTATGGTAATGTGATCCTTCCACATGCTAGCTTGATCTTCTAAACAGCTATTTGCCAATCTAAATATAAAGCATCTATGCTCTCCTTTCAAATCAAGAATATCGCTTGGTGACTAATAATCTCTACTTTACAAGAAGCCAAGCCTATTTTGTGCAAACTTGGCTAAAAAATTATT
The DNA here is from genome assembly GCA_021234005.1 of Nephelium lappaceum. NCBI lineage: Eukaryota > Viridiplantae > Streptophyta > Magnoliopsida > Sapindales > Sapindaceae > Nephelium > Nephelium lappaceum. The sequence continues at coordinate 56,979 of CM038001.1, forward strand.
TGCATTGAAATCTAATTATTAATTCTAATCTCATTATTCCTATATGAAGATAACAAAAAGAAGATATTGGAAGTCTGCGCTTGTTGAAAGATTTAGAGCTAAGCGGAGGCGATATTGAGAGAGCACCCAAAAGCATCAAGCAACTTTCGAAGTTGAAATTTGAGAAGTTAAAACATTGTACTATTCCATCATAAACAGAGCTTCCATTAAGTATATAAGATTTAGAAGTAGGGAATTGCATGCAGCTGATCCAGTCATTAACATATGCACCTGAATTTGGGCGCTGTACCATGGTGGTACAGATTTAAAATTCAGGATTACTAACTGCCTGAAGCTCAATCACAAAGCAGTCAACTATTAGTGTCATTCTGAAACCAACCATGGTGACAGGATTGATTTTAATGGCAAATTTGCCATATCCTCTGAACAAGAGCTTGACCATAGAGTATTCGGTGACTTGGATCACATAGTATCATTTCTTTTTGAAAAATGATGTGCTATTTGGCTATGATGATACCTATGTGACTATCTCATTTAATTTCAAGCTTGAAGATTGTAATGGAGATCTTGTACAAGGCTACAAAGTGAATCATTGTGGGGTATGTCCAATATATAGCGAGCTCATCGATTCTGTTGAGACATTGGTTGCCTCCATTGAAGATATTGCGAAAACAAGGCAAAGGAGAGGTAACAGGTCTAGTTATCAATGATGAGGAAGAGGAACTACATCCATGTTAAAAAATCTGTATGCAAATCCGTGCACTTGATCAACGATGAAGTCCCATTTTGCACGACTATATTTGGCTCTGTCATGGACTTATAGGCCGTCTTCCTGCTTTGGCTGAGATTCTTTTCACATGGATAGTTGGTTAGTTGCGTTTTTGTTTTTGTTTTTCTTAGTTTTTAGCAATCTCTTCTCTTTTTAATTTATTCCAAGTTGAATAAACTTTTCATTGATTGTTTGGCCTCCAATTGGTAATTGTTTAGTTAACTTCGCTTAATTAATATGTTTGTGCTCTGTTTGAATTCACCACCACTGTTTTTTACACTAGTCTCTCTTAGTTGGTCTGCTAAATCCAACCCATTATTGTTATTATTATTTTAACATCATTTACGGTATAACCATTTGAATTTAGACTGTTAAGTTGAACATGAGTTATTTACCATCAAGTCACATTAGATGGTAATATCAATTCCAATTACTCAACCCATTACATGTCATTAATTAATCATTAAATAATTTTTCAATATTATTATTTTAACATCATTTACAGTATAACCATTTAAATTTAGACTGTCAAGTTAAATGTGAGTTATTTACCATCAAGTCATATTAAACGGTAATATCAATTCCAATTACTAAACCCATTACATGTCATTAATTAATCATTAAATAATTTTTCATACACATGGCACAACAAGACTCCCAAAGCACAAAAAACTCCATACACTAACAAGTAACACAAACGCTCACACATTCTTATCAAAAATCAACGAATGTAACAACCCTGGCCACCAGTGAAATCCAACAAAACATAAAACACTAGCGTTTTGAGTTCACAAAACAAAATAAACACTTTCCATGGCACTCTTTTTGCCACAAAATAACCAGAAGACACTGGAACTGATAATCACTTGTGTCTCTCTCACCTTCTCTCTCCTCCGCCACCACCATGCACGTCCTTATTCCACGGCCTCAGCCACCCTTCTCTCCCCCGTGTCTTCTGACTTACAGCTTCCACTGCTCCCCCACTGCTCCCCCATCTCCTCCTCCCCCAACTCATTTCTCTTCCGCTTCAGACGCCACAAGCGCTACCACTTCCTAAAAACTTGCTCTTCATTGAAACAGTCCAAGAAGCAGCAGCAGCAGACCGCCCTCCAGAAGACTACTAATGCTTCTCGCAGCACAGGCTGGTTTTTGAATCCAAAGAGCAACGATGATGATGAGAAGGTCAAAGGAGGAGATGGTGATGGGGGCCTGGAAGTGACACTGCTGTGAAGGGTACTCTTCTAGCTGGTGTGTTGCTGGTCGGTGTTGTTGGTGGGTTTGGCACTGTTGGGTATGTCTATAAGGACCAGATCAATGCGTTTTTGAACCAGTTTTCTGGGTTCATTGAAGGTAAAGCTGTCAAATTTAGACACCCTTTTGAGGTTTTTGGTTGTTTAGTGAGGATTTTGTTGAGTGCTGATAAAATTTGCTACCTTTGTCTCAATGTTTTGCTGTGTACAAGTTCAAGACTTTTATTTATTTATTTGTTTTGTTATTTTTTATTGCCTTCTTAGTTGGTGGGTGCAAAGTTTATTATTTGATTGAAGTTGTGTGTTCAATTATGATGTTGTTGTTAGTTTTGTGAGGATTGCAGTAGTTGTTATTGGAATTGATAGAATTGTACGATAATTGGTTGTTGTGTAATGGGCTTCTGTTAGCTTTTGTTTTCTTTTTGTTTGAAGAATTTTGTTAGGAGTTTTTGATGGCATCTGTCTGTTGCAATCAACAGGTTATGGCCCGTCTGGATATGCTTTAATTGTGGCAGTTTATGCAGGATTGGAGGTATGCATTTCACTCTATGCAAACTCTTCATTTGGGTCACTTGTTTATGTTAAAGATCATTATAGTTAACAATGATCTTCAAAATGTATATCTCTTGCACTTGTTCTTGTGTGTGTAAATAATAAATGATCTTCAAAGGATAATTTTAGTTATTCATTATTTAGACTGATATTGAATAATGAATGATGTACCAGATCCTTGCAATTCCTGCCATTCCATTGACCATGTCAGCTGGACTTCTTTTTGGCTCTGTTATTGGCACTGTCATAGTATCAATCAATGGAACGGTAACTGGCTTTTTTGTTCTATAAAATATTTGAAGATAACAAGGTGTTTTGGTTTAATTCTAATAGTCTCTTAACCTTACTAGGTGGCAGCAAGTGTTGCTTTTCTAATTGCCAGATATTTTGCCCGCGAACGTATTCTTAAACTAGTCGAAGGAAACAAAAAATTTCTTGCAATTGACAAAGCAATTGGAGAAAATGGCTTCAGGGTTGTAACCCTTCTTCGTTTGAGCCCATTGCTTCCATTTTCTTTGGGGAACTATTTGTATGGCTTGACATCCATAAAGTTTGTACCTTATGTTTTGGGAAGGTATGGTTATTGACTTATTGTTCCACCAATTTTAGTGTTCACTATTTTCTATGTTTTTACATCGCAAATGTCATTGTTCGATGCTTATCACATTCTAGCTAATTTGAAAATCTATAGCGATATTTTATCACTTTGTTGGTGTCTGCATTTTGGTTGGAATAGGAGAAGATGCCATTGCAGCTGTATTTGCCAGCATGAAAAGGCTGGAATGTGATTATAATATGTTCTTTTATCACATTATTTCTCTGAAGCATATTAAAGTATTACTTCTTTTTCTAAGTTAGACTATATCATCTACATGTAGGATGCTACTGTTATATGTTGTTGGCCAAATTTTACCTTGTCAAAACATGCATGACGATATTTCAAAAAAAAAAAAAAAAAACACATACATGAAAAGGTTTTTAGTTTTCCGTTTAGTTTTGATGAGTCCCAGAAGTTACTACTTCATACTGGCTACTTTAAACGGTTTGTTTTAGGACCTTTCCATACTTATTTAGAGTGTTCAATTGAGACATTTATTGATGATATATTGTTAATCAACTTCTATTGATTAAAATGAAGTCTGACTGAAAAATTTTTCTTTGTCCAACAACCTGCGTGAACATTGAACAAAGTAGATTTGTATTTTTTTATTATAATTCCTGAATGAGCTTTCGTGTAACATAAAGTTACCATATGATGTTAATATTTACAACTGAATTCGGAAATTATGACTCTCTGCTGTTTCAAAATGACATCTTGTTCTGACTCAGTTTCAATTGCAACCGATAATTGTCGTGCAGTTGGTTGGGGATGCTTCCAGGAACGTGGGCTTATGTGAGTGCTGGAGCATTCGGGCGGGCAATTATTGTAAGTTTTTCTTTGTCATTTTATTTAAAGTTGTATATAATGGAGATCAGATAGCTTGATGTTATTTCTATGGTACAATGATGAGGACTGTAACCTTGTGGGAGTGACTTATCCCTGCATATTCATTCTATTCAAATCTGCTCATCTTATGCCTTTATTGTGCAAACTAGCATAGTTCACAGAAAGTCGTCCAGAACCTGGACCAGAGAGCTATTTTTGCTGGTGTAAAACATTTCACAATCCATTTGGCCTTCAGAAATCTCTCATTTATGAGTCAGCATTGAAATGATCCACCTACACACAAAGGGTTATTATATCTTTCTTGGGGTCCCGTCCATATATTCGGTGCAGATTCCCTCTTTGTGCTTTGCTTTCTCTTAATTCCCATGCAACTACACCTGAGGGGAGGCTGTGCAGTCATCAATAACGCATGTACGCAAATTGCAGCTCTAGGTGCTGGTCATAGAATCATATAGCCCTGGCTCTTAAGAATTTTTCTAACTTGTCAAATTTTTCAATAAACTGGGCTAAAATTAAAGATCCTACAAATGTCCCATGTAAAGTCAGTACACAGACATTCCTAGATTTTTTTGATAAGTCTTCCATTGAGGATCTTTTTTCGTGTATTTTTTAGAAAAAGTATTATATATATATATATATATATCAATTACTTTTGCCTGATTTACGCATCTAACTTTATTAATATTCTTTCTGTTTAATAATGCCAGCAAGATGAGTCTGAAATTGGTTTAGCTGGAGGAAATGGTCAGCTATGGACACTTGGGTTGGGATTATTAGCCACAGCCTTGGCTGCAGCTTACATGACCCGGCTTGCAAAGGTAATTCTATGCTTTTCCAGCTTTTCGCTACATGACCAAAATGTCGAATACCTCATTTCTACTGTCACCAAAGCATATAAAATCCCCAACAAAATTTTATTACTTGTTATAATAATATGTGATTGTTCCATGACTTCATTACTTTTTCATTGTCTTTTAGCATGATAATTTTGTCGTGAACATCTTATGTTGCTTATCTGAGTGCTTTTCACAATATCAAAAGCACTTTCAAAAGGTTGAATGCTATTTGAAGGAAAAAAAAAAAAAAACACTCTGAAACATTTTATAGAGGAACAGTTTAAATTAGCCTTTTAAAAGCACTTGTTGCATTTGCATCGAAAAAGTCCTGCTAAGTAGTGTTTTTCTTAGAAGCATATATTAAGTGCTTTCTTCCAAAGCCATTATTAAAGCATATATTTACAACCAATATTTTGTGAACCATCGTTAACATCTCCATTCCAAGCGACGAATCTGTGAAGGGAAGGAAATAAAATTAATGGATTGAATTACATTTCCCCATAATTTCAAAATTCACTCTATTGATACATTCTTATGCATGGTAATGAATACATAATTTCCCTTTTGCATTGCAGGATGCTGTAAAAGATATTGAGTAGACACAGGACAATTTGGTTTGCTCCAATTAAGTGGATAGCAATATAGAATTGGAAAGTATAAAAGTGACAGTTGCAGTATTATTAGCATGTAAATTATAATGTAAACACAATCTAATTTTGATTAATATTTTTTTTTTTTTTTTTGAATGTATATTCTTCTTGTGCTACATAAATGAAGAAGCATGGAACGGTTCTTGTTGATTGTTCTCTTCACTTTTTCATTACAGCTTCTTTGACAAAGATGGAATCCTCTCCTAGCTTTGTTATTTTACGTTGATTTTGTAATGGTAAAAAGTTGCACAAGCCTAATTGGTTTGAAAAAGATGTAAGCCTAGGATGGCAACTCATTTGGTGGGCCCAAGTGACAATCAGGCCCAAATAGGTGGTGCATAAATCAGACAAGGCCGATCTAATGGCATGGTCTTTTAGATATGTATCATTAAGGTTGTGGGTGTAAGTCATGTCTCTTCCACTATATAGTCTTGAATTAGTTGTAGTTGTTCAAAAATATAGTTGTCGAGGAGAGTGTACCATTTATTTGTTGAAGTGTGGAGTCTGCTTATAGAGTTATTTAGAGGGTGGCGGTATTTCCACCCCTCCAAAATTGCCTGTACACCCCAAATCATTGATTCTTTTTTAAAATTCCAATATTACCCTTAAATAACACTATGAAGCAATTTAGCTTGGTTCTCACTAATGAACATTGTCAGGCAAAGTAGCTGAATCTTTTTGCCGTATGTTGTAATCAGTGGTCCATCTGAAAATGAGGCTATGGTTTGAACATATTCTATTTTAGAAAACTTAACCTAGAGAGTGGTTTCATATGTAGGATTGTTTTCTTTTGTCAAATTAGGAGCTGGCTTGAAATATTTATGAAAGTCCGTCTGGTGAGCCGGCTTTGATCGAGTTTTTCGTAATCACCTGGGAGCTTGCTCTAACATAGTCACACCTGCGATGTATCATCTTCGTTGCAGCGTCTTTGGTGAGGTCCAGAAATGAAGAAGATTACATATCTCCACTCTGCAGTTTTCATGTATTTGGTGAGTTGCAGTGAAGAAGATTAAGAGTGAGGACATACCCATCTCCAAAGTCATCAAGATCACCAAGTTGAAGACCGATTACCAACCCTTTGAGGCCGAAGGGAAGCTATGTGATTTCTATGACACGTTCTTTGCTGATAAGAGAGTGGATCCTCTCTTGCCCAAGTTACTGGGGAAGCAGTTTTTCAAGAAAAAGAAAGTTTTATTTAAGGGTTATATTGGAATTTTAAATTAAAAAAATAATAATAATGATTTGGGGTTATATACAATTTTAGAGGGGTGGAAATATTGCCACTCTTATTTAGATGCATTGGTGGTTGAGCCACCCAATCACCTTGCGAGAGCCTCCGGGCTCGAAAAGGAATATTTATTTATTTATTTTTTGAAGTAAAAAAGGAATATTCAATTTTTATTTTTTAATTTTAGAGCCACCCAATCACATAGCCAACAACTTTTATAAGCATTTCAAGGTATTAATAGTATCAATTTTTTCAGAAAAACAACACTGATATAGAGAACCATATTTTATTGGGCATACTACGTAAAACTCTCAAGGTTAGATAAAATTGCACCAATATGAGAAATTAGACCATAATTACCGTAAATTACCTTGAGCGTTCAAAAGTATGATATAAAGTTAAGTTTTAGTCAAAGATATAAAATGATCAAAATACCCTTTAATTTTATTATATTTTTAATTTTAAAATTTAGAAAAAAATTGTCATCTCTAACCTGTCTCCAACAATGGAGACTTCTAGGTCTCCATGACAATCGCCATCTCTAAGTCTCTAACCAGTTTCCATGCGATAAAGACCAAGTTTCCACCACGACAGATCAGATTTCTGGTGTTGCAATGAAGACTAGATCTCCAATCTCTGTCGTATTGAGACCGGTCTCCATTAAACAAAGATCAGAAATCCAAATCTTGGATGGAGTTTTGGCTAAAACTCCATCGGAGATGGAGATCTTCTACTAAGTGGAGATCCAATCCTCCATTTTTTTTAAACAATTATTGTTATTTTATTAATATAATATTTAATATTTGTGAATGAACCATTTTATCCCTATTTACTGAAAAGTCCTTAAAGGTCTTCTAACAATAGGGGGTGTTTGTGTTACACTTTTAAAAACTTAAGGCAATTTACTATAGTTATGATCAAATTTCTCATACTACTGCAATTTCATTTAATCTCGTGGGAACGTTAGTCTAGTTTGCCCTATTTAATTTACTACCGTGCAAGAGAGTGTTACAACCCATAACAAGAAAGCTTTAGTAGGATCATGTTCATGAAATTTCATTTACAACATTAAGATAAATCTTGATAGATTCAATCCTATAGTTTACAATTATTATAATTATTTAGTTAATAGTTTATTTCCAATATTGGTTTAGGAAATATTATCTTTTAGTGAAAATGAGGGGAAACAGTGCCAAAATTGGCAGACTTGTGCAATTGTACTAGATTATTGAGTTTTGTTGTCACTTAAAGGAAACTTTCCAAAATGAGTTAGGATTCTTTCCTAGTTTGTTTCCTGCTAGGTTTTTCATAATCCAGTGATACATAAGTATAAGGGACAATTGATGACTATGATTGTTATATTTTTTCACTCTCATATATCAACATAAAATATAAAGGATTTCTATCATTCGTTTATGGATAGCATTAAAGCTTATTTGTCATACTAATATGTGTAAAACAAATGTGGAAAAATCTTCTTTGATTATGTTATGTGATCTTTGTATACTACTACCCCTATGGCATTATCTTTTCCATGAACATTCATTTGGGGACTGCTTCGACAGCTTTGCACACAACAAAGATTGATTAAGAAGCTAAATAGGAAAAGAACCGATGAATAATAGCTCAATAAAAGGAAAAGGACTATATAATGAACTTAGCGTGTCCAAATAATATATATATATATATTTAAAGTAACAAGGTAAAAAGCATATGATTATAAATAATTACAGTTCAAGAACATTTAAGAACATCATTCATAATATTAAAATTCATGACCATCGTGTTAAAATTCACGACCATTACGATGCAATGAAGTAGTTGTTATGAAATTGTTTAAACTACAAACCACAATCTCACACTGGAAAAATATAGTCATATTCTATATAAAGACTAAAGGATTAGTCCCGATGAAGTTGTGCTCTTATGTCGGCATGCCTATGCAAAAGAGTGAAATAGACTTACAAGAAAAAAAGTTGAAAATTTTTCGGGTCATAAACTGTTTTTTCCAACAATTTTTAGGATAAAATATCTTAAAAATAGGGATATATTTAAAAAAATAGTTTGAAAATCCGAAAAATTTTTAATTGTTTGTTTTTTCCAAATTTGTATTTTAATTTCCCTATGATGCATGCAAAAAATATAATAAAAATAGATGAAACTTCATGAAATTTTGTCAAAGGTGCTCATTATAATAAAATAAGCGAGTACTCATTGGAAACTTCTTATGGTTGCTAATATATATATATATATATATATATATATATCTAAAATAAAGTTAAATCTCAAGCAGGTAATGTACCATTTACTCTTATGTGTATATATATATATGTGTGTATGTATATATATATATATATATTACATTCTACAGTATATTTGAGTATGTATATTCTAGGAATCTTGATTATGTAATTTTCAATTAATCAGATTTAATGATGCTAACCCATTAGTTAAAAATTAAAAATTAAATTTTAGCCCTTAAATTTGATTCATTGAAAATTGAATGATCAAGATTTCAATTACTTTATGATAAAGTTTGGTGATAGAAGGTACTTATTTAGCTTAATAATATTTTAAAATCAAGTTGTTATAATATATGGATCCAAAACAAGCAGACTAGCATTTCATATTTGGACCACTTACACTTAGCAACATTACTCATTAAGTGATAAGTTAAAACAAACAAACAAACAAACAAACAACCCCTTCTTTGTTGACTATCCGGCCTTTGCTCCTTCCCTTACAAGTTCCTGCAACTTGCCCTACAAATTTCTATTTATTAGTCTTTCAACTCAATTTGTTTCTTATCTTCTTCTTTTCTAACCTTTTCATGACCTTATAACTTTTTTTGATAAATAATGAGATGTGAACATGAGATAAATGAAATTTGGACATATGTAGTAACCTAAAATTTGTAAGGACGAATTGTTTTTAGCAACTCGAATTAGAAATATTATTAAGCTTAATAAGTACCTTCTATCATCAAATTATATTATAAAATAATTTGTAGAATTTTTTTCTTTAAAATATTATTTATGGGTCCTTTTTTTTTTCCCTTATATATATATAACTATGTGTTTATATATATAAGAGAACCCTGTACAGTTTGTCCAATTGAAGGAAGAAAAAGCGGGACAGTGGGGACCCAAAGCTACTCGCTTTCTACTTTTCTCTTCCCCACTTTTGACCCGCATTAGAGAAGAAACAACAAAATTGGAAAAAAAGGCAAAAAGCAAAGATACCCTTGGCCTAATCGAGAGTATTTTCATTTATAGCTAGTAACATGGAGGAAGGAGGCAAGAAAGTGGATTGAAGACTTGTGGGTGGAAAGCAGATCAATTACAGGAAAGAGGCAAAAAAAGTTTGTGAAGTTCTTGAAATAGACATAAATTGTGTCGGTCAAGCTTTCAACTAGGCAAAGCCAAGTTGAGTATTAACCATTAAAGTTGAATCGTTTTTCATTTTACAAACTATTCTATAGTTTATTTATTTTTTTAGAAAGTTTGTTACCAAATGTGAAACTCCAACCTTATTATAAATGTAATAAAGGGTTTTCACTTTTCACTTAGGGGTTGTTTATTTTTTTGTCTGAATACTGAATAATATTATTGAAGATTGAAGACTGAATAGTGACTGAAACCTAAAATCTAAATGATATATATATATATTTTTCTTACATTTGAATGTATAGTAATTTTATTTGTTTTTTAAAGTTAAAATTATTTGAAAACTAGTAATTTGACATTTATATCATTTTACAATTAATTGTTATGTAACTTTATTTAATAAAATACAAATAATTATAATAAATTATTTTGCAAATACCAAAACCCTTTTAAGTATATATTAATAATATTTTTATCCATAATTAAAATATGATTAATTATTATAGTAAGGCATTTTTTTAAAAAATTATGTATACATAATAAATTATTATAGTAATATAAATTAAATTTATATATTTAAATAAAAATAAACAAAATGGTCTTAAGTTGAAATACTATTATTATATATTTAAATAAACACAACATTAAAAAGAATCTATATAATTTAAAATTAGGATGAATTTGAAAATATATTATTTTAGGAAGGATATATTTGGAATAATATATTTAAAGAACCATTAAGTAATTTGCCATTTAGTTAAAAGTAAAAAAATTGTAGTTTTTTATTTTCAATGATTTTTAGGTGGTTTTAAATGGTTTGATCACTTAAGAAAACAAACAAAAATCATGTAATAGGTATAATTTTGACCCTTTAATTAAAAAGTGATAAAAACAAACTACCCCTTAGTGACATTTAATAAGTCCCAAAAAGTTATTTGTTTGATTGTTTAGGTAATAAAATCATGTTGATAACTCTTAAAATCACCAAACTAAAAGTGGAAATATTTTACTTTTCACTTTAAATGAATTAAATTTGATTTTTTTTTAATCTGCATAATTTAATTTTTGGTTAACAATATATATATCTATATAACATTAAATATTTAGTTTTTAATTAATACACTGTGTTTAGTGAAATTTGGTACTAATCATTGTTAGGATAAAAAAAGAAAAAACACAATTTAATGTAAAATTTGGAAAATATAAACAATTGGTAGTTCATTAGATGTCAATCTATAGTTGGGATGTACTTTAAAACTTTTAGTATTATAAGATTCAAAGCGTTTTGCCAAGGGAATCTTTGCTTTTGGCCTTTTTTCCAATTTTGTTGTTTCTTCTCTAATGCAGATCAAAAGTGGGGAAGAGAAAAGTAGAAAGCGAGTAGCTTTTGGTCCCCACCGTCCCGCTTTTTCTTCCTTCAATTGGACAAACTGTACAAAGTTCTCTTTTATATATATATATATATATATATATATAGTTATATATATATATAAAGAAAAAAAAAAACCCATAAATGATATTTCAAAGAAAACAAGTTCTATAAATTACTTTATAATATAGTTTGATGATAGAAGGTACTTATTAAGCTTAATAATATTTCTAATTCGAGTTGTTAAAAACAATTCGTCCTTAAAAATTTTAGGTTACTACGGTGTTTGAATTTCATTTAACTCATGTTCTTATCTCATTATTTGTCAAAAAAAGCTATAAGGTCATGAAAAAGTTAGAAAAGAAGAAGATAAGAAACAAATTGAGTTGAAAGACTAATAAATAGAAATTTGTAGTATTAGATGTCAATCTATAGTCGGAAATATTTTACTTTTCACTTTAAATGAATTAAAGTTGATTTTTTTTAATCTACATAATTCAATTTTTGGTTTAACTATATATATATATATATATCTATATAACATTCAATATTTAGTTTTTAATTAATACGCTGTGTTTAGTGAAATTTGGTACTAATCATTGTTAGGATAAAAAAAGAAAAAACACAATTTAATGTAAAATTTGGAAAATATAAACAATTGGTAGTTAACTAGATGTCAATCTATAGTTGGGATGTACTTTAAACCTATAAATTATTAATTTATAGGTTCTTTGGATCTTCATTGTCCATCCATTTAAAATAATTTAAAACTTTAAAAACTTAAAAATAATTTAAAAATTAAAAAATAAATTTTAACCATAAAAAATAATTTAAATATAAAATAATTTTTTTTCAAATGGATCTAAGTTGTCCATCTCAAAGATGGATGATCAAGATCAATTTAAAAAAAAAAAAAATTGAAGATGGCAATGAAGACCTGGATTAGATCTCCACCGTCCATCTTTTTCTCCACTGCCATCTTCAATTTTTGATGAAACCATCATCAACAGAAACACTCATTAATCATCAATGCAAACAAAAACCACTGCCATTTTCAACTTTGTGCGATGAAACATACCAGATCCAAGATCATCATCATCAATCATCAACCAACATCAATGTTGTTAAATTTATGGGTTTAGAAAAAAAAAAAATTAGATGATCTTCATTAACCAATATCAATGCTAGCAAACACCCATGCATCTCTATCAACCAATGAACACCCACCAACATCAACCAACATCAATGCATAAATTCAAAAATTTGGCAGTGAACCCAACATCAAACCCAGATTGCTGATGATAAATTGAAAAAAAATTACTGGGTGAAACAGAAACAAGAACACCATGGAAACCCAGATTGCTCAGTGCGTTGGAAACCCATAAATCTCTGGGGTTTCCATTGGAGATCCAGAGATTTCTGGAGTTTCCATCATTGAAAACCTAGATGAGTTTCCATCGATGGACAGGTCTTCACTTTTGGAGACCTGTTTCTTAGGTCTCCAATGGAGTCTCAATCTGGTGAGATTAGAAAGAGAGGGAAGGAGGTGACTGAAGGTTGAGGAAATGTTAGTGGAGGAGGGAGGATAGGTGTAGATAGAAGAGAGGAGAGGAGGAAGAAGAGGAAGATAGCCACCACCGTGACGAAGACGAGGATTGACACCGTCATCACCATTCCCATGATGACGACTGTTGAAGATGAAGAGGATGACGACGATGGGTGTTGACGATGATGGGTGTTGATGATGTTATGGAAGGGGAAGAAGAAGAAGAGGGGATAAAAAAGGTGACTGATTTAATTTTTTTTTTTAAGATTTTAATTATTGTATAATTTAAAAATTATTTTTAATTATTTTTCAATTTTTTTAACTACTTTTAGAATTTTAAGGTTTTTTTTTTTTTTTTTTTTTTTTTTTTTTTTTTTTTAACTAGGTCTCAACCGTTCATTTTCATGATGAACGGTTGAGATTTTTTAAATTTTAAAATTTTTTTCCTACAAAAGTAGAGCCTCAAATTAGTTAGGTATGGGTGTTCCCGTCCATTCACTCTATTTTATTATTTTTTAGTTATTTCAAATAATCAATATAATTGAACTGTTAGTGTAGGAGAAAACGTTATTACAAAAGTAAAAGTGGTTTCCATTTATAATAAGACATATGTCCAAAAGAGTTTTGAGTAATTCGCTCAATATTTTATGACTTAAAATATAATTATAATTCTTTTATTCAATGCTTTAAAATCTTACTATGATTGAAAGAACAAATATTATATATATATATAATTTATTAAGGTTTTTTATCATCTTAAAGAGTACATTTTAATGTGACATGGTGAGTTTAATAATAGTAGCTTTTTTTGGTTTTGTTTTTTTTTTTTTAATGGCGAGTTTTAATACTGGTTCGATAATTCTCAATTTAAATGATTAGATCATAAATTGTATCTTTAATAAATAATTAAGAGGACTTACAAATTTATCCAATTAAATGAAGAAAAAGTTGTGGACAGCACTTTCATGACCGCCACCTTTTACTTTCTCTTTTCTCTTTTCACACATTGCACGTGTCTGACCTTAGCTCATTCATTAATTCTCTCCATTTTTTTTTTTTTTTTTAAAACACTCTCTTAATTTTTTTTAGTGTTAACTTAACTCCATAATAAATTTTAACCTAAATTTTAAACAAATAAAAAACATATTCTTTTAAAAAATCTAAATTTAGTCCCAATTGCAAGTTCTCACTTGATTATGAATCCAAATCCAAAAGTTGTAAATATGAGTTCAATCCATTAGAGCGTCTTCAATGCTATTATGTTTTTTTTTTTTTTAATTTCTATTACTGATTCATCAACCATTTTTAAATATAGATTTACTTTGACAAGAAAAATATCGAAATACATATTTTCATATAAATGTCCAATGGAAATATCTAAAATAAAATATGTATCCACTTTTGATCAATCATTATAAAATATGTATCATACTCTTTGATCTTTTATATTTTACAATTACAGGGAGAGAAAATGATAAATCTCCATATTTTTAATTGATCGAAACAAATTTGACAAATCCTAGTAAGCATCTAAAAGAGAGTTTAAGGTTTTTTTTTTTTTTTTTTTTTTTTTTTTTTTACTGTGGGGTTTAAATTACCCACATTTCAAAGGTAAAATTCGATTCACCCCACTCAAAAGGAAAATTCGCTTGTATCCTCATAAACAAACTATTTGAATCATATATCTCTCTTTTACCAAATAGCAGCTGTCAATAAATTATCCACCTGATACTTTGGTAAAAGAGGGTATAGGATGTAAACAATTTGTTTGAAAAGAAGGTATTACATAAGAAAATGGCATTTTGATAAAAGAACGGTTAAAAAAAGATGGTTTTGACAAGTTAAGAGAAAAATATGAAAATAATCATTTTTTTATGTTGAAGTTGAAAAATAATAATTTTTTAAGATTTTATATTTTAATCTAGTGTATTTTTATCCAAAAATAATTATTCTTATAAGATTTTTAAATAAAGGGTTAGTATTCCACTCTTAAAAGATGGTTGTTTATAAAGAAAACCCAATAGTCAATATAAGTTTTCTTCATCGTTAAGCACATTGACTAATGTGGGTGAGCCATCCACTAGTCAATAAAATAGCTTTCATCCTTAACAGACGTGTTGACTTGTGACACTTTCACCTACCGCATTTACTTCTTCACCTTGTCTCCCCTAACACTTCACGCATCTCTCAATCTCAGCCTAGCTTGATCATCAACTCTCTCTTAAATTTTTTTTAGTGCACCCAAAAAATCTGTTTGTAAACTTTTGCTTCTCTATGGGCAATTTACAATCAAATCCTTCTTCTTCCACCCAGACCACTGAAAAAAAATATGAAGTTTTCCTCAATTTTAGAGGTGTAGATACCCGTTATGGTTTTACCAATTATCTCTATAATGCTTTGCGTGCCAAGTCAATTGAAACCTTCATGGATGATCCCAAAATCCCGAAAGGGGATGAAATTAGGCCTACGCTTTTTAAATCAATAAGAGAATCGAAGATTTCGGTGGTCATATTCTCGAAAGAATATGCTTCATCCAAATGGTGCTTGCGTGAGCTTGTAGAGATTATGCAGTGTAAGGAAAAGAATGGCCAAACTGTCATACCTGTTTTCTACAAAGTTGATGTACACCATGTACGTCGCCAGGAAGGGAGTTTCAAGGATGGTTTTGATCAACTTGCGAAAACATTTGAAGAAAACTTGGAAAAGGAGCAGGTTGATTCCGTCGATGTTGGGAAGCGTAAAATAGAATTTTACGAAGAGACGCAAAAATGGAGACAAGCTTTGGAGGTCGCATCCCGTCTAAAAGGATGGCATGTAGAAGGGTACATATAACTTCTACTTTATTTTATCTTATCCATTTACAAATCCAAATGTCCTGATTTTGTTCAAAATAAGTAAATATTAGTCTTTAAGTTTACTCAATTTGATAATATTTTGGTTATAATCATCCCATTATAAATAATATTAAAAGAAAAATACCGATCCTTTTTTAAAGGAATGGATCTAAATTCATTTTTTAATTTTTCATGTTATTTCGTGCTTTCTTTTTTTTTTTTTAAAAAGTCCAATTGTTTTTAATATGATTATTTTTCTCAAGTAAAACTTCTGTAAATGGACCCGTCCTTTTGTAACTATTACTTATTATAGTTGATGTCATTGACGTGGTTGTTGTGCTTTAGATTACCTGTGCATAATTTGTATACAATCGTATTTAGTATCAACTAAAAGTTTTGGAGTCTGTTATATATTAAACTGATACCATGTGATGCTGATAAAATGCACAATATATTTCAGTTACTTTAGAGTGCTTCTGTTGTGGTCATTTCTTCTTATATTACTATTTGCATTTTCATTTGGCAGGCCTGAGTTCAAAGTCATTCATGAAATTGTCAAAGATATATCAGAAAAATTGATGAGGGCATATAAACCGTTCCCATGTGATTTTAAAGGACTGTTTGGATTTGAGAAGCGATTTGAGCAGGTTATGTCATTATTATCTCTAGATAATACTGATATTCGAATTATTGGGATTTGGGGCATGGGCGGGATCGGTAAAACAACTATTACTGATGCCATTTTTCATCAAATTTCTAGTGATAAATATGGTAAGTGTTTTATTCAAAATGTTAGACAAAGACTGGAACAATGTGGAGGATTAGTTAGTGTGCTGCAACGAGAAGTTCTTTCTAAAGTGTTAAATGATCAAGACATAAAATTAGACGGTGTGACTCTTCCGCCAGATATCAAGAAAAGGCTCAATAAAAAAAAAGTATTTATTGTTCTTGATGATGTGGATGATTTTTTAAAATTAGAAGACTTAGCTGCAGGTCTTGATAAATTAGGCTCAGGAAGTAGAATCAGAATAACAACTAGAAGCAGAGATATACTTGATAAGTGTAAAGTGAATACGGATTACATGTATGAGGTTAAGGGATTATCCAATCAAGAAGCTTATCAGTTGTTTTGTAAGTATGCTTTTGGACATAGCCCTCCAGCTGAAGATCTTATGGCACTCTCACATGAGACATTACGGGCTATCGACGGCAATCCACTGGGTCTTAAAGTGGCCGGTTCATCATTATTAGGATTGAACAAACTAGAGTGGCAAAGTGCATTAAGTGGATTAAAGAAAAGCCCAGAAATTCTCGACGTGTTGCAAATTAGTTATAATAAATTGTCGCCTGAACATAAGGATGTATTTCTTGATATTGCATGTTTTTTCGTAGGGGAACATGAACACTATGTAGCAAAAATATTAGATAATTGTCACCACTCGTTCAGAGTCCTTTCTGACAGGTCACTTATAACAATATCAAATGATAAACGTATACAAATGCATGATTTGCTACAAGAAATGGGTAGGGAAATTGTTTGTAAAGAGGATCTCAACAATCCAGGCAATCGTAGCAGGTTGTGGATACAAGAGGATGTTCTTGACACACTAAAGAATGGTGATGTAAGTCTCTAATCATTTTGTAGAGAAAATTGTCGAAATAACTCTGTTTTGAGGATGAAGTTGAAAAATAAACATTTCTTAAGATTTCATATTTTTAACAGGTGTATTTTTGTCTAAAAACAGTTATTTTTGCAAGATTTTTGAACAGAGGGTTAGTATTCAACTTGGACCTAAAAAAAGGGTTATTTATAAAAAAAAAAAAAAAAATCCTATTTTGTATTGCCTTTACAACTAAATGTTCCTCTAAATTTGATGAATCTGTAGAATGATATATTAGGTGCAATTTGTGTTATTAAACTCGCTTTCCACTTACGTTTACACAAATCATTCACTCATTGCACTTAGACTTCCTTTATGCTCTCTCTCATATTTGACTCACACAATCACACTACACTCTTACTGCAATGCTACTGATATATCTATAGATCTTCAGTGCTCTTAATACATACCTTCCACTCAAGTGCTAAAAATGAAACCAGTGTACAATAACCAACCTGCAAGAAGTTTGAACATTCTTGAATATTTATTGCAGCTTGACTTCGTCTGTGATCTCTTTGGTGGTAGATTGCTGAATTGTCTGTAAAAGGAGCGTGGCTATTAACAGAATACATTTGGCAAAGATTTTGGCTACATAAAAATTCATTAATAATTTCAAGTTATCTTTTTGAATTTTATGCTACTTTATACTATGTTATTGGATGTCAGGGGATTGGTTTAGTTGATGGGATATTCCTAGATATGCCCAAAATAAAGAATGTATATTTGAGATCTCATATTTACTAGACTCACTTTTGACTCATCTTAATAAACCATTCACAATTCAGTCATTCATTCACCTCACCTTTACTTTTTCTATGTTCCTGCTTACACACACCCTTAAGCTTAATATTTGTATATACTCATTGAAAATGGAACAAACAAAGTCTTTATAGGCGTCAAAAGTCGGTTAAACATGCTTGTATAAGTCATAAAACTTCTTGTATTTGAGCTTTTGAAGAAAGATCTAGATGTCACCAAAGACAAGGAAAATATTTCTCTTAAGAGAATCAACCTGCATGAGTTTTGTCCATTTAAAAAGTTTTATAGAATTATTGTGATGTCTTTTTTTGTTTTATGATATATATTAACTCTTACTTTTCTTGTGGTTTTTAGGGGACTGCTGCAATCAGAGGGATATTCTTAAATATGTCCAAAATGAATGAGGAACATTTGAGTTCTCAAGCCTTTCAGAAAGCGAAAAATCTTAGATTTCTCAAATTTTATGACCCTACTTCCCTTGGCTTCAAGCAATATAGCTCTAATGTGCATTTTCCAAATGATATAAATTATCTTTCTAGTAAGCTGAGGTCTCTTAATTGGTTTGGGTATCCTTTCAAAACACTGCCATCAAAATTTATACCAGATTACCTTTTTGAACTTCGTCTGATACATAGCAATATTGAAAAACTTTGGGAAGACAAAGTGGTGGTAGGTTTAACATTTTAAGCTTATGTTTTCTTTTAAATATTCTATAGTTAACAAATAATTATTTAATTATTATAATCATTTTACTGTGTTTTCTTGTTGCAGCGTGCTCCAAAATTGAAGTGGATTATTCTTACCTTATGTCCATATCTCAATAAGGTCTCAAACCTCGTAGAGGTCCCACTACTTGAGTATATACATATTGGATACTGCAAAAGCTTGCTTGACATGGAATTCTGCCAAAGTTTGCCTGACCGTCCCTCACGTAATAATTTTCCAGCTCTTACACAGCTTTGTCTCATATGGTGTGACAAACTCACTAAGATTTCAGACTTCTTGGATGCCCCATTGCTTAAGGTGGTACATATTTATGGCTGCACAAGCTTGCGTGGTTTTCCCTCACCTGCTGCTGACCATTTCAAGAACCTTCATGAGTTGAATATGCAGGAGTGCCATAATCTTCAGAGCATTCCAGATTGTCCTTTTCCATCGCTTGTATCTCTTAATCTCTCCAACTGCATTAACCTTGCTAGGATCTCAAACCCCTTAAATGCCCCATTGATTGAGAAGATAAATCTTGAAAGCTGCAAAAGTTTGCAAGACTTTCCTGCACCTGCTTGTCATTTCAACAACCTTCGTGAGTTGAATCTGGATGATTGCGAAAATCTTCATAGCTTTCCAAATAATATTCCTTTTCCATCCCTTGTATCTCTTAATCTCTCTTGGTGCATTAAACTTGCTAAGATCTCTGACGTCTTAGATGCTCCTTTGCTTAAGACGCTAAATCTTCATGACTGCAAAAGCTTGCTTGACTTTCCCCGACCTGCTCAACATTTCAGCAACCTTTGTAATTTGAAACTAAAAAATTGCAAAAATCTTTCGAGTTTTCCGAGTGATAATATTCATTTTCCATCTCTTAAAAGTCTTGACTTTGATAGGTGCATTAAACTCACAGAGTTTCCACTAATCTCTGGGAATATAGAGGAGTTATATATGAGAAAGACTGCGATACATCAAGTTCCCTCAACAATTGAGAATCTACCTAAGCTTGTGACGTTGGTTCTAGCAGACTGCACAAGGCTCAACGATATTTCGAGCAACATTGGCAAGTTGAAAGCTCTTAGAAAGCTAGATCTTAGTAATTGCTCTGCACTTGAGTGTTTTCCAGAAATCTCGGATACAATGGGAAGTTTAAAAGAGCTTAATTTAAGTGGAACAGCAATTAAGGGCCTACACCATTCGATTGAAAATCTTAGTGGGCTTAATGAGTTGTGGTTGATATTATGCAAAAACCTTGAGATGCTTCCGAATAGCATCTATAATTTGACGTCTCTGGATATTCTCGATCTTTCCTGTTGCTCAAAGTTGGAAAATTTGCCTGGGAACTCGGTGACTGATCTCTCAAACTGTGGAGAATCAACAACAACTACACCTCCTATTTGTGGACGTAGAAAATGCAGTCTACGCTTCACTAATTGTCTGAACCTTAGTAAGACAACAGTTGTCAACATTCTGGAACTCAAAATAAATCAGCATAGGGATATGACAACAAAGGTATTTACTCTATTAAATCCGTCACAAACTCTCTTTCTATCTCTTTCATTTAAAAATTTGACGATTTTCATGTCCCAGGGATGTGGAACTCAAGTTATCGATCTTGAATTTTTTTACCCGGGAAGTGAAGTTCCAGGTTGGTGCAAACATCAAACTGATGGATCTTCCATAAATATTCAAATGTCAAGCCATGATGGTGTCAACGGTCATCTCATTGGATTGGTTGCATATGCTATTATTGAGTTTCATGATGATGAAGGTGATGATGAGTTTCATGATGATGAAGGTGATGATGGTTATGATGATGAAAGTTATGATGATCATGATGATGAAGGTGATGATGGTCATGATGATGAAACTTATGATGATGAAGATAGTGATGAAGATAGGATAATTGCCATCAGTTATAGTTGTAGGATTAATTCCATTATATTCAGTGTAATTCCTTATGAAGATGTAAACTCAGATCATGTCGCTTTATGGTATTCTAATAGAGCTCCAGTTCTTGAGCTCTGTGGTGAGTGGACAAATTATTTATTTGAGTTCGACGTTACAAAGGAGAGTCCTAATTGCAGAGTAAAATATTGTGGGGTATGCCCAATATATGAGAAGCACAATATAACGCTGCCCAACATTGCTAATGAGACTTGTGGCACCGCCGATCAAGATTTTGGGGAATCGTCTGTTAAAGAACGAGGCAAAATTATAAAATTCTCGGATGAGGCTGAGACAAGCGGCAGATCTAATGAGGATGTACTTGAACCACATCGCAAGAGAACTTGCAGGTAACCTAATCCAAACTCCTTATAAACGACGAAAGGCTACACCTTACTTGTTACATATTTTGACTTCAGCTGTTTGTTCCTGTAGATGGAGCTGCTCAGAATAATGTTTACCTAACGTTTAATGCACTAAATCTATTGGGTGTGTAACTTAACAACTTCAAGTCTGTTATTATAATCATTGCAATGAGTTTTTCTCTCAAATTTCTTATGGACTTTGGATGATATAAATTATTGAATTCAATTTAAATATTTTATTTTTGTTTCTTTGATTTGATCTTTGAATTTCTCATTCTAATATATATATGATAGTATTTTCAACATATTTTGCATTCCTATACAGTGAGAAAATGAAGTTTTTAAAGCAGCATAACCACATGGGCTCATCAAGTATTATAACGGGTAAAACTATTTCATATAAAAATAAAGCATGTGAGAATATTGTATTATAGTGAGAAAATGAATTATTTTAAGAAGTGGAAATACAGTGGTTGATAAGAGATTCATGTCAATGAAAATAATGTACATAATTACACTAGTTACTTTTATTATTTTGCTCAATGATCAGATTTTCCTGTCATCTTGTTGGGCAGGAAAAGAAACCTTTTCTGTTGACTCTGTTGCCATAATTTTTCATGCTTTAATCAATAAAGTAAGCTGCTGATAGAAATGGGAGGAAATCTAGCTGTATTTAGTTCAGAAGCATATCCTGCTTCTACATACCAAGGTCTCAATCTTTTATGGAAATAGAAAGTGTTTGTAAACATGTCAAAAGGAAGGCCAAAGACCAAGGAGCTTTTCAAGCTCTTTGAAAAAATGATTCTTACTATAACTTGGTTGCTTTATCAGACCTCTGTGATTACAGTACATTGGAGGCTGAGCTGTAGACTATTACAATGTATTGTCATTTCAGCTAAGTCAGTTGAATCTTGAGTAACTGTCACTTTATCTGTTGCATTAGCTCCAGCTCTTCCATGATGACAAGAGGTAACAGCTTCAGGTTTCTCAGATACGGTCTGCATCACAGTAACATTGTTACGTGACTTGGTGAAGTTCCATCTTTTTTGTTTATTGTTACAATGAAAAATTACCTAATATGTGCATTTGGGGCTCACTTGTTTCTTCCATGAACAGATTGCATTTTTTGTGGGTGATTGCTTTGTCGAGTGCTTGCCAAAAGCAGATGAAAATCCTCCCAGGTCCAAAGTACTATAAGTCATGTAAGTTGTGCCCTGTCATATGATGTTTCTATTAAAAACTCTGTTGAGCTGGGCCATTTGTGCCAATTTATTGGTTGCTGATGCCGCCCTTTGAATCTGTGTGGTGTGGTTATATAGTGGAGGTTTTGTTGTGACAACTATCAATATATGCGGAAAGATTTACATGGTTACCTGATTTTCAGGCTGGGTTATATCTTTTATGCCCTGGTTTTCGGTCTTCTATGGTGTTGGTTCTGTTGCTTGTGCTGCTGGAAGTTTAAAAATTGATAATTCTGATTCCTTTCCAGGGTTGATGATTGATCTACAGACATTTCGTTTCTGCAAGGATTCCACTCCCGTATGGTTCTTTTCTGAGAACCAAAGACAGCCTCAGAGGTCATGCAGATATATCAAATGTTGTCAATGGTCTTCCATCAGACACAGCCGTTTGTCGCTTGAAGATCCGCTGCTGCCGTTGGGTGAGGCATTGACGCGCATGCCTGTTGTACATGATGATATTCTTGGCGTTGTTCATTTTCGCCATGTCATCGTTGGTGATGCAGATCTTGATCCGGCCACTGTTCAGGAGTGAGAGTTGGATGGTGATGAGACAACGACTGAGATTGGACAGTAGTTTGAGGTTCATGCGGAGTCACGTGCAGGGTGATGGGCTTGATAGGGAGCGCTCCTCCAAGCCCAGAATGGCTCTTCGCCCCCTGTGGATTGCTCTCGTTAGTCTCTGCATTTCTTTATTCTTTCAGTTACATCAAGTTTCTAGTAAATTTTAGTGTAATTGACGATTGTAATCTATGTAATGGTGATAAAATGGTTTTTACATTGTTAATGTTCTTGTCGGAGAACGAATGCTTTTGTTAATCATCAAAATGTATCCCAAGAAGAGAAGCAAATGTGGACAGCTGCCTTGACTAAAGCATCCTATCTATCTGGATGGGATTCATCTGTAATTAGTTAGGTAAATCTGAACTTGCTCTGCATCCATTCATTAAATCACAAGTTTTAAATTTGTCAATGATTAATGCAAGTCGTAATTGTTTTTTTATGTATTTGCTACTTATCATTTATCGTGAAATTAAGACTATGGTAATGTGATCCTTCCACATGCTAGCTTGATCTTCTTAACAGCTCTTTGCCAATCTAAATATATAGCATTTATATGCTCTCCTTTCAAATCAAGAATATCGTTGGGTTGACTAATAATCTCTACTTTACAAAGCCTATTTTGTGGCTACTTGGTTAAAAAATTATTTGTATTGAAATCTAATTATCAATTTTAATCTCATTATTCCTATATGAAGATACCAAAAAGAAGATATTGGAAGTCTGTGCTTGTTGAAAGATTTAGAGCTAAGCGGAGGCGACATTGAGAGAGTACCCAAAAGCATCAAGCGAATTTCTAAGTAGAAATTTGAGAAGTTAAAACATTGGACTATACCATCATAAACAGAGCTTCCATTAAGTATGTAACATTTAGAAGCAGTGAATTGCATGCAGCTGATCCAGTCATTAACATATGCATCTGAATTTGGACGCCGTACCATGGTGGTACAGATTTAAAATTCAGGATAACTAACTGCCTGAAGCTCAATCACAAAGCAGTCAACTATCAGTGTCATTCTGAAACCAACCATGGTGATAGGATTGATTTTAATGGCAAATTTGCCATATCCTCTGAACAAGAGCTTGACCATAGAGTATTCGGTGACTTGGATCGCATAGTAAGAGGGTATCATTTCTTTTTGAAAAATGATGCGCTATTTGGCTATGATGATACCTACGTGACTATCTCATTTAATTTCAAGCTTGAAGATTGTAATGGAGATCTTGTACAAGGCTACAAAGTGAATCATTGTGGGGTATGTCCAATAAATAGCAAGCCCATCAATTCTGTTGAGACATTGGTTGCCTCCATTGAAGATATTGCGAAAACAAGGCGAAGGAGAGGTAACAGGTCTAATTATCATGATGAGGAAAAGGAACTACATCCATATAAAAAAATCTGTATGCAAATCCGTGCACTTGATCAACGATGAAGTCCCATTTTGCATGACTATATCTGGCTCTGTCATGGACTTATAGAGATTTTCGGTAAAGGAGTATGTAATTCTTCGGTGATGTATAGGCCGTCTTGCTACTCTGGCTGAGATTCTTTTTACATGGATAGTTGGTTAGTTGCGTTTTTGTTTTTTTTTTTTTTGTTAGTTTTTAGCAATCTCGTCTCTTTTTAATTTATTCCAAGTTGAATAAACTTTTCATTGATTGTTTGGCCTCCAATTGGTAATTGTTTAGTCAACTTCACTTCATTAATATGTTTGTGCTCTGTTTGAATTCACCACCACTGTTTTCTACACTAGTCTCTCTTAGTTGGTCTGTTAAATCAAACCCATTATCTTTTTTTTTTTTTAACATCATTTACGGTGTAACTATTTGAATTTAGACTGTCAAGTTGAATGAGAGTTATTTATTATCAAGTCACATTAGATGGTAATATCAATTCCAATTACTAAACCCATTACAAGTCATTAATTAATCATTAAAATTGTTGAGACTTGAGAGTTGTCCTCATCCATGCCTTCTGATGTACATATTTCTGTCACAATATTGATCAAACCGAGTAAAATTTTCAATTGCAATGCTGTGTGTGCCAAATTATGGTTCGGAAATGGAGGATCTCCAACCAAGGGCCACTAAAAAAATTATTATTTTAAGAATATATTAGTGCACAATATTAGATAAAGTAAACTATAACTTGGTGCGCAGGTCCAGGGCATGTGCACAACTATCATATTGAATACATTTTTTCCCTTTTGCATTGCAGGATGCGGTAAAAGATATTGAGTAGACACAGGACAATTTGGTTTGCTCCAATTAAGTGGATAGAGTATAAATTGAAAATTGTATAAGTGACAGTTGCAATATTATTAGCATGTAAATTATAGTATAAACACAATCTAATTTTGATTAATAATTTTTTTTTGATGTATAATTTTCTTGTGCTACATAAATGAAGAAGCATGCAATGGTTCTACTTGATTTTTCTCTTCATTTTTTCATTGCAGCTTCTTTGATCAGAGTTGGGATGCTCTCCTAGTTTTGTTATTTTACCTTGATTTTGTAATGGTAAAAAGTTGCAGAAGCCCAATTAGTGTGAAAAAGATGAAGCCTGGAATGGCAACTATTTGCTGGGCCCAAGTGACAACCAGGCCCAAGTAGGTGGTGCATGAGTCAGATAAGGCCGATCTAATGGTGTTGTCTTTTAGATATGTATCATTAAGATTGTGGGTGTAAGTCATGTCTCTTCCACTTAAGTCTTGAATTAGTTGTAGTTGTTCAAAAATAGAGAGTTGTAATGGTGTCGAGGAGCGTGTACCATTTATACGTTGAAATGTGGTGTCTGCTTATAGAGTTATTTAGATGCATTGGGGGTTGAGATGCTTAATCAACTTGCTAGAGCCTCTGAGACAACGCTTGCAAAAGAAATTTTTATTTTAATTTCTTGTAAAAGAAATAATTCTAACCGGATTAGAAGTCTTGTAAAAGAAGGTTTTCTGTTTCTTCCACGGGATAGCTTTTAAGGTTAATTACAATTGTTTTGATTTATACATTTGAGCTATTATAAACACCCTTGCATCTGAGGGTTTTGTGTGCGGTGGGAAAAGAAAGGGAGAGAGAGCGCTTCCAATTATAAACATCTCTTTAAAATGGAAAGAGTGCTGATATGTTAGGAATTTCCTGAATCATACAAAAATCTTGCCTGTTTTTATTTGTCTCTTTGTGTTTACTTAGCTTGATTTTCCCTTTTTATCATTTTAACACCCTTTACTGATTAATAAGTTAGAAACAAAAGTCGCTGCCACTAAACTCATCCATTAGGGACTTAGGGTTCACATAATTCCCTTGTATGCCGATATATGAAATTACAGGACTATAATACTGGTGCTAATCACATTTGTACGTATCACTCTTCTATCACAATATGCAATTTCACAAACAAAAGATTTGACAGTGTAAGAAATTTTAAACATAGCCAACAACTTTCATGAGCATTTAAAGGTAATAATAGTACAAATTTTTTTCAGAAAACAACACCGAACATATTTTATTGGACAAATTACATAAACACCCTCGAGGTTAGATAAAATTACACCAATATGAGAAGTTTGACTATCATTACAATAAATTACCTTGAGTGTTAGAAGTATGACATAAAATTAAGTCTCAGTCAAAGATATGAAATGATCAAAATATCCTTTAATTTTATCATTTTTAATTTAAATAATAGTATGTATTTTTAATTTTTTTTTTAAAAAAACATCATTTAACCAGTCTCCACTATTGGAGACTGGTCTCCAACAATGGAGACCTCTAGGTCTCTATGACAATAAAGACCACAAGGTATCCATCGCAATGGAGACATATTCTTTGTTGCAAGGAGACCGGTCTCCATGTGATGGAGACCAAGTTTCCATTGTGATAGAGACTAGACTTCTGATCTAGTGATGGAGACTAGATCTTTAGTTTCTATCATATTAAGAACGGTCTCTATGATGGAAACTAGAGATCTAGTCTCCAACTAGATCTTTGATGGAGTTCTAGTGAAAACTCCATCAAAGATGGAGATCTTCAACTAGGTGGATTAAAAAAATTAAAAAAAAAAATTATTGTTATTTTATTAATATAATATTTAATATATGTGAATGAACCATTTTACCCCTACTTAACGAAAAGTCCTTAAAGGTCTTGTAACAATAAGGTGTGTTTATGTTACACATTTGAAAACTTACTGTAATCTACTATAATTATGATCAAAATTCCCCTACGGGTGCAATTTCATTTAACCTCAGGAGACGTTTATCCAGTTTGCCCTATTTTATTGTAGTGTAAGAGATTGTTACAACCCAGAAAAAGAAAGCTTCAGTAGCATCATGTTCATGAAATTTCATTTACAACATTAAGATAAATCTTGATAGATTCAATCCTATATTTTATAATTATTATAATTATTTAGTTAATAATTTATTTCCAATATTAGATTAAGAAATATTATTTTTTTACTGAAAATGAGGAGAAATAGCACCAAAATTGGCTGACTTGTGCAATTGTATTGGATTATTGAGTTTTGATGTCACCTAAAGCTGGAAACTTTCTAAAATGAGTTAAGATTCTTTCCTAACATTTTTTTTTTTTTTTGTTTCCTAGATTTTTCATAATCCAGTTGTACATAAGTATAAAAGAAAATTGATGATCATGATTGTTACATTTTTTTCTCTCATACATCAACAATTTCTCTCATTCATTTATGGACAGTATTAAAGCTTATTTGTCATACTAATATGTGTAAAACAAATATGCGGAAAAATCAGTTTCTTTTGATTATGTTATGTGATCTTTGTATACTACTACTCCTATGGCATTATCTTTTCCATGAACAATCATTTGCGGACTGCTTCAACAACTTTGCACACAACCAAGATTGATTAAGAAGCGAAATAGGAAAAGAACTAATGAAAATATCTCAGTATAAGAAAAAGGGCCATATAATTAGCTTAACGTGTCCAAATATATATATATATATATATATATTTGAAGTAACATGGTAAAAAGCAAATGATTTTAAATAATTACAATTTAAGAACATTTAAGAACCTTATTCTCTATAGTAAAATTCATGACCATCCGTATAAAAATTCACGAACGTTACGGTGCAATGAAATGATTGTTAGGAAGTCGTTTGAAGTACAAACCACAGTCTCACCTTGGAAAAATATAGTCGTAAGTCCGCTTGAACTTGGGCATTCCTTTTGCATGTCTTATATATATATATATATATATATATATATATATATATTAAGTGAGAACTTTCTATGATGCACACTTTAAGTATGTTTGATGAAAACTAATGGATTTTGTTGTGATTTATCGTATGAACAATAAAAATAATGAAATAGAATTAAATAAAAAAATTAAGAATTTTTTCAGGTTTATAAACTATTTTTTCCAACATTTTTGAAGATAAAATATTTAAATAAATAGGGATATATTGGAAAAAAAAAGAATTAAAAAATTTTCAATTTTTTTCTAAATGTTTGTTTTAATTTCCCTATGATGGGTACAAAAATTATAATAAAAACAGAAACAACTTCATGAAATTTCATCAAAGGTGCTCATTATAATAAAATAAGGGGGCACTCAAGGGAAACATATTATATATATATATATATATATATGCAAATTGAAGGGAGACTCGTAGGAGCCTTCCCATGGTGGCGCTGCCTCCCCATGGTTGCTCACATAAGCAAAGATTGAGGCTGACCTTCATCTTTGCTTTGTTGTGGCAGAGATGGAGGTTCACATTTCTAACTTCATTCGAAATCATTTGGTAGATGATTTCCAATGGTTCTGGGTTCAAAATTCGAACTCATATCTTTATTTTTTTTCAACAATTTTAAAATTTACTTATTTTTAATTTTTTTTTACGCAAATTCTCTACCGTTCATAGTTGTAACAGACGGTAGAACTTTTAATTTTTAAAATTTAAAATTTTATTTTAATTTTTAAATATATTTTTAACTAATTTTGTAATTATTAAATCTATTAGAGATATTTTGATCATTTCACTAAAATACACAATCAAATGATAAAGTTAATCATTTTTAACTAATGAAGGGGGCAAAGTGTTATCAAAAAATAAAGTTAAATCTCTTTTGTAAACAGGCAAACCTCAATTAGGATAATGTGCAATTTGCTCATATAAATAAATAAATATACATACATATATATATATATATATATATATCTATACATACAAGATTTGTCATATAATTGACAAGATAAATTTTAACTAACAATGTAAAAACACTTTTGATCACATTATCAGCAATTTTCAACCTAATTGATGTTTATAAAATTTTAGGTAACTATGTGTGTCCAAATTTCATTTATCTCACGTCCAAGTTTCATTATTTGTTAAAGAAAAATATAAGAAATTGAAAGTCATGAAAAAGTTAAAAAGGAAGGAGACAAGAAAATAAATTGAGTTGAAAGACTTATGAGTAGAAACTTGTAAGCCAAGTCGCGGGAAATTGGAAGGGAAGGAGCAAAGGTAGGACAGTCAATACAGAAGAAGAATTGCTAAGTGTAAGTGGTCCAACTCTAAAATGCTAGTCTGTTTGTCATGGAAGCATATGTTAATTTTATCTTACATATTATGTCTTGAAATATTCAAAAGCAATAGTTTTTTTTATTTTTTTTGTCATTTATTAAGAGTTTTACAAATTTTATTACTGTCCAATTTGGTCAAACATTAAAGAACCTTTATTTGTCTTGAAAACGACTCGGCTTCAAGTGGTTATATTATAAATGATATTTCAAAAAAAATAAAAATAAAAAAGGAGTTCTACAAAATTACTCTTTGATATAATTGAGTGATAGTAAGTTACTTATTTAGCTTAACAATATTGCTAATTCGAGTTATTATTAATATATATATATATAATGTTTCTACCATCAGTGTCTCCTAACATTAAAAAATTAAGACAAACAAATTAAATTCATCTATTACATTCTCTTTTTTAAAATAAGTTTCACAAGTTTCATTATTTCTTAAAGAAAAATATAAGAAATTGAAAGTCATGAAAAAGTTAAAAAGGAAGGAGACAAGAAAATAAATTGAGTTGAAATTGAAAGACTTATGAGTAGAAACTTGTAAGCCAAGTCGCAGGAAATTGGAAGGGAAGGAGCAAAGGCAGGTTAGTCAATCCAGAAGAAGAATTGCTAAGTGTAAGTGGTCCAACTCTAAAATGCTAGTCTGTTTCTTATGGAACCATATGTTAATTTTATCTTACATATTATGTCTTGACATATTCAAAAGTAATAGTTTATTTTTATTTTTATTTTTATTTTTGGTCATTTATTAAGAGTTTTACAAATTATATTATTGTCCAATTTGGTCAAACGTTAAAGAACCTTTATTTATCTTGACAATAACTTAGCTTCAAGTACTTACATTATAAATGATGTTTTAAAAAATATGTAAAAAGGGAGTTCTACAAAATTACTCTTTGATATAGTTGAGTGATTGTAAGTTATTTAGCTTAACAATATTGTTAATTCGAGTTATTATATATATATATATATATATATAATGTTTCTATTATCAATGCTTCCTAATATTAAAAAATTAAGGCAAATTAATTAAATTTATTTATTACATTATCTTTTCTAAAATAAATTCTTTCTTATATTTAATTCAAATGCAATGGAGTAATTTGATTGGTTCGTCTTAACTTTATAAAGTTAGGTGACATTGATGGTATAATATATATAAATATATATATAATGCTTTTAAAATGAAAATTCTCTTACTTTAAAAAATAAGGACCAACCAATCAAATTTATCAATTGTATCATTTCTTCTTGAATAAATTCTCTCATATTTAATTCAAATACAACTAATGAATTTGATTGATTGGTCCTCATTTTTTAAGTAAAGGAATCCTCATTTTAAAAGTATTATATAAATATATATATATATATATATATATTGTGTGTGTGATATTATAATAAAAAAGAAAAAAAAATAGAACCCTTTACCGTTTATCCAATTGAAGGAAGAAAAGCTGTGGACTTGGATCTAAAGCTTTCACACTTGCCTTTTATTTTTCTCGTCCCCATTAGAGAAGAAACAACAAAAGAGGAAAAAGGCAAAAGGTAAAGATTTCCTTGGCCCATTGAAGAGTACGTTCATCTATGGTTTTGACATATGTGTGTTGATGACCACCCACAATGTTCACATAGGGGAAGGAGGCTAGAAATTGGATTGAAGACTTGTGGGACACACGAGTCTTCAATCAACTGTAGCTATGCTTTGAATCTTATTTATTTTAGTATTAAACAATCGTATGGAACTTTTAATGAATATACATTTTATGTCAATTATATCTTCTTTTTTATTTGATTAATTGTTACTAGTGTAGGAAATAAATTTATTAAACAAAATTGATTGGTAAATTAAGAATAAATAGATTAAAAAAAAAAACTGAGAAAACGAAATAAATGTGAATAAATTCCAATCCATTTTGAATGTCTTATATTTTACAGTTAACCCCAATAGTTAATATTGTTAAAAGAAAATTACTTATAATTAAATTTTGAGTAATTGCTTGCTAGTCATTTATGATTATTTATTTTATTTGAAAAATGTGTTTATTTATTAATTGACATGTCATTATTTGGGATATTAAAGATGAGAAGTATAGCATTGTTATCAATTTTAAACACATAAAAAGCATATTCTTTTGAAAATCTAAATTTAGTCCCAATTTAATGCAACTACATTTCTCATTTGATTCTGAATCCAAAAGTTGCAAATTTAAGTTCAATCCATTAGAGTATCTTCAATGCTATTATACATTTTTGAGTTTTTATTACTGATACATCAATCATTTTTTAAAACATAGATCCACTTTGACAAGAAAAATATAGAAATACATATTTTCATCTCCAATTCAATTATAAAGTATATGTCATACTCTCTTGTCTAGAGAAAATGACAAATCTTCATATCTTTAAATGGTTGAAAAATTTGAGAAATCCTAATAAGCATTTATAAGAGAGTTTCTCAATTGAAAAACTTATTTCCTTATTCTCTGAATTTTTTTTTGCTACCTCAGCTTCATATCTAGGTTAGATAATTGTATTGTAGAGATTTTTTTTTTTTTTTTTTTTTATCATGGGAATTTCAAAATTTACTCATATTTCAAAAGTAAAATTCTCTTTCACCCCACTCAAAAAGGAAATTCGTTTTTATCCCATAAACAAATTATTTACATCCTATACCTCTCTTTTACCAAATAGCCCCTATCAATAAATTACCCATCCAAGGGTATTTGGGTAAAAGAGGGATATAGAATGCAAAAGTTTGTTTAAAAAGAAGGGTATTTGGTAAAAACACAAGGGTATTTTGACAAAAGAAGGGTAAAAGGGCGGTGGTTTTGAAAAGTTAAATAGAAGTTTACTTCACCGTTAAGCGTATTGACTAAATGTGGCTGAGCCATCCACTTAGACCAAAAGCTTTCACACTTGCCTTCCATTTTTCTCGTCCCCGCTTTTAATCTGCATTAAAGAGGAAACAACGAAAGATGAAAAAAGCAAAAAGTAAAGAGTCCCTTGGCCCATTGAAGAATAAGTTCATCTACCGTTTTGACAAATGTGTGTTGATGACCACCCACAATGTTATAGCTAGCCACATGGAGGAAGGAGACAAGAAAGTGGATTGAAAGCTTGTGGGTGGAAAGCAGGCCGTGGAAATTAATTCCTGTAATTTCCTTGAAGTGCCACTAGAATAGATTCTCTATAAAGTGGAAATCCAAAGTCAGAAAAATTTGTCATTTGTAGAATAAATTTTCTTGGAAGTAACCAATTCCTAGTCCTAAAGTCTATCATCAAAGTGATCATCAGTCTGTACTGTTCTGTTCACCAACTAAGTCCTGTAATTTTGCGGCACCGTATTTCGTCTGATCAATGGGCGCTTCATCATCTACTTGTTCATCATCGACTAGAATTGTTTTCTTTAAAATCCAATCCCTGGAAAATTCAAATTGAATCTAATCTAGACTTGTAAAATGGATGCTTTTGCGAACATTAATTCATGTTAGGGTCATACCTTTTTTTTTTTTTTTTAAAAAAAAAAAAAAATCTAGGTGGTGTTTGTTTCTATGTCTTAAGTCTCATAAGACCTTATTTTAAGGGGCAATTTGTTGTTTTCGTAAAAAATCTTATTTGCATTTAAATTTTGTTGTTTTCCTAAAAAGTCTTATTTGCATTTAAATCTTACTTAAAGTAATTTTAGTTTGTTGTTTTTTCTTTACCTTTGTCTTTGTTTAATTAAAAAATATTTTTTTTTTCTTAACAAAAAGAGTCAAATTTTCTTATTTATATCTCAACGAAAAAGTTTATTATTAATTTAAAAATTCTCAATTTTAATATGAAATGACCTATTCACTGTACAATATCAAATTTTTGCAGAAGTGTTGTAATACCGAAAAATAAGTACATTCTAACATGTTTAAAGACAGGATGTTGCAATACACTTAATACCATACGTTATAACACATGACAAAAATAAAAATAGTAAAATAAAGAAAAGCACACAAGCATGTTTTTAATGTGATTCGGTTTTACTCTATATCCACGAGGTCTTGCCTAAAGATATCAACTTATTAATGAACGTTTTCAAAGTACAACCTCATCTTGTCTTATCCAACTTAAGACTCCCTCCTAGAATTGATGTAAGATGAGTACTCGTTCACTTCATGAATTGTAGCAAACTCCCCTTGCCTTTAATGGTTGACATCACCTTGAACTCTCTTCAATTGCTACAAATCAGTCTCCTCCAGAAGACTTAATTATTTGTCATCCCGACAGACTCTCTAAGTTTTACAAACAAACACTCAATACACTCTTTAATCACATTGCTTGCTTGTTTTTCTTCCGCTTGATTCAATCTTGTATTTATAGTAACTTCATGCTCATCAAGAACTGTGAGATAAAACAAGATTAAATCAACCAAATAAATCAGAAGTTAATCCAAAGATAAATGCTAAAATAAGTGAAAAGATAATCAACTAAAAAATAAATAAAATCCTATTTTTTTAGTAAGATAATTATCATCTAACTTCTCTGTGAATCCTTATTTGACTAGAAGCATCCTTCCCTGCAAAATACTTGCTTTAACTTTGATAAAAACCTAGAGATAATCACAATAAGTTTCTAAAGAGATAAAAGAATAAAAATCAAAGAAAACCACAATTATCTTTTTGGAAACTTAATTCCTTTGGCAATAAATCTAAAATCCAAATAGATAATCTCATGAAATATCTCATAAAAGAAGTTAATGATAAATACAAGAGATAAAATTGTTAAAGAAAAATTATCCGAAAATTATGAGTTTTTGATTTGAGCACTATCAACCAAAGAATTGTAACATCAGTTGTGTTTTGATGTTGCAACATGCAACCAAACTGGATGTTGCAACATGCCAACGGTTCATGAATTTTACTTCTTAAGATAAGAAGCCTTAACACCAATAAAATGCCAACATTTATGCACATCAAGCTGTGCATCAACATAATCAAACCTTAACAAAAAAAATTCTCAATTCTTATCAAACTCTAAGCCTAACTTAAAAAACCTAACCCTAAGACCCGTGATAAGGGTTGCCAGCCACAACTTAGAATCGGAGGAGGCTGTCAGTGTCCTTCAATTGTCTGACGGAGGAGGACATTGTGGCCTCCTCCCATTCGAATAAGAGGAGGTTGTTGGCCTCCATTCAAGTAGTAATTGATGGCTTGAAAAAACAAAAATCAAAAATTTGTTTTTCATAAAATTAAGAATTTTGGGGAACATTGAGTTTCAAAAACTTTTTAAAAAACTCAAGAACTCAAGATTCATAAAACAATGAAATACAATAATATAAAGAAATAAAAATCAGATTTTTACCTTCTGTATTGATCTCTGTGGATTGCTCACCACCTTGTCTTCCTTGATATATCTCGAAACCAAGAAATAAGTGAGTGGGCACAATTATATAGAATTGTGTTCACTTACTTTTTGATTTCTTTCTAAAAAAAAAAAAATCAAATTAAATCAATGATTATAAGAGGTGAGTGTTTGATTTTTGGTTATACAAAGAACAAAGACACAAATTCTTCTTCTTTGTATTTGTTGAAAAAAAAAAACTTCTTTTTCTTTTCTCCTATTGTTTTTCAAAAACATAAACAACAACCAAAAACCTCATGTAGAAAAGAAACTTTTTCTTTTTATAGGCAAACAATTAGGGTTTTAATTAATCAATATTAATATTGACCCTAATCTTATTATAATTAAACTTTTACCCCATATAATATAATCAATTGAAAATTAATTCATATTATTTTGAAATAGAACTTGTAACTTTTAATAAATTAATTCATAATTAATTTATACCAAAGTCACTAAGAATTGGATTCAAGACCTCTTATAAAATTAATTAAATAATTATTAATTCATAATTAATAATTAAATAATTTGAATAATTAATATTATTCAAATACCAAGTGAACACAAATTTTTGTTACTTATGTAACGCCTGTAATTGGACGGTCCAATTACAATATTCTATATACATGTTTCTTATAATAAAATGAGCTATCAAGGGGACTCGATGGACCTACAGTTTTGAGCTCCAATAATATTGGAATTATTAATTAAACTCTTTAATTAAATAATTCACTATTATTAATCTTAAAGTTACTCCACTAAAAACTTAAGATTGCACTCTCAAAATTGTAGATGTTTTTTATACAATATAAAATTTTTCAGTGTTCATTGATTTAATCACTACATATGATTTGACCCTCCACAAATAGTTCATAATTAGAGCAAGGTCAAATGTCCGTTTTACCTCTCTAATTATTTCTTGATCCTTAAGTACTATTGATTCTCTAATGAACAATATATTCATAACAACTTATGAATTTATCTTTCTGTTTACATATAAATAGAAAGTTGAGCACTCTTATTGTTCAAGACCTAAATTAACCCTTAAGGGAACTACTTTTCTACTTCTCGCAAGAAGGAGTGGATTCCACTATTGTATAGAATGTTCTCAGTTACTTACTAAATCATATCCCCAAAGTACGAAGTTATTGATCGGGTATCTACACCGATCTCACCCATGTAAATCAAAGGAAATAACTTAACAAGCAGGAGTTTATAATACACTCAGAATTAAGATCAATTCATATATGATCATCTGGTTGATAAATATAAATCTCTAAGATTAACGGATATTATTTAGAGATTTATATTTATCGTGGCCCAGTCCTATATAATCTTTATTATATAAGGTGCCTCCATTTCCATGTCACCATATGAACAGTCTTGGATAAGACTATCGTATCAAATACGAAAGGGACTGCAACTGTAGATTTACCACAAATGAAGTACCTAGCTTCGTTTGTTTTCTACAGACTCTTTAAATTACTTATCTCAAACTAAATCTACCTGTATATTACACTTATACACTTATTCACTTAGTTTGAAATTACATTAGTAATCAAGGATGTTTCTCATGATATATACGATTTTTGCAAAATATATAAATTGAATGAAATGAATATTTTATTAAAATTTATAAAACCGTTTACAATATTACAAGCTCTTAGGGCAGAAACCCCAACAGTAGGAGGTCGCCAACCTCCCTTAATCCCAATGAAAATTGAAACTCATGATCGAATTGAGTGACAAAATGCTATAGGGCTGTTGGTTGCAAGCAGAGATTGCTACTGCTTTGACTTCTCTATTTTTCTTTTCTGTTTCTGGTATAGACAAAACGAGAATCCTAAGGCTTATTTATAGACCTTCAATTGAATAGTTGTATCTCATCATGAAGACACAATTCTCCTAGAGAGATAACTTATCTTAGGGAGACAACTCTCTTATAGAGATATGACTTTTCTTTGAAGAGACAACTCTCCTACAAAGATATCCTTTTCAATAATCATTAGTAGATGCATTTTTAAATTCAAAAAACATGAAAAATTAAATTGTTGTTCTTCAAATGAAAACGATAAAATAGAAATGAAAACAGAAAATGATACCAAACAAGTCTATGTTTCTCACTTGTTTCTAAAAATTGTCAAACAAGTTACAATAAGTTAGCTTCTTCGGTAATGTAGGGCCGTCTTGCTGCTATGGCTGAGATTCTTTTAAGAAGGACGGTTGGTTAGTTGTTCTTTTGTTTTTGTAAGTTTTTAGCACTCTTTTCTGTCTTTAAATAATTCCAAGATGAGCATATTTTTATTGATTGTTTAGCTTTCAACTAATAATTGTTAATTTCACTTAATTAATATGTTTCTGTTCTGTTTTGTTTGAATTCACCACCACAATTTTCAACACTATTGTTGCTCATTTGCTCCGTTAATTTGGTTGTGTCTTCTATGTGCATTTTCACAAACATATACATATGTGAATCCCATTTCTTTCCTCCTAGAATAGATTGGATTATTTTGAATTAGAAATAAATGAGTAGCCTCCAAAATAAGGAAAATCAACCCCAGTTATTAACCCTATCATGTTTCATTAATTAATCATTAGAAGTGTTGAATCTTGAGACTTGTCTCCTCAACCATGCCTTCTGGTGCCCATATTTCTTTGTCACAACTCACAATATTGAGAAATCCATAAATATTTTCTATTGCAGTGTGTGCCAATTATCGCTTGGAAATGTCAGACCTCCAAAGAAGAGCTATTAATCAAAGAATAATAATTATTGTGAGAATGCAAAAATGCTCAAGCTTAGACCTAGCTAAAATTTAAAACTGTGTGGGCAGGCATATGTACAACTATTATGGAACTTACCTTTACTTCTTTTATTTTCTCGATGTCACCATTCTTACATTTTAATTTAATTTGTATGCAACATTCTTGGGAAATGCGTTATTAATTTTTCAGATGATTTGGTCACATGTAGAAACTTAATCATAAACATTTTTTCTGTCGCCCCCACTTACCATTTTTTTCTTTCTTTTTATAATCCAGAAATCTCTCAAATCTATTTAGCGAATTCAAGTTCGAAATTGAACCTCCCGCTAAACCCTACAATCTTTGGGAGGCAGTAGTAAATAATTTTTACTAACCACTCATAGGTCATCATCCCCACTTACTCACTCACCTATTTCCCCACTTCATTACATTCATTATCTTCCCTACATGAAATTTAAATACTTTTTTAATTATTCACTTGATGTAGAAACAACAAAGGAAAATGATAATTAAGATTCCCACAATGTGTTTATCTAAGAATTATTAGTTGATAAATACAAGAATGTTAAGACGAGAAAATCAATGATGAACATGATGTGTGGGGAAGTAGCTAAAGTTGAAACCATTATATATATTATATATAACATAACTTTATATTCAGTATATTGTTACATCTACTTTCAACATCAACCTATTCTTCTCTCCGGTAACATTTTGCTGCCCAAGCTCATTCTCGTATTTTCTTTCTGATCAATGGGCATTTCGCAATCGATTTGATCTTCCATAACCAATCATGAAAGAAAGTATGATGTCTTCATTAGTTTCAGCAGGAAAGATGTCCTTTATAATTTTAAAAGCCATCTTTGTGATTCTTTGTCTCATCAACAAATTGACTTTGATGACATACTTAATAGAGGAAATGAAATCTGGCCAGCACTTTCAAATGTAGTTGAAAAATCAAATATTTCGATAGTCATCGTCTCAGAACATTAATGCTACAACCAAATGGTGTATATGAGAACTTGTAAAAATTTTTGAATGTAAGAAAACAAATGGACAAAATTGTTATACCGGTCTTCCATAACATAAATCCATCTGATATACTGAATCAAGCAAGGAGCTTTGAGGATGCTGTTGTTAATCATCAAAATGTGTCTCAAGAAGAGAAGCAGATACTGACAGCTGCCTTGACTAAAGCATCCTATCTATCAGGATGGGATTCATCTGTAGTTAGTTACGTAAATCTGAACTTGCTCTGCATCCATTCATTAATCACAAGTTTTAAATTTGTCAATAATTAATGCAAGTCGTAATTGTTTTTTACGTGTTTGCTACTTATCATTTATCATGAAATTAGGACTATGGTAATGTGATCCTTCCACATGCTAGCTTGATCATCTTAACAGCTCTTTGCCAATCTAAATATATAGCATTTATATGCTCTCCTTTCAAATCAAGAATATCGTTGGGCTGACTAATAATCTCTACTTTACAAAGCCTATTTTGTGGCTACTTGGTTAAAAAATTATTTGTATTGAAATCTAATTATCAATTCTAATCTCATTATTCCTATATGAAGATACCAAAAAGAAGATATTGGAAGTCTACGCTTGTTGAAAGATTTAGAGCTAAGTGGAGGCGATATTGAGAGAGTACCCAAAAGCATCAAGCGAATTTCTAAGTTGAAATTTGAGAAGTTAAAACATTGTACCATACCATCATTAACAGAGCTTCCATTAAGTATATAACATTTATAAGTAATGAATTGCATGCAGCTGATCCAGTCATTAACATATGCTTCTGAATTTGGGCGCTGTACCATGATGGTACAGATTTAAAATTCAGGATTACTAACTGCCTGAAGCTCAATCACAAAGCAGTCAACTATCCGTGTCATTCTGAAACCAACCATGGTGATAGGATTGATTTTAATGACCATAGAGTATTCGGTGACTTGGATCGCATAGTAATAGGGTATCATTTCTTTTTGAAAAATGATGTGCTATTTGGCTATGATGATACCTATGTGACTATCTCATTTAATTTCAAGCTAGAAGATTGTAATGGAGATCTTGTACAAGGCTACAAAGTGAATCATTGTGGGGTATGTCCAATATATAGCGAGCCCATCGATTCTGTTGAGACATTGGTTGCCTCCATTGAAGATATTGCGAAAACAAGGCGAAGGAGAGGTAACAGGTCTCGTTATCACGATGAGGAAGAGGAACTACTTCCATATAAAAAAATCTGTATGCAAATCCGTGCACTTGATCAACGATGAAGTCCCATTTTGCATGACTATATCTGGCTCTGTCATGGACTTATAGAGATTTTCGGTAAAGGAGTATGTAATTCTTCAGTGATGTATAGGCCGTCTTACTGCTCTGGCTGAGATTCTTTTTACATGGATAGTTGGTTAGTTGCGTTTTTGTTTTTTTTTTTGTTAGTTTTTAGCAATCTCTTCTCTTTTTAATTTATTCCAAGTTGAATAAACTTTTCATTGATTGTTTGGCCTCCAATTGGTAATTGTTTAGTTAACTTCACTTAATTAATATGTTTGTGCTTTGTTTGAATTCACTACCACTGTTTTCTACACTAGTCTCTCTTAGTTGGTTTGTTAAATCAAACCCATCATCTTTTTTTTTTTTTTTTTTTTTTTTTTTTTTTTTTTTTTTTTTAACATCATTTACGGTGTAACCATTTGAATTTAGACTGTTAAGTTGAATGCGAGTTATTTACCATCAAGTCACATTAGACGGTAATATCAATTTCAATTACTAAACCCATTACATGTCATTAATTAATCATTAAAATTGTTGAGACTTGAGAGTTGTCCTCATCCATGCCTTCTGATGTCCATATTTCTTTGTCACAATATTGACCAAACCCAGTAAGATTTTCAATTGCAATGCTGTTTGTGCCAAATTATGGCTTGGAAATGGAGGATCTCCAACCAAAAGTCACTAAAAAAATTATTATTGTAAGAATAGATGAGTGCACAATATTAGTCATTAGATAAAGTAAATTATAACTTGGTGGGCAGGTCCAGGGCATGTGCACAACTATCATAAAAGTTACTAGTATTGCTCCTTTTATATTCTAAATGTCACCATTCTTATATTTTGATCTAAGTTTAGGCTCCTTTTATGCTCATTCGCAGAAGCTTAAACACAAACATTTTTAAATCTCATATACTAGCTTTTTCTTTTGCATGATCCCCACTTGCCCACTTGCTCCGTTTCCATGTAAAAATTGTTTACAACCCTTTTTTAATTGATTTTGTAATTTTTGTATTGGTCCATTTTTTTGTATTAAAAATTTTACTTTTTAATATTAAATTTTTAAATAAATATAAGTTTGATCTTTCGATTAGAAATAAAATCTACTTTTAATCTCTTCTTTTAAATCTGATGGAAAGAAAAAAGATAAAATGAATGAAATTGATGATTTTTAGAAACTTTTGAGATTAGACACAACAAAAATACGTTTGTGGTTAAAAAATTAAATTTTATTAAAAATTAGGAATCAAATTAAAAATTTCTGAAAGAGTTTCTTATTAATTTGTATTTCATAAAAATAAATACTTATGGGCTCGTAAAAGAAGGGACAAAATTGATTCGCTGCTTTTTAATGAAGCAAGAATCACCAGTCCACAAGAAAACATATGGAGAAAGATTTATAAATAAAGAGATAAGAAAGCAAAGATAAAAGATTCCGTTAGACACCCACTTAGTTTTCTTCACTGTTAAGTTAATTAATTTATAATCTCATATTGACTAAATGGCTTTCATCCTTTAACAGACGAGTTGTTCGTGACACTTCCATCTACCACGTTAACTTCTTCACTTGTCTTCTCTCACACTTCACACCTGTCTCATTCTCAGCCTAGCTTGATCATCAACTCTCTCTTAATTTTTTTTTCGTACTCCAAAAAATCTGTTTGTAACCTTTTGATTCTCTATGGGCAATTTACAATCAAATCCTTCTTCTTCCACCCAGACCATTGAAAAAAGATATGAAGTTTTCCTCAATTTTAGAGGTGTAGATACCCGTGATGGTTTTACAAATTATCTCTATGAAGCTCTGCTTCGCAAGTCAATTGAAACCTTCATGGATGATCCCAAAATCCCGAAAGGGGATGAAATTGGGCCTACGCTTTTCAAATCAATAAGAGAATCGAAGATTTCGGTGGTCATATTCTCGAAAGAATATGCTTCATCCAAATGGTGCTTGCGTGAGCTTGTAGAGATTATGAAGTGTAAGGAAAAGAATGGCCAAACTGTCATACCTGTTTTCTACAAAGTTGATGTACACCATGTACGTCGCCAGGAAGGGAGTTTCAATGATGGTTTTGATCAACTTGTGAAAACATTTGAAGAAAACTTGGAAAAGGAGCAGGTTGATTCTGCCCATGTTGAGAAGCGTAAAATAGAATTTTATGAAGAGACGCAA
This sequence comes from Nephelium lappaceum, assembly GCA_021234005.1. Lineage (NCBI taxonomy): Eukaryota > Viridiplantae > Streptophyta > Magnoliopsida > Sapindales > Sapindaceae > Nephelium > Nephelium lappaceum. Next base: position 99,240 of record CM038001.1, read on the forward strand.
AAATGGAGACAAGCTTTGGAGGTCGCATCCCGTCTAAAAGGATGGCATGTAGAAGGGTACATATAACTTCTACTTTATTTTATCTTATCCATTTACAAATCCAAATGTCCTGATTTTGTTCAAAATAAGTAAATATTAGTCTTTAAGTTTACTCAGTTTGATAATATTTTGGTTATAATCATCCCATTATAAATAATATTAAAAGAAAAATACCGATCCTTTTTTAAAGGAATGGATCTAAATTCATTTTTTAATTTTTCATGTTATTTCGTGCTTTCTTTTTTTTTTTTTTTTTAAAAAAAAGTCCAATTGTTTTTAATATGATTATTTTTCTCAAGTAAAACTTCTGTAAATGGACCCGTCCTTTTGTAACTATTACTTATTATAGTTGATGTCCTTGACGTGGTTGCTGTGCTTTAGATTACCTGTGCATAATTTGTATACAATCATATTTAGCATCAACTAAAAGTTTTGGAGTCGTTATTTATTAAACTGATACCATGTGATGCCGGCAAAATGCACAATATATTTAAGTTACTTTAGAGTGCTTCTGTTGTGATCATTTCTTCTTATATTATTGTTTGCAGGCCTGAGTCTAAAGTCATTCATGAAATTGTCAAAGATATATCAGAAAAATTGATGAGGGCATATAAACTGTCCCCATGTGATTTTAAAGGACTGTTTGGATTTGAGAAGCGATTTAAGCAGGTTATGTCATTATTATCTCTAGATAATACTGATATTCGAATTATTGGGATTTGGGGCATGGGTGGGATCGGTAAAACAACTATTGCTGATGCAATTTTTCATCAAATTTCTGATGATAAATATGGTAAATGTTTTATTCAAAATGTTAGACAAAGACTGGAACAATGTGGAGGATTAGTTAGTGTGCTGCAACAAGAAGTTCTTTGTAAAGTATTAAGTGATCCAAACATAAAATTAGATAGTGTGACTCTTCCACAACATATCAAGAAAATGCTCAATGAAAAAAAAGTATTCATTGTTCTTGATGATGTGGATGATTTTTTAAAATTAGAAGACTTAGCTGCTGGTCTTGATAAATTAGGCTCAGGAAGTAGAATCATAATAACAACTAGAGGCAGGGATATACTTGATAAGTGTAAAGTGAATAAGGATTACATGTATGGGGTTAAGGGATTGTCCAATCAAGAAGCTTATCAGTTGTTTTGTAAGTATGCTTTTGGACACAGCTCTCCCGTTGAAGATCTTATGGCACTCTCACATGAGACATTACGGGCTATCGACGGCAATCCATTGGGCCTTAAAGTGGCCGGTTCATCATTATTAGGATTGAACAAGCTAGAGTGGCAAAGTGCATTAAGTGGATTAAAGAAAAGCCCAGAAATTCTCGAAGTGTTGCAAATTAGTTATAATAGATTGTCATCTGAACATAAGGATGCATTTCTTGATATTGCATGTTTTTTCGTAGGGGAACATGAAGACTATGTAGCAAAAATATTAGATAATTGTCACCACTCGTTCAGAGTCCTTTCTGATAGGTCACTTATAACAATATCAAACCATAAGACTATACAAATGCATGATTTGCTACAAGAAATGGGTAGGGAAATTGTTTGTAAAGAGGATCTCAACAATCCAGGCAATCGTAGCAGGTTGTGGATACAAGAGGATGTTCTTGACACACTAAAGAATGGTGATGTAAGTCTCTAATCATTTTATACTGCCTTTACAATTAGATCTCCCTCTAAATTCAATGAATCTAAAGAATGGTACATTAGATGCAATTTGTGTTACTAAACTCACTTTCCACTCACCTTTACATAAATCGTTCACTCACTGCACTTAGACTTCTTCTGTTCTCTCTCTCATGTTTGACTCACACAATCACACTACACTCTTACTGCAGTGCTACTCACACGCACCCTTAAGCTTAATATTTGTATATGGTCATTGAAAACAGAACAAGTAGAGTCCTTATAGGCTTCAAAAAGTCAGTTAAACATGCTTGTATAAGTCATAAAACTTATTGTATTTGATTTTCTGAAGAAAGATCTAGATGTCAGTAAAGATGAGGAAAGCATTGCTCTTAAGAGAATCAATTGCAAGAATTTTGTCCCCTTAAAAAGATCTATAAAATTATTATGATGTCTTTTCTCATTTTATGATATATATTAACTCTTACTTTGCTTTTGGTTTTTAGGGGACTAATGCAATTAGAGGAATATTCTTGAATATGTCCAATATGAAAGAGGAAAATATGAGTTCTCAAGCGTTTAAGAAAATGAAAAATCTTAGATTTCTCAAATTCTATGATTCTACTTGGTATCAAGGCATGCTATGCAAAATGCATTTTCCAAATGATATAAGTTATCTTTCTAATAAGCTGAGGTCTCTTAATTGGCTTGGGTGTCATTTGAAAGCACTACCATCAACTTTTATTCCAGATTACCTTGTTGAACTTAATCTGAGAGAAAGCAATATTGAAAAGATTTGGGAAGACAATACGGTGGGTTTAATATTTTAAGCATATGTTTTATTCTTTTTAAATATTCTATAGTTCACAAATAATTATTTATTTATTATAATAATTTTATTGTGTTTTCTTGTTGCAGCATGCCCCAAAATTGAAGTGGATTATTCTTAAGGCCTGTCCATATCTCATTAAGGTCTCAGACTCCTTAGACGCCCCACTACTTGAGATGATAAGTATTGAATACTGTGAAAGCTTGCTTGAACTTCCCTTAAGTAATCATTTTCCATCTCTTACATATCTTCATCTCAAAAGCTGCAACAAACTCACTAGGATCTTAGATCTTTTGGATGCCTCATTGCTTAAGAAGATAGATATTTATAAGTGTGAAAACTTGCTTGGTTTTCCCTCACCTATTCACCATTTCAACAACCTTCGCGAGTTGAAAATATGGGATTGCAAAAATCTTCAAAGCTTTCCAAATAATATTCATTTTCCATCCCTTATATGTCTTGATCTCTCTGGGTGCATTAATCTTGCTAGAATCTCTAACTTCTTAGATACCCCTTCGGTTAGGAAGATAAATCTTTGTAACTGCAAAAGCTTACTTGACTTTCCCCCACCTATTCACCATTTCAACAACCTTCGCGAGTTGATTCTAAAGAAGTGCAAAAATCTTCAGAGCTTTCCAAATAATATTAGTTTTCCATCCCTTGTATCTCTTGATCTCTTTGGGTGTATTAACCTTGCTAGGATCTCAGACTTCTTAGATGCCCCATTGCTTAAGAAGATAGATCTTGATTACTGTGAAAGTTTGCTCGACTTTCCCCCACCTGTTCACCATTTCAACAACCTTCGAGAGTTGAATATGTGGGATTGCAAAAATCTTCAAAGCTTTCCAAATAATATTACTTTTCCAACCCTTGTATCTCTTGTTTTCTTTGAGTGCATTAACCTTGTTAGGATCTCTGACTTCTTAGATGCCCCTTTGCTTGAGAAGATAACTATTTGTAACTGCAAAAGCTTGCTTGACTTTCCCCCACCTGCTCAACATTTCAACAAGCTTCGTGAGTTAAATGTGAGGGATTGCGAAAAACTTCAAAGCTTTGCAAAAAATATTCATTTTCGATCTCTTATATCTCTTGACCTCTCTAGGTGCTATAGCCTCACTGAGTTCTCAGACATCTTAGATGCCCCATTGCTTGAGACGATAATTCTTAAAGACTGCAGTAGTTTGCTTTACTTTCCCACACCTTTTCGGCATTTCAACAACCTTTGGAATTTGAACCTGCAGGGTTGCAAAAATCTTCAGGGTTTTCCAAGTAATAGTATTTATTTTCCATCTATTACATGTCTTGACTTTCATGGGTGCATTAATCTCACAAAGTTTCCTCATATCTCTGGTAATATAAAGAGTTTGTATATGAGAACGACTGGGATAGATGAAGTTCCCTCATCGATTGAGAATCTACCTAAGCTTGTTGAGTTGGATCTAACAGAATGCACGAGGCTTAGACATATTTCAATAAGCATTTGCAAGTTGAAAGCTCTTAGAAAGCTAAATCTCAGTAATTGCTCTGCACTTGAGTGTTTTCCAGAAATCTTGGATACAATGAAAAGTTTGAAAATTCTTGATTTAAGTCGAACATCAATTAAGGGGCTACACCATTCGATTGAAAATTTTAGTGGGCTTGAAATGTTGTTTTTGAGGGAATGCAAAAACCTTGACATGTTTCCAAATAGCATCTATAATTTGACATCTCTGAATACTGTCGATCTTTTTGGTTGCTCAAAATTGGAAAATATGCTAGGGAACTCTGTGACTGATCTCTCAAACTATGGAGAATCAGTAACAACTAAACCTCCTATTTGCAGATTTAGTAAATGCAATCTATACTTCACTAATTGTCTGAAACTTAATAAGACAGCGGTTATGAATATTATGGAACTCCAAATAAACCAGCATAAGGATATGACGACAAAGGTAATTACCTTGTTAAATCCCTCTCTCTCTCTCTCTCTCTCTCTCTCTCTCTTTCTCTCTCACATTCAAAAAAATTAATGATTTTCATGTTCCAGGGATATGGAGCTCAAGCTATCGATCTTAAATTTTATTACTCGGGAAGTGAAGTTCCAGGTTGGTTCAAACATCAAACTGATGGATCTTTGATAAATATTCAAATGTCAGGCCATGATGGTGTCAATGGTCATCTCATTGGATTGGCTGCATGTGCTGTTATTAAATTTTATGGTAAAGGTTATGATTTTAAAAGTTTGACAACAGTCATCAGTTATTGTCATCGTTGCCATTGTATGGATTCCAGACGTTGGATTAGTCGCTTCAAAGTTTCTTTTGAAGATGAAACATTTACAGATTATGTTGCTTTGTGGTATTCTGATGCTTCAGTTCTTAAGCTATGTGAAAATGGGTGCCCGAATTATTCTTTTGAGTTCTTCCTTTTCAACACGAGTCCTATCGGCAGAGTGAAATATTGTGGGGTATGCCCAATATATAACAAGCACAACATAACCCTACCCAGCATTGCTAATGAGACTTGTGGGGCCATCGATCAAGATTTTGGGAAAACGTCTGTTAAAGAACAAGGCAAAATCAGAAAATTCTCGAATGAGGCCGAGACAAGTGGCATATCTAATGAAGATGTAATCGAACCACATCCCAAGCGAACTTGTAGCTAACCTTCCGAACTCCTTTTAAGCAACAAAGGGCTACACCCTATCTGTTATTTCGACTTTAGTTGTTTTTTCTTATAGCTGGAGTTGCTCAGAATAATGTTCACCCGACATTTCATACACTAAATCTACCGAGTAAGTAACTTAACAACTCCAAGTCTATTATTATTATCATTGTAATGAGTTTCTTCTGTCAAATTTCTTATGAACTTTGGATGATATACGTTATTGAATTCAATTTAAATATTTTATTTCTATTTCTTTCACTTGGTCTTTTAGCTTCTCATTCTTCTAGATACATATATGATAGTATTTTTCAACGTATTTTGCTTTCCCATACAGTGAGAAGATGAAGTTTTTTAGGCGGCAGAATTATAGAGGCTAATCAAGTATTATAATTGGTAAAAATGTTTCATATGTAAGTAAATTAAGCATATTAGAATATTGTCATAAAATGAGAAAATGAAGTACTTTAGACAGTGGTTGATAAGAGATTCTACTACCAAGGTCTCAATTTTTTTATGGAAACATGAAAGTGTTTGTAAACATGTCAAGAGGAAAGCTAAAGACCAAGGAGCTTTTCAAGCTTTAGAAAAAGATGATTCTTATTATAAATTGATTGCTTCATTAGACCTGTGTGATTAGAGTACATTGGAGGCCGAGCTGTAGACTATTACAATCTATTACCATTTCAGCTAAGTCAGTTGAATCCTAAGTACTGTCACTTGATCTGTTGCAGCAGCTCCAGCTCTTCCTTGGTGATAAGAGGCAATATAAACGGTCTGCATCACGGTAACATTATTACGTGACTTGGGGAAGTTCCATCTTTCTTGTTTATTGTCACAATGAAATATTACCTAATATGTGCTTTGGGGCACATTTATTTCTTCCTTGAACAGATTGCATTGTTCGTGGATGATTGCTTTGTCGAGTGCATGCTAACAGCAGATGAAAATCCTTCCAAGTCCAAAGCAAGTCATGTAAGTTGTACTTTGTTATATGATGTTTCTATTTAAAACTCTCTTGAGCTGGGCCATTTATGCTAATTTATTGGTTGCTGATGCCGTCCTTTGAATCTGTTTGGTGTGGTTATATAGTGAAGGTTTTCTTGCGACAACTATCAACATTAGCGGAAAAATTTATATAGTTACCTGATTTTCAGGGTGGGTCATATCTTTTATGCACTGGTTATCGGTCTTCTATGGTGTTGGTTACGTTGCTTGTGCTGCTGGAAGCTTAAAAATTGATAATTCTGGTTCTTTTCCAGGGTTGATGATTGATCTACAGAAATTTCGTTTCTGCAAGGATTCCAATCCCATATGGTTTCTTTTCTGGGAGCCAAACACGGCCTCAGAGGTCATGTAGATACATCATTAAGACTCAAAAGGCAATGAAAAATAAAGATGTTTCTTGCAATGCTGTGATATGTGAGTGTTGCACACTATTGGACTTAGCCTTGCACTTTATTAATTTGTTCAAACTATACGTAGTCAAATATTTTATAATATGATTTTTGTTTTTTGAAAAATCTAAGATGGTCATGTCTTACATATACTAGTTTATTAAAAGGCATTTACTTTGAGGATAGAGTTCAAAATTATTCTAAAGACGGGACTTTGCTATGTCCTATGAGTATAACTTTTATTTTTTTTTATATCCTGTTTGGTGGCAGTGAGTAGCGTATTTAGATGATTATAGATCTCTCTATAATTATTTGTTTTATTGGCAATAAAGAATTGTAATGGAAAGTTTTTAAAAATTTTCAGCAAGTAATTAATTAAAATTTGGCCTGCCAATTCGGGAGTAATTGATGGAAAAAAATATATTTTTCCTATCAATTGAGGAGTGATTGAAGGAAAAAAACATAGCAAAAATATATATTTATATGTTTTCCTTAATCACTACAATTAGGATTTGAAACCATATTTATAAGAAAATTTTCTTTATTCAGCAGCCAACACTCCCCTAGAAATATACATATAATATTAAAAAATATTCTTGCTTCATTAATGAAGTTAAACTCTCAACCATAGCAGGATTGGAGATCAAGGTCTATTTTGAAAGTGTTCGGAAATCAAGTAGGTCTTCTTTTTATTTCTTTTCCTCTCTCTTAAAGTTATGATTTTGCTTCTAGGAGTATAAAAAACCTCATTTTGGTTCCCAGGTTTTTTGCACAAGGGTGTGTAGGCTGGATTTATAGACTCAGATAACAGCTGAGGTAAGAATTTGTTTTACTAAGTTATACTTGACAAAAAATTATGAAACTTTGCATGTGATGAGATTGATATGTCTAATACTTTTATATTCAATTTTGTAATTTTCTCTTAAACATATTAAGAGATATAAAATTCGGATTGGGCTGTGGTCGAAATTAAAATTTGCAGGATAGGTTTCTGGTCTTTGAGGTTTTGACATGTTTGAGCATGCTACTGATGGTGGAATAATCTGAAACTTTTTCTTTGTGTTACTCTATATGTCTTCTATTAGCATATAAAATTTTGAGATTTTTAGAGAACTATGGAATTTATTAAAATTCTTAGAGTGAACCATGGTCAGAAATAAGTTTTCTGGACAGATTTCAATAGGTTGAAATGAACAAATGCTTACCCATGCTAGCAGCAACTTTTTAATTTAAAATTTTTACTGGAGGTTGTTTAATGTATCTAGAGAATATCCATTTAAAATTTTAGATTGATTGGAGATCTAGAGAATTAATTAAAAATGTTTAGGTCAACAGTGTCAGGAATGAAATTGCAAAGAAAAAGGATAAAACTTATGTTTTATTACAATAAGGTTATTTATGTCCAAATGAAATTATTATGGTGTTGTATTGTGACAGCTTTCCATTTATAATTAAATAGAGCCCGATTGATTCTTGGACACAGAAATAAATTGTTTCGGATTGTTTTAGGTAAGTAAATTTTTCATGATATGTTTTATGTTTATTTTTTTGTAATAAACTAGCCTCTATATAAAATGTTTTCTATTTTAATTGTCGTCTTGTTATCAGAAAGAAAGCATATTTTACACTTTAAATATTGTTTTCTAAAAATGTTTTTGACAAATATATTTTGAACAATCTTTTATAAAATACATTTAAAATTTATGTTTTTACTAAATACTAGGTCTTATAAAAATATATGCAAAAGTTTGTTTAAGGAAATAAGAAATAAATATTGCTTTTCAAATTATTTTATTCTCAAAATTTGTTAAACATAAAAGCATATTGTAATTATGATTTTGGAAATTGTTTATGTTCATGAAATGTTATAAAATGTTTTGGCTCATTGTCCGTAGTTGTGCTACCATTATTATTGTCCCAACTGGATTATTGTGTGCACACCTATGGTTACCAAGTCACACAAGTAAATATGACATACCATTACCAAGTTACATAGGTAAATGTGACATATCATATCAAATTACATGGGTAAATGTGACATATTGTTACTATTACCATAGGCATTAAGTGATATGAGCTAGTGGTTTTTGTTCAATAAATTTTAATGTTAAATGTTTACAATTATAATTGTATTTATTTTATATGATTCATTTATTAAAAATGTTACAAGTGTTTTACAATTTTCTAATGTTATGTTGAATTTATTTATTGAGTTAACGACTTACCCTTTGTCTCCACCATTTTTGCAAAGTAGCTACAGTTATGTTAGGATGTTGACTTCATGTCATTTAAGGAGTGACTACAGAAAGGAATTAGAGGCTAGAGTTTGTGATCATTGTTTCAGTTGGAGAACTATAGTTCCTTTTAGTTTTATCTATTTGTAATGGTTGATTTTCAATTGGTTATTTGGTATTGTTAGAACATTTTATTAACTATAGCTTTAAGTGTTTAATTTAATAAAGTACATTATGAAATTTATGTTTTATTAAGTATTATTCTAGATTCTTTGTATCGGGGGTGTTATAAGAATATATTTAAACTATACTTAATTTATGTAATTGGTGACAAATTACTTCAATATAATTTTATTCCAAATTTTTCCATCCAATGTATCCAGGGCAAGGTCTTGCTTTCAAGTTAGAAAATGAGGCTTCTTAGAAAAATGAGATATTTACAGAGGTGATTTTCCTATTCTGCCTTGGATTCTTTCATTTGTATATGTGGTGAGTTTAACTATTCCTTTGTTTTTATGCAATATTTGATAATCCCTTCTATTTTAGTTTATTCCCAAATAATAAAGTTTCGTATTTTAATGTATTTAAACTTTTGATCATGTATTTTTTTAAGGATACTGTGTGGATGTCATAGTACTTCAAGATGACCCTGATGTATGCTCAAATTTCTTGCATTCAGCTGGCAATTAGCATTATTAACTAGTTGGTATTTCAACTTTAGTTAATTTTAAAACAAATAAGAATTGAGTTGTAAGATTTGTTAGCACAATTCAAATCTTTTGATGTCTTTTAGAAAACAAGAGGCATTAAAGATTAAAGAGGTTTCTTTGCTTTGTTTTGTTTTGTTTTCTTTCCACAATCTTCTTTGTAATTATTTTGATGATGGTTTTGTATTATCTTTACATTAATCTGTGGATTGAGCTTGATTGACATTTAATTAATGTTGCAACTAAATGGAATTCTTGATCATTTTATTGCAATGTCCAAGAATATATGTTGGGATGTTATATGGTTATTGAAAGTATTTGAAGATGATCTGGATGCAGAAAACTTTTAAATGATCCAAATGTTCGGCTGGATATGGCAAACTCATTAGTATAATTTTTAAGGAACATGAATTAATTAGCTCTATAGATGTGGTATACTAAATCTATCATCAAATTTTAAACATGTTGTTGTTTAGATATTTGATTGGATAGTAAGAAATCATAAAATGGTTTTCTCAAAAGGTGTTGCAAGAAACTCTTGCATCAGGTTTTTTAATAAATTATATTCATTTGATACTCTTCTATTGACATTGTAACAAATTGAGGATTATTATGAGATATTTGGCTATATTTAGCTTTATGTTTTGTCAACTATAGCTGCACATTACCAAAATTAATCTTGCAGACTGTTACTGTTGTCATAACCGTTACTGACTTGTAATCCTGTTGACTATAAAAATTTGCAGGTTTGGGCAACAATTCTAATTATATGTGTTTGATAACTGCCCAAAAGACGAAGATTGCTATTTATTAATTATCAAATCATAAATTTGTTTTGTCGTTCTTAACTATGTACTTGTTGAAGCTATATATAAGCTAAAGTTTTTGATTTTAAATTTTTAGCTTTCACAGTACATCACCTTTTTTTTAATCTTTTATGAATTTGTATTCATTCCTAGGTTTATTTTGTAGAGAGCTTCAGGGATATATAGGGATAGGCCAATGCTGCATGGTCAATTAAGAATCAGCCAAGAGAGAGTTGTGGTAAAACTAGGACTTTCCTCATTTTGTTATTTTCTTATCACAAAAATTATTTTTAATTTTGATAATAATCATATAATTAATATAGAATTACATGGTCTATATATGTGCATCTCAATTCCTTCTTCCTAGAACAGACTGCATTGTTTATTTGGAACTAATTCATAATTGTACTGCTGAGTGCTTGACAGCCTGCAAATAGAAGAAAATCTTCTCAAGCAAGTAACTCTCTTCATATCTTCTTTTTTTGGGTACAGTTTGCTCTTCAGCAGAAAATTTGCTGTGGCTACTGTCATTCTTTATAGACAAATAACGTGACCTGCTTTTCATAGGCTAGCTAAACTGAGATACTCATTTCTTTTCTGTTCTAGTTTGGTGTCTTGACAAATATGGTGCTACTGCTGCTGCTTGAAGCTGAGGTTTGGCTGTGCAAAACAATGCATATGATGGAGGTTTCTAACTGGATTGATGATGTACCTGCATATCTAATGTTTCTGATATGTAGGATCTTCAAAGTTTCATATTGTCAATAGAAATGTAAGATCTCTATCTTTTCTTTGTTAATTTATTGGGAAAGAAATGCAGCCAATCTTTCTATTGGCTCTGCTTTTCCCATAATCTTCATGCCAGAATTGGAAAGGTGAGCTGCTTAGATGTAAATGTTGCAGGAGTATGCCTTGTTTCTACTACAATTCGGCCTCATAAATGAATGCATGCTATTTGTTGGCAGTGGAGATTTTGTGCAAGTAATATCGACAAAAGCTATTTCTCTCTGTAAAATTGCTCATTAATCAATAGAAACATTGAAAGTTATTGAGAGCTATATATATATATATGTGAACTATGCCTAGAGTGCGGCTGCCAACTTGTGACTTTGAGTCCATCTTCATTGCTTTAAAATGGGTCATGCAGCCTATCAAAGTAGAACCGAGTGAAATGGCCGATTAGTTTGAATATTATTCGAAAGTTTCCTTTCTACTGCTGTACGTGAGAGTAAAATATGGATGTATTGGGGCTTTGGGTTTGAGAGTTTCCACTCCAATTTTTGTAAACTTTGTTTTATTAGTAAATATTACTCTCTTGTCATCATCCATGGATGTAGGTCACAAGACCGAATCACGTAAATTTTTTGTATGCATTACTTTTACTATTATTTCTTTACTGTTTTAATCTTTATTAATTTGTCACTAATGTACTTGTTTACAGATATATATATATATATATATAACGCCATTTCCACTTGGAAAAGTAGTATTATTTGTCGAAATTAGACATTGTTTGACTTTTTCGATCAAACTATGACTTTTTGGTGTTTTGGACTGTTGGATGGTCCCTAAGGACCATAAACTCCCTCTCCATTTGCATTGCATCAATTTGTTATCAAAATAATAATTTAAGATTTACAAGGGTTAATGTATACTTCACTGGTCAAATCGGCATTTTTATGATTTATTGTAAAATCATATGTTATTTTACAGTTTATATATGTATATATATAATTGTAGGACTTATTTACAATTTCCTTGTTTTTTGATGTTGCGGTTTTCTTTTAAATGTTTCTAATACCTCAATTGAATGTAGATTGCTTTGATTAAAACAATTTGAGAAGTTTTCTCAATTTTATTCAATTTCTCAATACTCTTTGAATCAACGAGTCATTGAACATGTGATTTTCCTATCTCACTATGCTCTCTATATCACAAATCTTCTTCGAACTCTATAAAATAAATAATGAATGAAAAATAAAAGTGAAACCACATTTAATGCTCCTAAAAATGTGAAAGAAGTTCAACTCAAAAAAGGAATATAACCAATGAAAACCTTTTGAAAAAATAATAATGTAGATCGAAAAGTATATGAAAAATGATGTTGATTGGATGGGGAATATTTTGAGTAGGTTTATTTATAAAACAATACAATTAAAAGTAAATATATCTTAGGTATTAAATGCCTCATGCATAAAATTTCTCAAAATAAACATCTCTTTAATCGAGTATGCTCATTAGATGACAAATAATACATGAGGGTCATATTTCTTTAAACATTTCCTTGACTTGGGCTGGTTGCCTGTCCTTAAAGCCCATAAAAGAAAATACCTCAAAACTTTCATCAACAAAGCCCAAAAAGGAAAAAGGAAATGTCAACCTCCCTTTTCTTCTTTCTTTTTGCTTCCCTCCTCAATTGTAAGACAAACCTCTCTCCTCCCTCAATTGTAAAACAAAGAAGGAAGTGTGTATGTAAACTTTTTTTGATTTGGATATGCTAGAGAGAGATGGATTTGTAAATCAATGGAAGATGGCACTGAAGAAAATTGAAACTCACAATTGAATTGAGTGACCAAATGCTGTTGGGCTATTGGTTGCATGCAGAGAGTGCTCACTGCTTTCACTTCTCTATTTTTCTTCTCTGTCTTTAGTATAGAGAAACATGACTTCTCTTAGAGACACAACTTTTCTACAGAGACATGACTTCTCTTTGGGGATAAATTCTCATGGACAAACATGACTTTTCTTAGAGAGTAATGATGTATCAATGTGTAAGGGTGCACTATCTTTGTAATGTAACTTCTCATATTGAATCCTCTACATGTGGCTATATCACTTTATCTTATCATATTCCTTCAAGCACACTTAGGAGAGAGAAATGATTGTTAATGAAAATTTAACTTACTCGTTAAGTAATTTTATCATAATTATATGAAGATAATCTTTAAACCGATTCTTAATTTTGTAATGAAATTTGGTTGTATATTATTGTTACTTTTGTTATTCAATTATTAATGAATAAATAAATTTTCATTATCCAACACGTTTATTATATTTTCATATTCAAAATATCCTTTTCAATAATTATTACTATACACATTTTTAAATTCGAAAAACATGAAAAAATATATTTTTGTCCTTCAAATGAAAACAATAAGATAAAAAATGAAAACAGAAAACGATACCAAACAGGTCTATGTTTCTCACTTGTTTCTAAAAATTGTCAAACAAGTTACAATAAGTTAGCTTCTTTGGAAATGTAGAGGCCGTCCTGCTGCTATGGCTGAGATTCTTTTAAGATGGTTGGTTAGTTGTTATTTCATTTTTGTGAGTTTTTAGCACTCTTTTCTGCCTTTAAATAATTCCAAGATGAGTATATTTTCATTGATTGTTTAGCTTTCGACTCGTAATTGTTTAGTTAACTTCACTTAATTAATATGTTTGTGTTCTGTTCTATTTGAGTTCACCGCCCCAATTTTCAACACTATTGTTGCTCATTTGCTCCGTTAATTTGGTCGTCTTCAATGTGCATTTTTGCAAACATATACATAATACTTATTTTTATGTGTAACCCAATTCTTCCTCCTAAAATAGATTGCATTATTTTGAATTAGCTAGAAGTAAATGATGGCTAGCAAAATAAGGAAAATCAACCCCAGTAATTAACCCTATTATGTTTCATTAATTAATCATTGGAAGTATTGAATCTTGAGACTTGTCCTCAACCATGCCTTCTAGTGCCCATATTTCTTTGTCACAACCTACAATATTGAGCAAATCCGGTAAAATTTTCTGTTGCAATGGTGCGTGTGCCAATAATCGCTTGGAAATGGTGGACCTCCAAAGAAGAGCTATTAATCAAAAAAATAATAATCATAGTGAGAAGTGACCATACATAAATGCTCACGCTTATACCTGCTAAAATTTAAAACTGCGTGGGCAGGTCCAAGGCATCTGCACAACTATCATGGAACTTACCATTGCCTCTTTTATTTTCTCAATGTCACCATCCTTACATTTTAATTTTATTTTTATACAAAATTCTTGGGAAATGAGTTATTAATTTTTTTAGATGATTTGGTTACATGTAGAAACTTAAACAGAAACATTTTTTCCATCATGTCCACTTGCTTTTATTATTATTATGTTTTTAATGATCTAGAAATCTACCGAAACCACTTAGTGAATTCGAGTTCAAAACTAAAGCCCCTGCTAAATCCTACAATCTTTGGGAAGCAGTAAACTATAATCTTTGGCTAAGTAGGCATCCATGATGGTTTAAACCTTAGACTTTGAGGGAGCAAACCATAAGACACAACCATTCTTACTAACCACTTATGGGTCATAGTCCCCACTTACTCACCCACCTATTTTCCCACTTCATTACATTCATTCTCTTCCCTAGATGAAATTTAAATATCCTTTTAATTAGTCATTTGATGTAGAAACAACAAAGGAAAAAGATAATTAAGATTCCCACAACGTGTTTACCTAAGAATTTTTAGTCAATAAATACAAGAATGTCAAGACAAGAAAATCGATGATGAACATGAGGTGTTGAAGTAGCTAAAGTTGAAACCATTATATATAAAACACATAACTTAACTTTACATTCAGTATATTGTTACATCTACTTTCAACATCGACCTCTTCTTCTCTCCAGTAGCATTTAGCTGCCCAAGTTCATTCTTGTATTTTCTTTCTGATCAATGGGCACTTCGCAATCAACTTGTTCTTCCATAACCAATAATGAAAGAAATTATGATGTCTTCCATAACTTAGTAAAGGAGATGAAATCTGGCCAGCACTTTCAAAAGCAATTGAAAAATCAAATGTTGCGGTCATCTTCTCAGAACATTATGCTACATCCAAATGGTGTCTGGAAGAACTTGTAAAGATTTTTGAATGCAAGAAAACAAGCAGACAAAATTGTTATACCAGTCTTCTATAACATAAATCCATCTGATATATGGAATCAAGCAAGGAGCCTTGAGGATGCTGTTGTTAATCATCAAAATGCGTCTCAAGAAGAGAAGCAGCTATGGACAGCTGCCTTGACTAAAGCATCCTATCTATCTGGATGGGATTCATCTGTAATTAGTTAGGTAAATCCGAACTTGCTCTGCATCCATTCATTAATCACAAGTTTTAAATTTGTCAATAATTAATGCAAGTCGTAATTATTTTACGTATTTGCTACTTATCATTTATCTTGAAATTAAGACTATATTAATGTGATCCTTCCACATGCTGGCTTGATCTCCTGAACAGCTATTTGCCAATCTAAATCTAAAGCATCTATGCTCTCTTTTCAAATCAAGAATATCGATGGGTTGACTAATAATCTCTACTTTACAAAAAGCTAAGCCTATTTTGTGCAAACTTGGTTAAACAATTATTTGTATTGAAACCTAATTATCAATTCTAATCTCATTATGATTTCTTTTCTGTTCCTTGTAATGCAAATTTTGGAATTTTATTCCTCTATGAAGAAACCAAAAAGAAGAATAATGAAAGGAAGGACTATATGCGTGATATCTACATGTTTCCAGAAACTTAAGATAGTAAACTGCTCTGGATCATGCACAGGTTTTACACTTCCTCCTTTATCAAGTTTGTTATGCTCTTTACTATCATGATATTTAAATGATCGCGATCTAAAGGCAATCCTAGAGGATATTGGAAGTCTACGCTTGTTGAAAGACTTAAAGCTAAGTGGAGGCAATAATGAGAGACTACCCAAAAGCATCAAGCAACTTTCTAAGTTGAAATTTGAGAAGTTAAAACATCGTAATATACCATCATTAACAGAGCTTCCATTAAGTATAGAACATTTAGAAGCAGTGAATTGCATGCAGCTGATCCAGTCATTAACAGATGCATCTGAATTTGGGCGCTGTATCCATGGTGGTACAGATATCAAATGCATAATTATTAACTGCCTGAAGCTCAATCAAAAAGTAGTCAACAATGTGTTTGTGGAGTTACTACTAATGATGCAGCATATGGAGGCAGGAGAAGATGTTAATTCTCTCTTAAAATCTGAATTTGGTTGGTTTTATTTTTATGTACTGTTATTACATTCAAAGAATATTATGATTATTATTGTGGTCTTTTTGTCAATTTTCAGTGTTATTCTGAAACCAACCATGGTAATAGGATTGATTTGAATGGCAAATTTGCCGTATCCTCTGAGCGAGAGCTTGACCATAGAGTATTCAGTGACTTGGATCGCGTAGTAATAGGGAATAATTTCTTTTTGAAAATTGATGTGCTACTTGGCTATGACGATACCTATATGACTATCTCATTTAATTTCAAGCTTGAAGATTGCAACGGAGATCTTGTACAAGGTTGCAAAGTGACTTAATTAATATGTTTGTGCTCTGTTCGAATTCACCACCACTGTTTCCTACACTAGTCTCTCTCAGTTGCTTTGTTAAATCAGCTTCAATAAATTTGGTTTTATCTTCCATGTGCAATTTCACACACATAGATATATATAGTTTCACTAATATATATTTTCTTGTGTATCCTATTTCATTAATTTGGTTAACACATACATATAATTTCACTAATATAAATTTTTTTCGTAAATGAGGAAAAACACAAACATTAATTTTTTATAAAAAAGAATATCACATGTCATGTTATTGTTGGAAAGACACATTAACATCAAAATGACATACCAACTAAGCGTCGTATAGAAAATTTTTTCTAGAATCAAATGAGGAAAATCAACCCCAATTTTTTCTTTTTAATACTATTTATAGTATAGCCATTTAAATTTAAACCATTGCCAAGCTGAATGAGAGTTCTTCACCATCAAGACGTTAGATGGTAATATCAATTTCAATTACTAAAGCCATTTCATGTCATTAATTAATCATTGGAATTGTTGAAATTTGAGACTTGTCCTGATTCATGCCTTCGGATGAACATTTTTCTTTGTCACAATATTGAACAACCCAGTAAAATTTTCAATTGCAATGCCGTGTGTGCCAAATTATGGCTTGGAAATGGTGGATCTCCAAAAAAGAGCCACTAAAAAAATTTATTATTGTAAGAATAGATTAGTGCACAATATTCGATATAGCTAAATTATAACTTGGTGGGAAGGTACAGGGAATGTGCACAACTATCATAAAAGTTAGTATTTCTTCTTTTATTGACTAAACGTCACCATTCTTATATTTTAATCTAAGTTTGTACTTAGATTCTTAAGAAACGAATTATTAATAACAGTAGAGATCTGCTCATTCACAGAAGCTTAAACAGAAAAAAATTTAAATCTCATAGACTAGCTTTTTCTTTTGCATCATCCCCACTTGCCCACTTGCTCAGTTTACCTGTTCAATTATTTTCAGTCTTTTCTCTGACAAAGAAATTAAATATTTCTTGACAAGTAGAAACGACAAAGAAAAAAGGTAGTACATCTTAATGTGTTTAATCAAGAATTATAAGTGAAGAAACTATGGAGAAAAAATAAAGGATTCCCTAGATCACGTTCAATTACAAATTATGAATTATAAAAATAAGACAAAAGGCAGGTGAAAGACTCAATGAGGAGAAAGTAGCTAAAAGTTGAGTACACACTATAATTACTGACCCCTTTTTTTTTTTTTTTTTTTAATATTTCTTTTACCACTTTTGAACACACTAAACACTTTCTCTACATGTGGAGTGAAGTAACAAGGAGTGAAAAATAGAGAGATTCCCTTAAGACATGTTGTAACACTTTCATCTACCATTATACTTATACTTCTCTGTTCTCTGTTCTCACATCTCTCATTCTCAGCCTTGGCCTCATCAATTCTCTCTAAAATCTTTTGTGTAACGTCCATTATACTTGATGTAACCTTTTGCTTCTCAAATATATTTTCAATATACTTGATCCCTAAAATATTGAATTCTCATTAATTAGGTTCTTCTAAGGCCAATTGAGCATTCATCAAATTTAATGGTTTTGGAGGTATTATTATATTCAGGCATAAGAATACTTAGTGGCAACAATGTATAAACAAATCCTTTATACCTTTATTTAAATTAATACAGAACAAAAGGAAAAACATTTTAGATCTCCATTGTCCATTAGATGAAGTGGATGGTGGATGTCCGTTTATAAAAATAATTATTAAAAGATCTGAATTTTGAAAAGGAATTTAAAAATTTATAAAATATCTCTATTGTCCATTTTGGAATAGTGGTTGAAGATCAATTCTAATATATATATATATATATATATTTAAAAACGGGGCAGGATCGGGGGACACAAGTTTTGACACAAATTTTGACACGATTTTATTGACCATTGGATGAAGAGGATTCTAATGGTTTAGATTTACTCACACCACTACATACAACTTCATTTTACACTCTACATAAATATTTTCTCTCCCATCTCTTTTCATTATTATATCAACTCTCTCCTCTCTCTTCATTATTACACTATCTCTCATCTCTCCCATTAATATTAAAATCCCAATATTTAAATTATTTTTTTCTCACCCAATCCAATTATATTTAAAAACTCATCAAGAAAATTAAAAAAAAAAAAAAACAGCAATTGTTTTTTTTTTAACTTGATAAATTTATTATTTAAATGATGATTTATTTTTTAAAATAGTTTAAACCAAGCAATTTTTAGTAAGAAAATTTTTACTACCACTAAAAAAAATCTTATTTCAAAAACAATTTCTAACAAAAATAAATAAAATAGATTTTATTTTTCAAAAACATAAAACACTTAACCAAAAAGTTTTCTTATTAAAGATTGTTTGGTTTAAACTATTTTAAAAAATAAATTATCATTTAAATGATAAATTTATCAAGTTAAAAAAAAAAAACAATTGTAGCTTTTTTTTTTTTTTTTCTTGATGGGTTTTTAAATATAATTGGATTAGGTGAGAAAAAAATAATTTAAATATTGGGATTTTAATATTAATGGGAGAGAGAAAAGATAGTGTAATAATGAAGAGAGAGGTGAGAGAAAACATTTATATAGAGTGTAAAATAAAGTTGTATGTAGTGGTGTGAATAAATCTAAACCATTAAAATCTTCCTCATCCAATGGTCAACAAATCGTGTCAAAATTTGTGTCAAAACTTGTGTCCCCCGATCCTGCCCCTTTAAAAACTATAATAAAAATTTGGATCTTCACTACTAATGAATGATCATCAATAGTGAAGATCCAATTTGAATTTCCGTAACGATGGAGAGGTCCATCAAGGATAAACTAAGTTCGACAATGAACCCAACAGATCAAGATTGAAGTTGATTGGATTGGGCTCACCAAAATCGGATGTTAAAAAATGGGTAAAAGAATGTTTCTTGAATCAATAAAAGAATATGACGATTCGTCAAATGTTATGGGTAAAAATGAAAACAACTCTTTATTAATTTATATTTCATAAAAATAATAATAATAATACTTGGTCCATAACTGCCAAATTTTTGACTTTTTGATTTGGGTTCGTAAAAAAGGGGGGACAAAATCGAGTCACTCCTTTTTAATGTAGCAATAATCACCAGTTCACAGCAAAACAAATGGCGAAAGATTTATAAATAATTCTCAATTGTTTCCATTGATACTCTCACTTTAATTTTTTTAATCAAAGAGATAAAAAGGCAAAGATAAAAGATTCCGTTAGACACCCACTTAGTTTTCTTCCATGTTAAGTTAATTAATTTAATCTCATATTGACTAAATGTGGGTTAACCACCCACTTAGTTAATAAAATGGCTTTCATTCTTGGCAGACATGTTAACTTGTCACGCTTTCATCTACCATGTTAACTTAACTTGTCTCCTCTCACACTTCACACATCTGTCATCCTCAGCCTAGCTTGATCATCAAAACTCTCTTAAACTTTAATTTTTTAGTACTTGTGCAACCTTTTGCTTCTCCATGGGCATTTCACAATCAAATCCTTCGACCATTGAAAAAAAAAATGAAGTTTTCCTCAATTTTAGAGGTATAGATACCCGTTATGGTTTTACCTATTATCTCTACAAAGCTTTGCGTGCCAAGTTAATTGAAACCTTCATGGATGAAGAAGGAATCCAAAAAGGCGAAGAAATTTGGCCTAAGCTTTTAAAAACAATAAGAGACTCGAAGATTTCGGTGGTCATTTTCTCGAAAGAATATGCTTCATCCAAATGGTGCTTGCGTGAGCTTGTAGAGATTATGGAGTGTGAGAAAAAGAATCACGGAACTGTCATACCTGTTTTCTACAAGGTTACTGTACACGATGTACGTCACCAGGAAGGGAGTTTCAAGGATGGTTTTGATCAACTTGAGAAAGAATTTGAAGAAAACTTGGAAAAGGAGCAGGTTGATTCCGCCCATGTTGAGAAGTGTAAAAAAGAATTTTACGACGAGATGCAAGGATGGAGTCAAGCTTTAGAGGCCGCATGCGATCTAAAAGGATGGCCATATGAAAAAGGGTACATCTAACTCCTAGCTACTTCATTTTATCTTATCTATTCATAAAACCAAAAATCCTGATTTTATTCAAAATAAGTAAATATCAGTCTTTAAGTTTAATCAGTTACCGTTATCCCATCATAAATAATATTTAAAAAAAATACCAGTCCTTTTTTGAAGGAATGGATCTAAATCATTTTTTTAATTTTTCTTGTTATTTCTTGTGTCCTTTTCAAAAGGGAGACCGATTGTTTTAAATATGATGTTTTTGTCAAGTAATACTTCTGTAAATGGACCCATCTTTTTCTAACTATTACTTGTTATAGTCGATGTGGTTAATGTGCTTTAGATTACCTGTGCATAATTTGTATACGATCATATTTAGCATCAACTATAATTTTTTGGAGTCGTTACATATTAAACTAATTCCATGTGATGCTGGTAAAAAGCACAATATGTTTTAGTTACTTTAGTATGCTTCTGTTGTGGTCATTTCTGCTTGTATTACTGTTTGGCATTTTCATTTGGCAGACCTGAGTTCGAAGTCATTGATGAAATTGTCAAAGATATATGGGAAAATTTGATGAAGGCATATCAACTGTCCCCTTGTGATTTTAAAGGACTGTTTGGATTTGAGACGCGATTTAATCAGGTCATGTCATTATTGTCCCTTGATAATACTGATATTCAAATTATTGGGATTTGGGGCATGGGCGGTATCGGTAAAACAACTATTGCTGATGCCATTTTTCATCAAATTCCTTATGGTGAATACGGTAAGTGTTTTATTGGAAATGTCAGACAAAGACTGGAACAATGTGGAGGATTAGTTAGTGTGCTACAACAAGAAGTTCTTTCTAAAGTATTAAATGATCAAGATATGAAATTAGACGGTGTAACTCTTCCCAAAGATATTAAGAGAAGGCTCAGTCAGAAAAAGGTATTCATTGTTCTTGATGATGTGGATGATTTTTTTAAATTACAAGAGTTAGCTGCAGGTCTTGATGGATTAGGCCCAGGAAGTAGAGTCATAATAACAACTAGAAGAAGGGATATACTTAAAATGTGTGAAGTGAATGATGATTACATCTATGAGGTTAAGGGATTGTCCAATCAAGAAGCTCATAAGTTGTTTTGTCAGTATGCTTTTGGACATAGCCCTCCTGCTACAGATCTTATGGCACTTTCACATGAGACATTACAGGCTATCGATGGCAATCCATTAGGTCTTAAAGTGGCCGGTTCATCATTATTGGGATTGAACAAAGTAGAGTGGCAATGTGCATTAAGTGGATTAAAGAAAAGCCCAGAAATTCTCGAAGTGTTGCAAATTAGTTATAATAGATTGGCACCTGAACACAAGGATACATTTCTTGATATTGCATGTTTTTATGTAGGGAAACATAAAGACTATGTAGCAGAAATATTAGGTAATTGTTTCCACTCATTCAAAGTCCTTTCTGACAGGTCACTTATAACTATATCAAACAATAAGATCATACAAATGCATGATTTACTACAAGAAATGGGTAGGGACATTGTTTGTAAAGAGGATCTCAATAATCCAGGCAATCGTAGCAGGTTGTGGACACAAGAGGATGTTCTTGACACACTAAAGAATGCCAATGTAAGTCTCTAATAATTTTGTATTGCCTTTACAACTAGATGTCCCTCTAAATTTTATAAATCTGTAGAATGGTACATTAGGTGCAATTTGTGTTACTAAACTCACTTTCCACTCATTTTTATGCAAATCATTCACTCATTGCACTTAGACTTCTTTTGTGCTCTCTCTCATATTTGACTTACACAGTCACATTACACTCTTACTGCAATGCTACTCATATATCTATAGATGTTCACTACTCTTAATACATGCCTTTCACTCAAGTGCTAAAAATGAAACTAGTATGGAATAACCAACCTACAAGAAGTTTGAAAATTCTTGAATATTTATTGCAGCTCAACTTTGCTTGTGATCTCTTTGGTTGTAGATTCCTGAATTGTCTGTAAAAGGAGTGTGGCAGTTAACCGAATACATTTGTCAAAGATTTGGCTACTTAGAAAATTCATTAATAATTTCAAGTTAATCTCTTTGAATTTTATGTTGTCTTATACTATGTAATTGGATGTTAGGGGATTGGTTCAATTGAGGGGATATACTTAGATATGCCCAAAATAAAGAATGTATGTTTGAGGTCTCATTTTTAGTAGACTCACTTATAACTTGCCCTAATAAACCATTCACAATGTAGTCATTCATTCATCACGTCTTTACTTACTCTATGTTTCTACTTACACACACTCTTAAGCTTAATATTTGTATATAAGCAAAGTCCTTATAGGCTTCAAAAAGTCAGTTAAACATGCTTGTATAAGTTGTAGAACTTCTTGTATTTGAGTTTTTGATGAAAGATCTAGATGTTAGTAAAGACAAGGAAAGTATTGCTCTTAAGAGAATTAACCAGCAAGAATTTTGTCAACGTAAAAAGTCTTATAAAATTATTATGATGTCTACTTTCATCTTATGATATATATTAACTCTTACTTTTCTTTTGGTTTGTAGGGGACTAATGCAATCAGAGGAATATTCTTAAATATGTCCAAAATGAATGAGGAACATTTGAGTTCTAAAGCGTTTAAGAAAATGAAAAATCTTAGATTTCTCAAATTCTATGATTCTACTTTCAATGAAATGCTTCATTCTATTTCTTATGGAGACGACCCATATAGCTCTAATGTGCATTTTCCAAATGATATAAGTTATCTTTCTAATAAGCTAAGGTCTCTTGATTGGCTTGGGTATCCTTTCAAAGCACTGCCGTCAAATTTTATTCCAGAGAACCTTGTTGAACTTAATCTGAGACATAGTAATATTGAAAAGCTTTGGGAAGACAATATGGTAGGTTTAACATTTTATGCATATGTTTTATTCCTTTTAAATATACCATAGTTCACAAATAATTATTTATTTATTATAATCATTTTATTGTGCTTTCTTGTTGCAGCATGTCCCAAAATTGAAGTGGATTGTTCTTAAGGATTGTCCATATCTCATTAAGGTCTCAGACCTCTTAAATGCCCCATTACTTGAGAAGATAGACATTCAATTCTGCAAAAGCTTGCTTGCCCTTCCCTCACATAATCATTTTCCATCTCTTACAAATCTTCATCTCTCAAGATGCAACAAACTCACTAGGATCTCAGACCGTTTGGTTGCTCCAAAGGTTATGAAGATAAATCTTTATGACTGTGAAAGTTTGCTTGACTTTCCTTACCCTGTTCACCATTTCAATGAGCTTCGTGAGTTGAATCTGAGCGGTTGCAATAATCTTCAGAGTTTTCCAAATAATATTCCTTTTCCATCCCTTGTATTTCTTGATCTCTCTCGGTGCTTTAACCTTGCCAAGATCTCAGATCTCTTAGACGCCCCATTACTTGAGACAATAAATCTTTATCAATGCAAAAGCTTGCTCAAATTTCCCCCACCTATTCACCATTTCAACAACCTTTGTCAGTTGAACCTGAGGGATTGCGAAAATCTTCAAAGCTTTCCACATAATATTCCTTTTCCATCCCTTGTATTTCTTGATCTCTCTAGGTGCATTAATCTTCGAAGCTTTCCAAATAATATTCTTTTTCCATCCCTTGTATTTCTTGATCTCTCTTGGTGCTTTAATCTTGCCAAGATCTCAGAGCTCTTAGATGCCCCATTGCTTCAAAAGATAAATCTTTATTGCTGCAAAAGCTTGCTCGACTTTCCCCCAGCTATTCACCATTTCAACAACCTTCGTGAGTTGAATCTGAGGGGTTGCGAAAATCTTCAAAGCTTTCCACATAATATTCCTTTTCCATCCCTTGTGTCTCTTGATCTCTCTGGGTGCATTAATCTACAGAGCTTTCCAAATAATATTCCTTTTCCATCCCTTGTATCTCTTGATCTCTCTTGGTGCATTAACCTTGCTAGGATCTCAAACCTCTTAGATGCCCCATTGCTTAAGAAGATAAATCTTTATTGCTGCAAAAGCTTGCTCAACTTTCCCCTACCTGTTCACCATTATAACAACCTTCACGAGTTAAATATGAGCAATTGTAGAAATCTTCAGAGCTTTCCAAATAATATTCCTTTTCCATCCCTTGTATCCCTTGATCTCTCTGCGTGCATTAATCTTTCTAGGATCTCTGACTTCTTAGATGCCCCATTGCTTGAGACGATAGATCTTTCTAGGTGCAGATGCTTGCTTGACTTTCCCCCACCTGTCCAACATTTCAACAAACTTCATGAGTTGAATCTGATGTGTTGCGAAAATCTTCGAAGCTTTCCAAATAATATTCCTTTTCCATCCCTTGTTTATCTTAATCTCTCTGGGTGCATTAATCTTGCTAAAATCTCTGACTTCTTAGATGCCCCATTGCTTAAGAGGATATATCTTGAAGACTGCAGTAGTTTACTTTACTTTCCCTCACCTTTTCAACATTTCAACAACCTTTGTAATTTGAACCTGCAGGGTTGCAAAAATCTTAGGAGTTTTCCTAGTAATAATATTTATTTTCCATCTCTTACATGTCTTGACTTTCATGGGTGCATTAATCTCACAAAGTTTCCACATGTCCCTAGGAATATAAAGAGTTTGGGTATGAGAATGACTGGAATAGATGAGGTTCCTTCATCAATTGAGAATCTATCTGAGCTTGTTGAGTTGGATCTAGCAGAATGCACAAGGCTCAAACATATTTCAATCCGCATTTGCAATTTGCAAGCTCTTAAAAAGCTAAATCTTAGAAATTGCTCTGCACTTGAGTGTTTTCCAGAAATCTTGGATACTATGGGAAGTTTGAAAATTCTTATTTTAAGTAGAACAACAATTAAGGGGCTACACCATTCAATTGAAAATCTTAGTGGGCTTGAAATGTTGTTTTTGAGGGAATGCAAAAACCTTGAGATGCTTCCGATTAGCATCTATAATTTGACATCTTTGAATATTCTCTATCTTTCTGGTTGCTCGAAGTTGGAAAATTTGCTTGGGAACTCAGTGGCTGATCTCTTAAACTGCGAAGAATCTACAACAACTAAACCTCCAATTTGCAGACTTAGTCAATGCAAACTATGCTTCATTAATTGTCTGAACCTTAATAAGACAGCAGTTATCAACATTATGGAACTGCTAATAAACCACTATAGGGATATGACAACAAAGGTAATTACTCTGTTAACTCCATCACACACATACACTCTTTCTCTATCTCTTTCATTCAAAAAATTGATGATTTTCATGTTTCAGGGATGCGGAATTCAAGCTGTCGATCTTAAATTTTATTACCCGGGAAGTGAAGTTCCAAGTTGGTTCAAACATCAAACTGATGGATCTTTGATAAATATTCAAATATCAAGCCAAGATGGTGTCAATGGTCATCTCATTGGATTGGCTGCATGTGCTGTTATTAAATTTTATGGTAGAGGTTATGATTTTAAAAGTTTGACAGTCAACATCAGTTATTGCCATCGTTGCCATTGTATGGGTTCTAGACGTTGGATTAGTTCCATCAAAGTTTCTTATGAAGATGAAACATTTACAGATTATGTTGCTTTGTGGTATTCTGATGCTTCAGTTCTTAAGCTATGTGAAAATGGCTGCCCAAATTATTTTTTTGAGTTCTTCCTTTTCTACACGAGTCCTATAGGTAGAGTGAAATATTGTGGGATATGCCCAATATATGAGAAGCACAACATAACCTTACCTAGCATTGCTAATGAGACTTGTGTTGCCGCCAATCAAGATTTTGGAGAAACAACTATTAAAGAACAAGGTAAAATCAGAAAATTCTCAGATGAGGCCGAGACATGTGGCAGATCTAATGAGGATGTAATCAAACCACGTCCTAAGAGAACTTGCAGCTGACATAATCCAAACTCCTTATAACAACAAAGGGTTACACTTATCTGTTGTTACATATTTCAACTTCAACTGTTTGTTCCTGAAGCTAGAGCTGCTCAAAATAATGTTCACCCAACATTTCATGCACTAAATCTACTGGGTAAATAACTTGACAACTCGAAGTCTATTATTATAATAATTGCACTGAGTTTAGTCTGTCAAATTTCTTATGGACTTTGGATGATATACAGTATTGAATTCAATTTAAATATTTTATTTTTGTTTCTTTTACTTGATCTTTTAATTTCTCACTCTTCTAGATATATATATGGTAGTACTTTTCAACATATTTTGCATTCCATACAATGAGAAATGAAGTTGTTTAGGTAGCAGAACCACATAGGCTAAACAAGTATTATAATTGGTAAAACTGCTTTTATGCAAATAAAGCATGTTAGAATATTGTCATAAAGTGAGAAAATGAAGTACTTTAGGAAGTGGAAATACAATGGTTGATAAGAGATTCATGTCAGTGAAAATAATGTACATAATTAGTTAGTTGTTTCTTTTATCATGTTGCTCAAAAATCAGATTTTCCTGTTGACTCTGTTCCCATAATTTTTCATGTTTGAATTAGAAAACCAAGCTGCTGATTAGAAATTGTAGGAAATCTAGCTGTATTTAGTTCAGAAGCATATCCTGCTTCTACTACCAAGGTCTCCATTTTTTATGGAAATATGAAAGTGTTTGCAAACATGTCAAAAGGAAAGCTAAAGACAAGGAGCTTTTCAAGCTCTTGAAAAAGATGATTCTTATTAAAACTTGATTGCTTCATCAGACCTCTGTGATTAGAGTACATTGGAGGCTGAGCTGTAGACTATTACAATCTATTACCATTTCAGCTAATAAGTCAGTTGAATCTTGAGTAACCGTCACTTGATCTGTTGCAGTTGCTCCAGCTCTTCCTTGATGATAAGAGGCAATAGCTTCAGCTTTCTTAGATACAGTCTGCATCACGGTAACACTGTTACGTGACTTGGTGAAGTTCCATCTTTTTTGTTTATTGTCGCAATGAAAAATTACTTAATATTGGGGCTCATTTGTTTCTTCCTCGAACAGATTGCATTGTTTGTGGATGATTGCTTTGTCGAGTGCCTGCTAACAGCAGATGAAAATCCTCCCAAGTCCAAAGTAAGTAATGTAAGTTGTGCTTTGTTATATGATGTCTCTACTAAAAGCTCTGTTGAACTGGGCCATTTATGCTATTTTATTGGTTGCTGATGCCGTCCTTTGAATGTGTTTGGTGGGGTTATATAGTGGAGGTTTTGTTGTGACAATTATCAATATATGATGAATGATTTATATACTTACCTGATTTTCAGGCTGGTTTTATGCCATGGTTTTGGGTCTTCTATGGTGTTGGTTATGTTGCTTGTGCTGCTGGAAGCTTTAGAACTGATAATTCTGGTTCCTTTCCAGGGTTGATGATTGATCTACAGACATTTCGTTTCTGCAAGGATTTCACTCCCATGTAGTTTCTTTTCTGGGAACAAAACACGGCCTCAAAGGTCATGCAGTATATCAAATGGTGTCGATGGCCTTTCACCCAAATGGCCCTGATAGGGAGAGTCACGTGCTGGGTGATGGCCTTGAAAGGGAGCGCTCCTCCAAGCCCAGAATGGCTCTTCGTTTCCCGTGGATTGCTCTTGTTAATCTCTGCATTTCTTTTTTCTTTCAGTTAAATCAAGGTTCTAGTAAATTTTAGCTTGATTGACGATTGTACTCCATGTAATGGTGATTAAATGGTTTTTACATTGTTAATGTTCTTGAAGGAGAACGAATATTCCGAATTGGTTCAGATTGCTAAAAATGGATTTTTCAAGATGGACCCTTCAGAGGATATCAGGTAGTACCTGAATGATTTAAATCATGTTTTCCCATCTATTGGTTCCATTTGAACTTCACGTTTTGTAGAGTTAGAATGCTACCATCAGGTAAAAGAACAACCCGTTGACTGTCCTGTTTTGTCACAGTTTTCATCATGCTGGATCGCATATTTGTAATTTCTTCATGTCACAAGGTCATAATTTTAAATTTGGCTCCACTTACATGTCCATGTAGTTGATGAATTGTCACATGCTGCTTGGGAAAAAATGCCAAGAGATCTTATATTCCAAGGAAATTAGTTATTGGCATTGATGAGCATGTATATACATCTTTATTAATAAGTTCACATAAATATGAAATTCTTGTAGTGACGGTTGTGATCACTATACTCTTCGATTTTGATGTTCTGCTTATGCATGTTATTCAAGTGATTGACTGTGAATGGATTCTGATGTTGGCAGATATGTTCAAATTGGCAATGAAAACCAGCTTGTTAGAGAACCAAAGAAACAGACTCGTGCTTTGGCTTGTGAGAAAGTGCGATGGATACTGCCAGATTGTGATTAGCTAGGAAGCCGAAGTACTGTCAGTTTTTCACAAGATCTGGGAAATGCAATAAAAATGATGGAAAATGCCTATATTTTCATGATCCTTCCAAAATTGCAGTCTGCACAAAATTTCTGA
This sequence comes from Nephelium lappaceum, assembly GCA_021234005.1. Taxonomy (NCBI): domain Eukaryota; kingdom Viridiplantae; phylum Streptophyta; class Magnoliopsida; order Sapindales; family Sapindaceae; genus Nephelium; species Nephelium lappaceum. The sequence continues at coordinate 128,408 of CM038001.1, forward strand.
ATGGTTTATGTTCCAATTCTGACTGCAAATTGACTCATAAGGTTTATTACTTTATTTAAACATTTTCTTGACAGATCATTGGAGACTTGATAAAGATTCCACCATCTTTAATGTTGATTACTGTGGTGAAGAATTTACAGGGACTCATAGGGTTCATTAAGACCTAGGTTTCCTTCAATGCTGTCATAGGTGAGTGTTGCATTCCATTGAACTTAGCCTTGCATTTATTTGTTCAAACTATACATAGTCAAATGTTTTTTAAAATCTAAGATGTTCGTGTCTTGCCTATATACTAGTTTATATATTATAAAAGGGCATTTACTTCGAGTACAAAATTATTTTAAAGGCAGGATTTTGCTATGTCCTATAATTAGAACTTTGATTGTTTTTATATCCTGTTTGGTGGCACTGAAAAGAAAAAAGCAGTGTATTTAAGTGATTATAGAGGTCTCTCTATTTGTTTGTTTTATTGGCAATAAAGAATATATTCAAACTATATTTAATTTATATAATCAGTTATAAATTACTTTAATATAATTTGACTCCAAATTTTTCCATCCAATGTTTCTTGAGCAAGGTCTTGCTTTCAAGTGATAAAATGGGGCTTCTTAGAAGAATGAAATGCAGAGGTGATTTTCTTACTCTGCCTCAAGTTCTTTCATTTGTATATATGGTGAGTTTAACTGTTTCTTTGTTTTATGTAATGTTTGATAATCCCTTCTATTTTTACTTCATTCCCAAATAATGAAGTTTAGTATTTTAATGGAATCAAACTTCTAATCACATATTTTTCTAAGGACATTGTGTGGATGTCATAGTACTTCAAGATGATCCTGATGTATTATTAACTAGTTGATGTTTCAACTTCAGCTAATTTTAAAACAAATAAGAATTGAATTGTAAGAGATGTCAGCACCATTCACATCTTTTGATGTCTTTTAGAAAACAAGGGGCATGGAACATCTAATTTTATTTTTTCTTATTCTTCTTTCTAATTATTTTGTTTGGGCACTAGAAGATCTTTTTCTACTGGCACTACTTCTGAAGGAAGACAAATTGAAAATGGAAGACAATCTTTCCGGAATGGTGCATAAGCCGTTCTCGATTCTCAATTGCTTTATGCAGGTATCTTAAAGAATATTTATTATATGAATTAAAATGTATATATGTTAGCTTTTATATGATTAATACTATTGATTTAGAAAGTAAGTGAAAAATGATGAATTAATTGTGATGTTCATGGACATGTTTGCCAAAGGCAAGAACTTTCATGGATTTCCATTAGTAAATGGTTTTGTGTTGTACTTTACCTTAATCCATGGATTGAGTTTGATTGAAATTTAATTAATGTTGCACTAAATGGAATTCTTGATCATATATTCGGATGCTATATATATGGTTCTTGAAGTATCTGAAGATGATCTAGATGCAGAAAACTTTTCCATGATCCAAATGTCCGGCTAGAAATGGTAAACTCAAGTACAGTTTTTAAGGAAAATAAATTAATTAATTAGTTCTATAGATGTTGTACACTAAATCTATCATCAAAATTTAAACATTTTGTTGTCGTTCAGATATTTGATTTGATAGTAAGAAATCATGCACTGGTTTTCTCAAAGGGCATGATAAGAAACTCTTGTATCAACTTTTTTAACAAATTATAGTTATTTGATACTGTACTATTGAAATTGTAACAACTTGAGGACCATTATGAGATATCTGAATGTATGTAGCTTTATGTTTTGTCAACTATAGCTGTACATTGCCAAAATTTCATAATATTTCAAACCATTACTTGCCATAACCATTATTGACTTGTAAATCATGTTGACTATAAAAATTTATAGGTTTTGGCAACAATTCTAATTATAAGTGTTTGACAACTGCCTCAAAGACGAAGATTTCCATGTATTAATTATCAAATCATTAATTTGTTTGTCATTCTTAACTATGTACTTGTTGAAGCTATATACATGCTAAAGTTTTTGCTTTTAATTTTTTAGCTTTGATAATACATCACTTTTTTTTTAATCTTTTATGAATTTGTATTCATTCTTAGGTTTATTTTATAGAGAGCTTCAATGATATATAGTGATAGGCTAATGCTACAGGGTCAATTAAGAATCGGCCAAGAGAGAGTTTTGATAGGACTAGCACTATTCATTTTGTTATTTTCTTATCACAAAAATTATTTTTAATTTTTATAATCATCATATAATTAATATAGAATTACATAGTCTATATATGTGCACTCAATTCCTTCTTCCTTGAACAGACTACATTGTTTATTTGGAACCTATTCATGATTGCACTGCTGAGTTGCAAATAGAAGTGAATCTTCTTAAGTAAGTTTTATGGACACTATCTCATTGTTTGATTTTCTCGTCTTAACTCTCTTCATATCTTTTTTTTTTTGGGTACAGTTAGCTTTTCCATTATATTGTGTTTCATAATTTATTGGTTGTTGATGGTGTGGTTATGCAGAACATTTGCTGTGGCGACTGTCATTCTCTATTGACAGGTATACAATGTGACCTTCTTTTAATAGGATAGCTAGATCACTGAGATACTCATTCCTTTTTGGTGCCTTGACAATTTGGTGCTACTGCTGCTGCTTGAAGCTGAGGTTTAGCTGTGCAAAACAATGCACATGATAGAGGTTTCTTTACTGGATTGATGATGTAGGATCTTCAAAGTCTCGCATTGTCCATCGAAATGTAAGATCCCTATCTTTTATTTGTTATTTTATTGGGAAAGAAATGCAGTCGATCTTTCTATTGACTCTGCTGTTCCTATCATCTTCATGCTAGAATTGGAAAGCTGAGCTGCTTAGATGTAAATGTCGTAGGAGCATGCCCTGTTTCTACTACAAGTCAGCCTCATAAATGAATGCACGCAATTTGTTGGCAGTGGATATTTTGTACAAGTACAATCGACAAAAAATATTTCTCTTCGTCAAATTGCTCTTTAATCAATAGAAACATTGAAAGTTATTGAGAGTTATATATATGTGAGCTATGCCTAGAGTGGGGCTGCCAACTTGTGACTTTGAGTCCATGTTCATTGCTTTAAATGGGTCATGCAGCCTAGCCTAGCAAAGAAGAACTGAGTCGAAATGCCGATTAGTTTGAATATTATTCGAAGTTTAAAAATCAATCAAAACTAAGCGGAATTTGACTTTAGGACGCGATCAGAGGAATAGCTCCCACACTTTTGGAGTACCCCACACATAGGTCGGAGGAGATCCGTACAAGGTGGGAGGGCAACCCATACAATTATTTGATGGAGATTATGTGGGGTGTAGAACCGTGCACTAAGACACAGGGTTAGTGTGCTTTAATGAACGCAGCCACTAACCTGCTACATTAGGCGGGTTTGATGGATGATAGTTTAGTAATTCTTTCTGTGTAGTATACTGTTATGGATATGTAGTCTAAAATTTGACCTCTTTGGCAATGGACTTTGACAATTATATATATTACCATGATTAATTTGTTATTCTTGTGCGTGTGTGTGTGTTTTTTTTTTCTTGTGTATTTGTATGCATATTTTTGTTAAGCAATGCGTGCCTACATCATAAAAAGTGCTTTAGGCATTCGATTGCAATGCTTTCTCCAATTTCAACATATTGATCTAGCAGATGGGTCATCGTATGCAAACATTTGCGCAATTGCTATCATTTTTTGTAAAGGACTCATCTTGTCTTTTCTAACTGCATCTACCTTCTCTGTAAAATAATCATCATAATCATCATAAAATAGGTGGTATCCAAGTCCATCAATATATATTAACTGATATTACATTTATATGATTCATGAAAAATAACTCAATAAAAGAGCTGACAATTTACTAAAAATATAAGAAAAAAATCAATCTAATTAAATATAATCAAATAACAACATTGATTTCATTATCAGATATTTGAAAAAAAAAAGGGTAAAAGACCATGCAAATAAGGGTTTTGTAATGAAATTAAAATAAGGAAACATAAAATAAAACTTGCAAGATGAGTTTGATTGAATTGATAAGAATTTATATTATGAAGTTGAAACTTGCTTGTTGTTAACGATTAATAAAATATTATGGTTAACGAAAATATATATATGTTAATACATCATCAAAGTGTGCATTTTAAATGAAAGCATCAGATAATAGTTTTTAATTTGATTGTTTATCAAGTAATATTTATGTCAAGTAAGAAATAAATCCAATGATATGATATTTTTTTAAAAAAAAAAATTACAATTTATGAAAGTATTGAAGATGTTCTAAATCTTCTGACAATTTTCTTGCTTCTCTTTCCTACGACTTTCTCCAAAATTTCTTTGTTTTCTTGTCTCGTAAGCATAAAATTTCTAAAATTTTATGGTTTTTTTATAAAAATTATATTTTGGGATGTTTTTCCTTTTTTTTTTTTTTTTGAAATCAGATGTTTTTATACTATATATATATATATATATATATATATATGCATACACATATAATTGAAACACCCCATAAGGTTGTACTATCAATTTTGAAGAATACAAAATTATTAAAGCATAGAGAGTCAGAAAAAAAAAAAAAAAAAACATCAGAAAGTTAAAGTTAATTTTTCTTGTGGGTTATAATATATTGCCACCCAATAAATCAATGTATAACTGACGCAAAACTTGATGATAAATAATGAATGCATAATCAAAGTTGGGTAATGATAACCTTTGCCCTAAAGGGCCATAATAATATCTAGAAACAATCAATTAATTGGATGTGAAAAAATAGAAAAAAATAAATAACAAATAACTAAATGAATAATTTTATTAGTGGTTTGCGAGTTTAATTCTAATTTGTTAAGCATTAATCTCTACTCTAAAGACACGTATTAACATTACCTAGCAAAGGCAACGTTTTTGTGGCCTTAAGTGGCTGTTTGAATATATATTTGAAATTAGTTTTTGATTATTATTATTATTATTATTATTAAAGAAAACCAGCTAAAAGGCTTTTTTGCTAGAAACTTAGAATAATATGATTTTTGAAAAAATGAACTAGGAAAAAACAAATAAATAAATAAAATTTTTTTTACTTGACAAATATCAACAAATATACAGAAAATCAACTCAAAGATTAGTATAAAATTATATGTTTGGGAGACCTTCTCTATATTGATTTTTTGTAGTTGATCTTTTGATAATAAACTCTTAGGAGTAGAGCTTTTCGAAAGAAAAATTGTTCATTTGGTTGTTAATTTTGAAAGTTCTTATATAATTAATATATTAAAAAGGTTATATGAAAATTAGGATTAAATGTGTTTATTAAATTTCCTTTTGGCATTGTTTTTAAAATCCGTTTATGTTTTATAAAAACAAAAATTGATGAAATCAATTTTCTTAAAGTGTTTTCATTAGAAAACACCAAAAACAAGAAAATGAGTTTTAAGTTGTCAGATGTACGTTTGGCATGGCTTCTCCAGGCTTGCCCTTTATTTACTTTTTGGAAGACCGGTTGATTTGAAATAAAATTCATTCATTTAATTTGTTGAAATATTCTCCATATTTTCTTTAAATTATAGATTTGGAAAAAAAATAGTGTAAAGACTTACAAGAAAGCCCATCACAACTTATCGAACCAGAATTAATTGAAGAAGGAGAACAGATAATAAGTTGAGGAAAACTCGTGCATACCTAAACAAAAAAACAAACCAATTTAACTGTTTTCCAAAATTGGTTAAATCAGCTAGTAACTGAATCTATTTTGAATAAATTTGGAATGAAACGAAATAAGAAGCCTTTTAATAGTAATATAGTTTTTAAATTGAGACAATCTAATGATTATGAAAGCTTTAAAAAAATGGATGATTATTGCGAACGGTTTCTTTTTTTGAAAATAATTATAAATACAACGTGATGGTATAATATAACAAATTAAGTAGAAACAAATTTCCGATAACAATAGTTAGTGCTAGATGTTAGGATCTGATCTGAGTTGTAGTTTGATATTTTATAGCCTTTTAGGTTTCAATAAATACTCCTTCAAAATCATTGTAAACATCATTCCTCTCCAAAATGGCATCCTCTTCAGTTGCTGGTGTCACAACCCTAGGCGTTGGGCTCTCATGTCTTCTTCTTCTTCTTCTAATCTCACCTGCACATTCACTAACTTGCACTTCCCAGACCTTGAAAAACGACAAGAAATTCGACAAGTGTGTTGACCTGCCAACCCTGGATGCATACCTGCACTACACCTACAATGCCACCAACTCATCACTCTCCATCGCCTTCATGGCCCCTCCAGCGAAACCTGAAGGGTGGGTGGCTTGGGCTATCAACCCAAAAAGCCAAGGCATGATTGGATCCCAGGCTTTGTTGGCATTCAAGTCTGACAACAACAAAGTTGTTGTCAAAACCTTTGACGTCTCATCTTATAGTTCCATCACGGAATCCAAGCTGGCTTTTGAGACTTGGGATTTGAGCGCAGAAGAGAGCTCCAATGGGAACCTGGTGATCTATGGATCCATGAAAGTTGAGGAGAAAGCAAAGAAATTGAACCAAGTATGGCAAGTTGGTCGTCAGGTTGTAGATGGACAGCCAAGAGCGCATGATTTTCAACCTGATAATGTTAATTCTAAGGATACCCTTGTTTTGGACCAATCACATGCCACTCCATCAGGTCCCTCATCTTCACCACCACAGACGGCAGATGCCACTCCTCCATCCTCATCCTCATCTTCACCACCACGGGAACCTGCCAAGGGAGGACAACCACTCATCAAATCCAATCCAATGTCCTTATTTTTCGGTTTGCTTCTGTTTATTTCTGGTGTCTTCGTCTATTGATTTGTGCCATGTAACAAAATTACACCCTGTCCATACAGAACAAGGGTCATCTAAAATATCATTACTTGAAGGGTTCGATTATCTTACTAGATAATCTTATCCATCAATTACATCGTGAGATATACAATAACATGTGATGAGACTTGAAGATTTATTTTTCTTTTTAATCAAAACTTTATAGGAAGTGTTTGCATATATCGGATTACTGTTAAAGTTTATTTTCAATTTAATTTAATTTTATACATGAATTGTAATTGTGTTATAACTTGTTTAAATTTCAGTAATATATTTATTTCATAATTTTTTCTTAATCTTCTTATTTTAATTTTTTGGGGTTTGTTGGTTTTTCCTCCTTAATCAAATCAAATTATTAATTAACAAAATTAATGATAATAATAAGTAACTGTTTGAATGGACCAAATGGGTTTGGACGTTCCATATCAAATCCAAAAAGCTAATGGATGGGTTTGAGTAGAGTAAAATTTGAGTTGATCTATTTATAACTCAACACTCATTCCATTTCATTTGACCTATTAGAGGTGCCGTGAACCGATCGACATCCATTAGTCTCATCAGCAGCCAGTTACCATGGATTACTAATTAGCATAACCGACTTCTTAAATTGGTTAAGTCAGTTAAATAGGAAGCTAACATGGGTGGATTTGTTAAAAAAATTAGTGATAAATCGCAGAATTTTTTGTTTTATAAAAATGATTGGTGAATTAAAAAGATTGCAAGTGACGTGATGAGGATAGCAGTGATGATTATGGAGGCCCAAGGAATGGTTGATTCTTTTTCTTGTACTATCACTATTAGTACAAAACGACGTCGGCTTTCCCTTTATAATCAGCCATTGCTTGGGCTGAACCGGGCTTTTAGCCCAGTTAAAACAAATTAATGTAGTTTTGGGCCTTCCTGTCCAAATAGGATTCTGACTGTTTAGGTTAGTTATATAATATTTGTGAAATATAAAAAATGTCTCAAAAATTATTTCAAAAAAACAAATCTCTCAAAAATAGTATAAATTCATTTTTATCAAAAAAAAAAAAAAAAGGTTATTCATTTCACTAAAAGAATTTAATCATTTTTAGTTTTTGAATCTACGAAACGTTACATGTACTCCACATGAAATGCCACCTATGTGAATTTTATTTTTTTTAGAATTACAATGGGTTATAATTGATTTAAATTTTGTTTATGACTAAAAGTAAATCACTTTTATTTTTTAGGCAAAAAAGAATTGTTCTTTTCTATTTGGACAAAAAAATCTTTTTTCCATTAATTGTGTGATTTAACTATTCTTTTTTGCCTAAAAAATAAAAGTGATTTACTTTTAGTTGTAATATAATATTTTTTTGAGAAATATAACAATAAAATATTAAAATTGAAAATAAATAAACATTTTAAAATATAATAATATAATTAAAAAAAAAAACTAAAACCATTTCTTCATTTTCATCTTCTCCTTCATTTCTTCATCTTCTTCTTCTCTTCATCGTCGCCGCCGCTACCACCCATCATCTCCACTTGTCTTCTTCTTCCATTCTCTTTTCTTCTTATTCTTCATCATCATCATCTTCTTCTTCCACTAATCTCATCGTCGTCGCCATCCATCTTCATATCTTTTTCTCTTCATCATCGCCAACGCCACCATCTATCTCCATTTGTGTTATTCTTCCCTTCTTCTTTTTTTTCTTCTTCTTCTTTTTCTTCTTCCACTGATCTCATCATCGCCTCCATCCATCTCCACCGTCAATGACTGTGCACCCATCTCCACCACTGCCGAGCCGATACACTCCCCTCACATAATCAAACCAAACCTCACCGTCCCCTCACCCACTCTCAACCCATCGTCGGGTTGTGCTCCTTCTCTAGAGTCTCTCCTCGCCATCGTCGGTCCCTCACATGGACTACTCTCTCCCTCTCGCTTTTCCCTCGCTAGTCTATCACTCGGATGCACCCTCTTCCTCTTGCTCTCCACTCACCATGCTTTTCCTCACTGGTGGTTGGCTGGTTACAATGCCGTGCTTCTCCTTGGTTGATTTTTGTTGCTGATTTTGATTGATTTTGGTTGTTGATTTTGGATGATTTTGATTTTGGTCGTTGATTTTGGATGATTTTGATTTTGGTTGGTAATGGTGTTGATGATTGATGATAATTATGTTGATGATCGATGATGGATGATTGGATTAATGCAGGAGATTTGGGATGATGATAACTGGGTTTCCAGTTACTGGAAACCCAGAAATAGGGGGAGAGAAAAAAGAGAAGGGGAGAGGGAAGAAGAAACAAAAAGAGATGGCAGCTGGCAACAGTAATCTGGTGGAGTTTAGGGCTGGTGTGTTAGAGGTTGGTGATGAAGATGGAGGTTAAAGGTGGAGGTTGGTGATGAAGCCATTGATCTCTATTTTTTTAATCAATTTTTTTATTAGTTTATATTTTTTATTTTAAAAACTATTTTAGAATTATTTTAGTTTTTAAATAAAAATGTTTTTATCAGGGTTAAGATTGTATTTTTACATTTTTTTCAACTTTTCTATTAGTTTAGTAATAGTGGAGCGGATTTTGGATAAAAATAAAACTAATATGGTAAAATGAATATTTTTCAAACTACACATAGTTTTTTGAGATTATCCCTTTGATTTATAAAAATTATAATTGAAGTACACCCTTAAAAGGTTGAAACCAATGAAAATTGTTGAGTGGACAGCACATTAATTGAGTGATTTTTATTTGTAAAAATATAATTAAATACATAAAATTTCTTTTACTTGACAAATATCAATAAATGTACAGAAAATCAACTCAAAGATTAGTATAAAAATATATGTTTGGGAGACCTTCTCTATATAGATTTTTTATAGTCGATCTTTTGAAAATAAACTTTTATGAGTAGAACTATTCAAAAAAAAAAATTGTTCATTTGGTTGTTTAATTTTGAAAGTTCTTATATAATTAATAGATTAAAAAGGTTATATAAAAATTAGGATTAAATGTGTTTATTAAATTTACTTTTGGCATTGTTTTTAAAATCCGTTTATGTTTTATAAAAACAAAAATTGATGAAATCAATTTTTTTTAAAGGGATTTCATTAGGAAACACCAAAAACAAGAAAATGAGTTTTAAGTTGTCAGATGTACGTTTGGCATGGCTTCTCCAGGCTTGCCTTTATTTACTTTTTGCAAAACCTGTTGACTTGAAATAAAATTCATTCATTCAATTTGTTGAAATATTCTCCATATTTTCTTTAAACTATAGATTTGGAAAGAAATAGTGTAAAGGCTTACAGGAAAGCCCATCACAACTTACCGAATTTGAGATAATTGAAGAATGAGAATAGATAATAAGTTGAGGAAAACTCTACTCAGAGTGCATACCTAAACAAACAAACCAATTTAACTATTTTCCAAGGTTAGTTAAATCAGCTAGTAATTGAATCTATTTTGAATAAATCTGGAATGAAACTGAATAAGAAGCCTTTTAATAGTAATAGAGTTTTTAAACTGAGACAATTTGATGATTATAACAGTTTTTAAAAAATTGATGATTATTGTGGATGGTTTCTTTTTCTAAAAATAATTAGAAATACAACGTGATGATATAATATAACAAATTAAGTAGAAACAAATTTCCGATAATAATAGTTAGTGCTAGATGTTAGGATCTGGTCTGAGTTGTAGTTTGATATTTTATAGCCTTTTAGGTTTCAATAAATACTCCTTCAAATTCATTGTAAACATCATTCCTCTCCAAAATGGCGTCCTTTTCAGTTGCTGGTGTCACAACCCTTGGTGTTGGGCTCTCATGTCTTCTTCTTCTTCTTCTAATCTCCCCTGCACATTCACTAACTTGCACTTCCCAGACCTTGAAAAACGACAAGAAATTCGACAAGTGTGTTGACCTGCCAACCCTGGACGCATACCTGCACTACACCTACAATGCCACCAACTCATCACTCTCCATCGCCTTCATGGCCCCTCCAGCGAAACGTGAAGGGTGGGTGGCTTGGGCTATCAACCCAAAAAGCCAAGGCATGATTGGGTCCCAGGCTTTGTTGGCATTCAAGTCTGACAACAACGAAGTTGTTGTCAAAACCTTTGACGTCTCATCTTATAGCTCCATCACGGAATCCAAGCTGGCTTTTGAGACTTGGGATTTGAGCGCGGAAGAGAGCTCCAATGGGAACCTGGTGATCTACGGATCCATGAAAGTTGAAGAGAAAGCAAAGAAATTGAACCAAGTATGGCAAGTTGGTCGTCAGGTTGTAGATGGACAGCCAAGAGCGCATGACTTTCAACCTGATAATGTTAATTCTAAGGATACCCTTGTTTTGGACCAATCACATGCCACTCCATCAGGTCCCTCATCTTCACCACCACAGGCGGCAGATGCCACTCCTCCATCCTCATCCTCAACTTCACCACCACAGGACCCTGCCAAGGGAGGACAACCACTCATCAAATCCAATCCAATGTCCTTATTTTTCGGTTTGCTTCTGTTTATTTCTGGTGTCTTCGTCTGTTGATTTGTGCCATGTATAGCAAAATAACACCGTGTCCATACAGAACAAGGGTCATCTAAAATACCATTACTTAAAGGGTTCGACTATCTTTCTAGATAATCTTATCCATCAATTACATCGTGAGAATAATATGTAATGAGACTTGAAGATTTATTTTTCTTTTTAATCAAAACTTTATAGGCAGTGTTTGCATATATCGGATTACTGTTAAAGTTTATTTTCAATTTAATTTAATTTTATATATGAATTGTAATTGTGTTATAACTTGTTTAAATTTCAGTAATATATTTATTTCATAATTTTTTTCTTAATCTTCTTATTTTAATTTTTTGGGGTTTGTTGGTTTTTCCTCCTTAATCAAACCTAATTATTAATTGATAAAATTAATGATAATAATAAGTAATTATAATTACATCGTGAGATATACAATAACATGCGATGAGATTTGAAGATTTATTTTTCTTTTTAATCAAAACTTTATAGGCAGTATTTGCATATATCGGATTACTGTTAAAGTTTATTTTCAATTTAATTTAATTTTATACATGAATTGTAATTATGTTATAACTTGTTTAAATTTCAGTAATATATTTATTTCATAATTTTTTTCTTAATCTTCTTATTTTAATTTTTTGGGGTTTGTTGGTTTTTCCTCCTTAATCAAACCAAATTATTAATTGATAAAATTAATGATAATAATAAGTAATTGTTTGAATGGACCAAATGGACCGGGTTTGGACTTTCCATATCAAATCCGAAAAGCTAATGGATGGGTTTGAGTAGAGTAAGGGGTCGTTTGTTTTTTTGTCTGAAGACTGAATAGTGCTGCTGAAGACTGAAGACTGAATAGTGACTGAAACCTGAAATCTGAATGACATGTTTGTTTTTTTTTTTTTTATATCTGAATGTATAGTAATCTTGTTTGTTTTTTAAAGTTAAAATTATCTGAAAACTAGTAATTTGACATGTATATCCTTTACTATTAGTTGTTATGTAACTTTATTTAATATAATACAAACAATTATAATAAATTATTGAGCAAAAGCTAAAACACTTTTATGCATATATTAATAATATTTTTATTCATAATTAAAATATTATTAATTATTATGGTAAAGTATTTTTTTAAAAAAAATTATATATATAAATAAATTATTATAGTAAAGTAAATTAAATAAAAATGAATAAAACGATATTAAGTTGAATTACTATTGTTATATATTTAAATAAAAATAATACTGAAAGAAATATAATTAAAATGAATATGTATAATGTAAAATCACGTCAAATTTGGAAATATGTTTGTTGAAATATTAAAAGAAATTTTTATAATGTAAAACTAGAACAAACTAGAAAATTTATTATTTTGGAAAGGATAAAATTGGAACAATAAATTTATAAAATCATCAAGTGATTTGGTATTAAGTGAAAAGTAAAAAAATGTAGCTTTTTATTTTCAGTAGTTTTAAGTGGTTTGACCACTTAAAAAAACAAATAAAAATCACTTAATTAGCCTAATTCAGCACCATTAAGTATTAAGTGCAAAAAACAAACGACCTCTAAAATTTGAGTTGATCTATTTATAACTCAACACTCATTCCATTTCATTTGACCTATTAGAGGTGCCGTGAACCGATCGACATCCATTAGTCTCATCAACAGCCAGTTACCATGGATCACTAATTAGCATAACCGACTTCTTAAATGGGTTAAGTCAGTTAAATAGGAAGCTAAAATGGGTGGATTTGTTAAAAAAAATCAGTGATAAATGGCAGAATTTTTTGTTTTATACAAATGATTGGTGAATTAAAAAGATTGCAAGTGACGTGATGAAGATAGCTGTGATAATTATGGAGGCCGATGGAATGTGTGATTCTCTTTCTAGTACTATCACTATTAGTCCAAAACGACGTCGGCTTTCCCTTTATAATCAGCCATTGCTTGGGGCGAACCGGGCTTTAGCCAAGTTAAAATAAATTAATGTAGTTTTGGGCCTTCCTGTCCAAATAGGATTCTGACTGTTTAGGTTAGTTATAAAATATTTGTGAAATATAAAAAAAGTCTCAAAAATTATTTCAAAAAAAAAAAAAAGTCTCAAAAATAGTATAAATTCATTTTTATAAAAAAAAATGGTTATTCATATCACTAAAAAAATTTAATCATTTTTAGTTTTTGAATCTATGTAACATTTCATGTAGTTGATGCAAACCCCGTATATATCGATGCGACATTCATAGTCAATGTTCGGCTTCATTAGTAGTCCACATGAAATGCCACCTATGTGAATTTTATTTTTTTAGAATTACAATGGGTTATAATTGATTTAAATTTTGTTTACAACTAAAAGTAAATCACTTTTATTTTTTAGGCAAAAAAGAATTGTTCTTTTCTGTTGGGACAAAAAAATCTTTTTTTCCATTAATTGTTTGATTTATAAAAATTATAATTGAAGTACACCCTTAAAAGGTTGAAACCAATGAAAATTGTTGAGTGGACAGCACATTAATTGAGTGATTTTTATTTGTAAAAATATAATTAAATAAATAAAATTTCTTTTACTTGACAAACATCAACAAAGATACAGAAAATCAACTCAAAGATTAGTATAAAAATATATGTTTGGGAGACCTTCTCTATATAGATTTTTTATAGTTGATCTTTTGAAAATAAACTTTTACGAGTAGAACTTTTCGAAAAAAAAATTGTTCATTTGGTTGTTTAATTTTGAAAGTTCTTCTATAATTAATAGATTAAAAAGGTTATATAAAAATTAGGATTAAATGTGTTTATTAAATTTACTTTTGGCATTGTTTTTAAAATCCGTTTATGTTTTATAAAAACAAAAATTGATGAAATCAATTGTCTTAAAGGGTTTTCATTAGAAAACACCAAAAACAAGAAAATGAGTTTTAACTTTTAAGTTGTCAGATGTACGTTTGGCATGGCTTCTCTAGGCTTGCCCTTTATTTACTTTTTGGAAGACCTGTTGAGTTGAAATAAAATTCATTCATTCAATTTGTTGAAATATTCTCCATATTTTCTTTAAATTATAGATTTGGAAAGAAATAGTGTAAAGGCTTATAAGGAAGCCCATCACAACTTGCCGAACCTGAGATAATTGAAGAATGAGAACAGATAATAAGTCGAGGAAAACTCTCGTCAGAGTGTATACCTAAACAAACAAACCAATTTAACTATTTTCCAAGGTTAGTTAAATCAGCTAGTAACTGAATCTATTTTGAATAAATTTATAATGAAATTGAATAAGAAGCCTTTTAATAGTAATATAGTTTTTAAACTGAGACGATTTGATGATTATAACAGTTTTTAAAAAATTGATGATTATTGTGGATGGTTTCTTTTTCTAAAAATAATTAGAAATACAACGTGATGATATAATATAACAAATTAAGTAGAAACAAATTTCCGATAATAATAGTTAGTGCTAGATGTTAGGATCTGGTCTGAGTTGTAGTTTGATATTTTATAGCCTTTTAGGTTTCAATAAATACTCCTTCAAATTCATTGTAAACATCATTCCTCTCCAAAATGGCGTCCTTTTCAGTTGCTGGTGTCACAACCCTTGGTGTTGGGCTCTCATGTCTTCTTCTTCTTCTTCTAATCTCCCCTGCACATTCACTAACTTGCACTTCCCAGACCTTGAAAAACGACAAGAAATTCGACAAGTGTGTTGACCTGCCAACCCTGGACGCATACCTGCACTACACCTACAATGCCACCAACTCATCACTCTCCATCGCCTTCATGGCCCCTCCAGCGAAACCTGAAGGGTGGGTGGCTTGGGCTATCAACCCAAAAAGCCAAGGCATGATTGGGTCCCAGGCTTTGTTGGCATTCAAGTCTGACAACAACAAAGTTGTTGTCAAAACCTTTGACGTCTCATCTTATAGCTCCATCACGGAATCCAAGCTGGCTTTTGAGACTTGGGATTTGAGCGCAGAAGAGAGCTCCAATGGGAACCTGGTGATCTATGGATCCATGAAAGTTGAAGGGAAAGCAAAGAAATTGAACCAAGTATGGCAAGTTGGTCGTGAGGTTGTAGATGGTCATCCAAGAGCGCATGATTTTCAACCTGATAATGTTAATTCTAAGGATACCCTTGTTTTGGACCAATCACATGCCACTCCATCAGGTCCCTCATCTTCACCACCACAGGCGGCAGATGCCACTCCTTCATCCTCATCCTCATCTTCACCAACACAGGAACCTGCCAAGGGAGGACAACCACTCATCAAATCCAATCCAATGTCCTTATTTTTCGGTCTGCTTCTGTTTATTTCTGGTGTCTTCGTCTATTGATTTGTGCCATGCAGCAAAATTACTTCGTATCCATGCAGAAAAAAGGTCATCTAAAATACCATTACTTAAAGGGCTCGGTTACCTTACTAGATAATCTTACTTATTAATTACATCGTGAGATATACAATAACATGTAGTGAGACTTGAAGATTTATTTTTCTTTTTAATCAAAACTTTCTAGGCAGTGTTCGTATATATGTATCGGATTACTGTTAAAGTTTATTTTCAATTTAATTTATTTTTATACATGAATTGTAATTGTGTTATAACTTGTTTACATTTCAGTAATATATTATTTCATAATTTTTTCTTAATCTTCTTATTTTAATTTTTTGGGGTTGGTTGGTTTTCCTTCTTAATCAAATCAAATTATTAATTAATAAAATTAATGATAATAATAAGTAATTGTTTGAATGGACCAAATGGGTTTGGACGTTCCATACATATCACATCCAAAAAGCTAATGGATGGGTTTGAGCAGAGTAAAATTTGAGTTGATCTATTTATAACTCAACACTCATTCCATTTCATTTGACCTATTAGAGGTGCCGTGAACCGATCGACATCTATTAGTCTCATGCTAATTAGCATAAACGACTTCTTAAATTGGTTAAGTCAGTTAGATAGGAAGCTAAAATGGGTAGATTGTTAAAAAAATTAGTGATAAATGGCAGAATTTTTTGTTTTATAAAAATGATTGGTGAATTAAAAAGATTGCAAGTGACGTGACAAAAGATAGCTTTGATAATTATGGAAGCCGATGGAATGTGTGAGTCTTTTTCTAGTAATATCACTATTAGTCCAAAACGATGTCGGCTTTCCCTTTATAATCAGCCATTGCTTGGGCCGAACCTGGCTTTTAGCCCAGTTAAAAAAAATTAATGTAATTTTGGGCCTTCGTGTCCAAATAGGATTCTGACTGTTTAGTATAACATTTGTGAGATA
The DNA here is from genome assembly GCA_021234005.1 of Nephelium lappaceum. Taxonomy (NCBI): domain Eukaryota; kingdom Viridiplantae; phylum Streptophyta; class Magnoliopsida; order Sapindales; family Sapindaceae; genus Nephelium; species Nephelium lappaceum. The sequence goes on from CM038001.1 coordinate 145,011, forward strand.
TTAAAAATGTCTCAAATTTTGTTTCAAAAAAAAATGTCAGAAAAATAGTATAAAATCATTTTTATCCAAAAAAAAAAAAAGTTATTCGTTTTGCTAAAAAATTTTAATCGTTTTTAGTCCGTCTTGAATCTATGAAACATTTCATGTAGTCTACATGAAACGTCACCCATGTGAATTTTATTTGTTTTTTAGAATTATAATGGGTTATAATTGATTTAAATTTTGCTTACGACTATAAATAAATCACTTTTATTTTTTAGGCAAAAAAGAATTGTTCTTTTCTATTTGAACAAAAAAATAAATTTGTCCCTTTATATTTTTCCATTAATTGTTTGATTTATAAAAATTATGATTGAAGGACACCCTTAAAAGGTTTAAACCAATGAAAATTGTTGAGTGGACAGCACATTAATTGAGTGATTTTTATTTACAAAAATGTAATTAAATAAAATTAAATAAATGACATTTTTAATATAAAGTTACAACTACATCTTCTTTTTTTTTTTCATTAAATATAGTTCATATAAAATGTATTTATCAAAGAAACGTACCTATAGTTTTAGAGGTGTGAGAATTATTCTCTTTGTCTGTAGATATGCATGTGTTGGTCGGACACAAGACTTTTTACCAAATCGCTGATCCAAGAGAAACCCATCTTTGATAATGATGAAGAACACTATCATAAACAGGATCTATATCATTTCAATTGCTATTTATACGCATTGAAATCTAATCGACCAATTCACAAAAACAGGAAAAATTTTAAAAAAAAAATTGATTTTTTTTTTAATATAAAAAGTAAATTGATATTCATTAGAACTGCTTATTGACTATACTATATAGTATTTCATAATAGTAACTAAACCCCATAACAATGAACCAATACCAATTTTTGTAGCATTTAAATGAATAAAAAGTGACATTCTATGATGATGCAATGCCAAAACACACAGCCACAACAAAAAAATGCATAAAAGATATCACATTATTAGTCTTCTCTTCTCAATATGCGTTCAATATGTTCTACCACTTTGTCACGCCTCAAAATCTAAGTACATGAATAAAATATTAAAATTAACTGGAAAAGCAGGAAAATCCAGATTTCTTCATCTTATAATTCACATTTTTAATGAAACCTATCTCAACAAAATTTCAGCTACACTTCCCCACTTTCTACAACTTCCTAAAAATATAATTCACCTGCATTTTTAATCTACCAATATCATAACAAAATCCAAGACAACAGAGACTCCGTCTCTCTGCAAAACATCCATACAGCTTAAACCATTATATACTTAACTTTGTGAGTATTATTCGAAATTCAAATGCGTATGTTATATTGAACGCTCAACACATATTTGACCACCATTCTCTTTCCTTTATTGTTTTGAACGAACCAAAAACATTCAACCACCACTAATGGGAGGTATAAGGGCTAATTCATCTTTGTCTTTAACAATCACTGACTCATTTGTGTATTCCTCATTCAAAGCAAGAACCATGCTCCCAAGAAGCTCTTCCAAGCTTGGAAACCTTGCAACAAGCTTGTTCAAGCAGTCTTTAGTGGTGCTTCCGGATAACATGTCCAGCGGCAATTCAGTCAAGCCCGTTAAATCTCGAGCTCTGGCAAAGAATAGTACCTTTATTTGAACAGATGCTCTCTCATTCTCCACAGGTTTACAATCCGAATTATTGGTCTTAATTTCACTCTCCATAACATCCATGACAGCGACGAGGAAATGTATCAATGAAAATGGAACATCTCACTGCAATGATAAACATAACAAAATCAATTTAAAACTATAACAAACAATAGTGCTAATAAAAATTGTTAACTTGATTTAATAAACAGAACAAGAATCAACTTGTTTGCACGTATGACTAGTGTAGACACTCAAGCAAATGAATCTCTAAATCAGAGATAAAATCAAGCCTATATTAACCTTACAACCTCGTAGAGTGAGTTTCCAGCACTAATTCTCGCAATGGTCAGTTACTTAGAAAGGCAATAACAACCAAACAAGAAACTCTCTAGGTTCGATAAGATAAAATCCTTGCCAGAGGCTGCTGCAAGAACATATTCATTATTCCCATAATCATTTAAATTGCAAGTAGGTAAAATATTCATTTTGGCGTACCAGGAAAGGTTAGATAGTCTACATTTCACATCATTGAAAGCCATCTAATCTTCGCCTCATGTGCATGGAAACATAAATGGTTCAATGTTCGAGAAGCAATGTATTCTTTGATATTGCACCAATCACTCAAGAAACAGAACAAAGAACATCCACACTATCATGTAATGTGTACTTCTAGGATGAGTTTGAGCATTCGCTCTAGCCATTATCCCATACAAGAAACCATCAGGACCCAACTATAATTTCCCTCAAAGATTTTCGATTTGCTTCTCCTCATTTTCTTCATCATATAAATAAGGTCTTCGTACATCCTCTGTTCATATAAACGAAGACTGGACAATGTAGTCAAATAATACTGCGACCTCTAATTGCAATACACAGCAATACAATTTATCACGTATTAATTTCCTAATTCCTATAAAACAAGCCTCATATTACAGTTCTGAAAGTTGATGTAAATAAAATAGGCCTAGACCATTAAAAGTTGTTCGTATTTGTGTTATGGAAATCAACTTCCTTGTCATAGAGAATTGCAACGTTCAAAATCATTCAGAAACATTAGAAATCATCATATCTATGTATTTTCCTGGAAATTGAATAAGAATTATATATAGATAGGAACACAATGCCATTGCACCCTCCAATCCCACCTCAACAAAAAAAAAAAGAACAGAATCATTTCTGGAAATCACATACCATCTTTCATATCCATAACTTGTGAACTCATCATACATGAAAGCTTTCAAAACTACAAGAAACATAAAGAATCACCTGATTCACAAAGTCATTGTACTTTAATGAAATGAGTTTTGTATTTACAATTTTACAAGCTCAAGCTAAAGACTAATATATTAACAGAACCACCAGTTATCAAGTTCTAGTGTAGACAAGCAGGCAACTGCAAAACACAAATAAAACGCACACAAAAGCTCGACACCAAGTCTACGTCTGTATAACACCATATTATTGATTCAGGCTTCACAATCCAACATCTAGTGCTACTCTATTTTCTTCTCAATAATGCATGATCAAGTAAATATTAAGTGAAACACCTAATTAGCATGAGCCATATCTCAGCTTGGTAACTTCTAAGACTTGCAGTCATGTGCAGAAACCATTCACTGAAACAGAATCCTAAGCTTCTAGACAACTCTAATTTATCAAATAAACAAATTAACTAACTAATTTGTCTACTTCACTACAAATCAGAACACCAAACTAACTCTTAAGTGGCAAAAAATCAACTAATAAGAACACAGTCAGCATATGAAGTACCAAAGAATTATTCAAGTGGGTTTCATTTCTTGAGTCAGATGAATCAAGAAACTTGAGCTCCCATAAACACATATACGATAAAAAAGAGTTCTTGACCTAAAAACCACCCATGTCAATTCTATCAATTATGACCCTACCACACGAATCAGCTAAGAGGGTCGTTCAAAAAAGTGACAAATTACATTCACATACATCATTTGATCTCAAAGAAAATCCAATTTTTTTGGAACACAAATAGGCATACCAAAAGAAAAATCAGCCACCAAGTCAACAGATACTCCAAAAACAAAAAAAAAAAAAAAAAAAAAAAACAAATTGAAAGATAGAGAAAGAAGAGTTACCGGGAAAGCAGAGAGACAAGCTCGTCGTCCGGCAAAGTGGGTGTTTAGAGAACTTGAGGAGGAAGAAGAAGACAACAACTAAGAGACAAAGTGATTCGTCTTTTCACATATGCGAAAGGCTGTCACAATCACCCAAATCTAATATCATATCAAAGCTACACTCATTAATGGGGGATCCGGATTTAATTATTTTATATGTAATTCCTCTTAAATTATTAATATACCTTTATTAAATTACTTATTAAAATTTCAATAGTAATTTTATTAGAATAAATTTTTTTATTTATAAAAATTTTTTAACCCCAATCAATTATTACATTGAATTTGGATAATTAATATAAATGAGGGCCTTTTACTAAGTTATATCATATGGTGGTAATCCCAATCAAATTATTAAAACATCTAATTTTAATATATCCGAGAGTTATTACAAGTATTGATGTTTTTTTTTTTTATGTTATATAATAAATTGAATATAAATTAAATTAATAAATATAATTTGTGCTAAAAATTATTTAACATTATTTGCTTGGCTATTTTCTTTTTTACTATGGTTTGATAATTGGAACAAAATTAGATTTTAATCATCAAACCGTATGAATTTAATGACTAACAAATATTTTAATTTATTAATTAATTTAATAATTTTGTCCTCATTAAAATATTTTCATTCAAGAATATTTTTATATCGAAATGCTTTACTAAAATATGAGTATATAAATCGAGTGACAATACCAATGCCATATAATTTTATTATACAAAAATTACAAATGCATAAAAATAAGAGGTCCAACCTTATTTTACTTACCAACTACAATGAACTTACACTTTGCATGGCTGCAAAGGAGCACCACACAAACAATCATTCCCCACAAACGCCGACGCCGGAAACTTCGTCGCCGGTATCTTCCCACAAAGATGATTATAACTCACGTTCAACCTCTCAAGCTGCGACACGTTCGCCGGCAGCTTCCCGAACACCAAATTCCTCGACAAGTCCAAGTACTTCAACCTCTCCACGATCCTCAACCTCTCCATATCAAACTTTAACTTGTTCCCGGAAGCCCAAAACCCCACCAAATAATCTGTCCGGTTCAGCAACTGGATCGGACTTCCAGATATTTCGTTCTCGGACAAGTCAATGTAGTCGTAGAAATAAGTCTCGGCAGGCTTCCAGTCATCCAAGTTCAGCTTCAACCCGCATTTCGCCAACTTGAGAGAGAAAATTATCCTAGACGATGTGACCCACTTCGGGATTTGATTGAGATGGAAGTGGTTGTACGATAAATCGAGTGACTCGATGCCTTTAACGTTCATGACAGGAAAAGGGTCGGTAAGAGAGTTGCGAGAGAGGTTGAGATTGAATATTTTCGTCAGGTTTCCAAAACTTTCTGGGACAATTCCGGAAAACCTGTTCTGAGACAAGTCCAAGGTGTCTAGAGCCTGGAACTTTCCGAGAAAATCCGGGATTTTCCCGGATAGAGAATTCTGACCCAGTTCAAGATATTGAAGCTTTGGTGCTAGTGATTGGATTGATGGAGGAATTTGGCCTGAAATGTTGTTGTAAGAGAGTCTCAGGATTCTAAGGTCGGTGAGTGATGAGAAAATATCGGGTATTGTACCTGATAATTTGTTGTGTTCGAGACTTAAAAAGGTTAGTTTTGTAAGTTTTCGGATTCCGGATGGTATGTTACCGGTTAGGCAGTTTTTTTCCGAGAACTAGTTGAGTCAATTGAGTTAAGTTGGAGATTGAGGTTGGTATTGGACCGATGAATCGGTTTCCGGTAAAACTTAGGGCTTCGAGTTGGGTTAACTTACCGATGGTTTCAGGTATTTGACCTGAAAGTTTGTTGTTTTCGATGTAGACGAATTTTAAGTTGGGTAATCCAAATAGAAAATTTGGAAACTTACCGGATATGTTTTGAAGGTTCTGTAGGTAGACACCATCTAGATATTTGAGTTTGGCAAGACTTGGCGAGATTGTACCCGTTAAGAAATTGTTGGGCTTGTTGGATTGTCCGAGGAGAGATAGTGCTGTGACCCGGTTTTTGGTTAGGCAAGTTATGCCTGCCCAAGTGCAGCAATCCGTACCTGATTTCCACGAGCTGAGCATGCTGGACGGGTCTTGGGTTATGCCCGATTTGAAGCCCAAGAGACCGGCTTCATCATCTGGGTGGCAGGCGGCTGATGTGGTTTTGAGGGATTGGAGGATGAGGAGGGAGAGGAAGAGGAAGTGGAGAGAAATGAGAGGATTTGAGGGAGAGAGTTTCATGTTTGGGTTTGGGAGTGTCGGTGGAATTGAGTGGAAATGGATTTGGTTTAAATGGGTTTTTATAGGATTCAATGGTTTTGGGGTCCACCCTATTAGTGTTTGACCCACCCACATGGCCGCATTGATTGAATTGGGTCTCCTATAAGAGAAAATCATATGCAATCAAGTGTATCACATATCTTAGCAACATTTTATAACGAAAAAATAATAAACAGATTAAAGGAGATCTTAAATACCATATTCATTTACAAATTCTTTGTTTCGCTTCTCATTTTAGAAATATAAGGTTAAAAATCTCGACTTTTTATTTAGTTTATTATAATTTAATTTAACGTATATAATGAATGTAAATTAAGTTAATTAATATAATTAAGATTGAAATACAATCCAAAATACAAATCAAAATCCCTTCATCTTATTTAATAGGATTATGGATTTCTCTTTTATAAATTAAGAGACATCATTTACTTTTAAATTATTCGTCCCTTTACTTCTTTTATCTCAAATTATAATCTTAGAATATTATTAGTCAAATTAGTCATTAACAAAGAAAATTTTGAATTATACAACTTTAGTGCTTAGCAGTATTGATTTTAGATTTTTAGAGAAAATCTCAAGGAAGACTATTCCACTGAATTTAGTGGAAAAGTCCACAGAATTACAGAACAAAACTAAAGTAATAAGTATTTAAAAAAAAAAAAAAAACTGAAGTAATAAGTGGGCCTAAGCTTCCAATTCAACACATGACATGGTGGACTGTAATTGGCCAACGAGAAACATCCAATGGACTTCAGCTATAGAGGAACATGACCAGCAGCCATATGATACGGTGAAGCAAATCCCAACAAGTTGACCCGTCAAAAACTAAAATAGAATGGATAAGAATACGGCTGATTTCATGACTGGATCAGGGAAGACATCACTTTAATGATTGTGGACCGAATAACGAGTCACCACTGACCACCGAGCACCGCACCGCCCGCAAAGTGGCTCGGCAGCTGGATGCCACAAGTGGTCAAGCCTGCCGGCTAACACTTGGTACTTAGTCAAACTCAACTTGGATTACAAAAGCTGTTCCCATGGGCCGTCTCAAAGAGAGGTTCCAATACCACACGTGTTATGTTCGAACAAATACCATTGTACGACGTAAGCTTTTTTGGTTTTTTACTTTTTGTTTGTTTTTTTAATGGTTGAGACTAAACAAAGTACAATCGAGAACATCAGCGATAGACGTTATGATACGATCAAAGATTATCTCCCAAAAGGTGGGGGGCAACCCACAAATAATGAGGAAAATTGTCACACTACATTTGATGGCCTACTGAACTTCAATCTTCAAACTTAGCACACACAAACAAATCAAGTAGAGTTGCCACCACTAAGATAACTCACCACACTCGTCAGTTTTTTGTTTTTGGTTATTTACGTTAAGTAGGTGGGTGTTGTGGCATATAATATTAGAGACATTTCAATGTACTAGCGTAGAAATAGTTTCGGACCACTAATATCTAGGTGTAACAAGTTTACTTTTGGTTACTCGTTCTATACGTGGGTGATGATGTTTATACATTTGGTCCGCTAATATTTAGACGTAACCTTCTTATATTAGCACGCTACGTGGGGTGATGTATATACATTTGGACTACTAACATTTATGTGGTAGTTTCCTACTTTTGGTTGGTCATGCTAGAGGGGTGCATGGCATTAATAACCTGGATGTATTAGTAGAATTTTCTAAATTTATAAAACCAAATTTATTTTTCATTACCCGTCCTCTATGTGGGTGATGTATATTTATTTGGTCCATTAATATTTAAACGTAACCTTCTTATATTTGTTTAGTAGCACCTTACGTGGAGTGATGTATGCACGCTTGGACCACTAACATTTATATGATAGTATCTTACTTTTGGTTGCTCATGCTAAAGGGGTGGTGTTAATAACTTGGATGTATTAGTATAATTTTCTAAATTTATAAAAGTGTTGGTGAAAATGTTTTTAAATATTAAAAGTATTGAGGGATATTTTTAATATTGATCATCTCAATAAAAAAATAATATCAAAGATATTTCAAGTATTTTTTAAATATATAATTTCTTTTATATGACACTCCTATTTTGTTTGTGGTTACTCTATTATGCGCAAAGGCAGAGGCAACATGAGCCCCTCCTAGGAAAATAAATTAAAATTTTTGTTAAAAAAAAAAAAACTATAAATGAACTTGCTGTCGTCTTAGGTAACTCTCAAATCTTTTGTTTTAATAGAGTTGTTTCTAACAAAATATCTTGCCTTCGCCGGTGGTTACATGGGCATGCTGTTAACTGTTTTAGTCGAATTATTATTATTATTATTATTATTATTTGACTAGCTTAGCCGAATTCATTTACAGCAAGTTTGATATATATTTTTCAACTAATCAAATGATTTTCTGTCTTCATCATTCTTTTTAAGATATGTAAGTGAATATTTAATTGTTGTTTTTAGATAATGTTACAATTGGAATCATCAATAAAATTAAAATAATAATGCTTCAGGCATGATTTCAGTCAGTATTGATTCATTTAGTATCCATTGAAAATTCAAATGAAGTTGGGAAAGTTCGAAACTTAATTGGAGAATGCAAAATTGATCTTGAAAAATGGAATCTCAATACGATCGTTTTATAGAGAAAACAATAGAAATCAATGAAAAAAATTAAAATAATCATAGTGCCCGCCTGATTTTGATAAGTGTCGATTCGTGTATGCTAGTAACATTAGTGTCAATTGAGCAGTCAAAAGAAGTCGGAAAAGCTCAAAACATACAAAGAAAAAGGAACTTTATCTTAATAACTGGGATCTTAGTTCATTTTATGGGGAAAACAATTGAAATCAACTATAAAATTAAAAATACCACACTTCACGCATGATTTTGGTCAGCACTGCTTGATGTCGATAAGCATCATTTTTTATTAAGCGAGTGATCAAATGATGTCAGCAGGGCTCGAAACTTAGATGAAGATTGTAACTTGACCTCAAAAAATGGGTTTTAGTCTATTTTGCGAAGAAGCAATAAAAATCAATAAGAAAATTTTTAAAAGCACAATTCAAGCCTAATACTGGTTAGACAGATTTGTGTTTGTCAGCGTGGTTTAGTGTCAATTAAGTGGTCAAATAAAATTGGAGAAGCACGAAACTTACAAGGAGATTGGAATTTAACGTTGAAAAATAAAAACTCAGCATGTTTTGCAAAAATAATAGGAATCAAGGATAAAATTTGAAAAACCACATTTCATGTCTAATTCAAGTCAACGTCGATTCGTGTTAGTTAACGTCATTTAGTGTTGATAAAAAAGTCAAATGAAATCATGAAAGCGTAAAACTTACATGAAGAATGTGACTTGATCGTAAGAAATGAGATTTCATTTCGTTTTACTCAGAAATAGTTGAAATCATCGATAAATTGGAAAAACCATCGGTTAGCATCATTTAGTGTTAATTGAATGGCCAATGATGTTAGGAGGGCTTGAAACTTAGATGGAGATTCTTTAGCTCAGAAAATGGGGTCTGAGCTTGTTTTATAGAGAAAGAACAGAAATCATGAAGAAAATTTTCAAAAGCACAATTAAAGCCTAATTTCAGTTAGCATTGATTTGTGTTTGTCAATGTTATTTAGTGTCAATTGAGTGGTCAAATGAAGTTGAAGAAGTACAAAACTTACATAGAGATTGGACCTTAACCTTGAAAATGGAAACTCAACTGGTTTTGCAAAGAAATAATAGAAAATCAACGAAAAAAATTAGTAAAACCGCATTGCACACCTGATTTTAGTTAGCATAAATTTATATCAGTCGGCATCATTTAGTGTCAATGAAAAAGTCAAATGAAATCACAAAAGCTCGAAACTTACATAAATAATGCAACTTGATCTTAAGAAATGAGATTCCTTCTGTTTTTATAAGAAACATTTGAAACCATTGAAAAAATTAGAAAACTATACTTCACACATACTTCCGATCAACATTCATTCGTGTTGGTGACCGTTATTAGTGTCTATTGAGAATTCAAATGAAGTTGGAAAAGTTTGAAATTTACATAGAGAACGCAACCTAATCTTGGAAAATGAGATGTCAGTTCATTTTGTAAGGGAAAAAAAAAATCATCGAAAAAATTAGAACAACCATACTTCATGAGTGATTTCGGTCAACGTTAATTCATGTCTGTTAGCAACAATTAGTGTCAGTTGAGTGATCAAATAAAGTTAGGAAAACTAGAAACTTACAAAAAGAATTCAACTTGATTTTAAAAATTGATATCTCAACTCGTTTTACACTGAAACAACAGAAATTACTGATAAAATTAGAAAAACACACTTCACACATGATTTTGGTCAACATTGATTCAGACCAATCAACATCGTTTAGTATTAATTAAGTGATCAAATGATGTTGGGAGAGCTCGAAACTTAGATGGTGATTGTAACTTGACCTTGAAAAATGAGGGCTCAAATCGTTTTCACACAATAAAATCAATAGGAAAATTTTTCAAAGCACAATTAACACATGATTTTGGTCAGCACCGATTTGTGTCTATCGGTGCCATTTAGTGTCAATTGAGTGGTCAAATAAAATTAGGAAAGCACAAAACTCACATGGAGATTGGATCTTGACCTTGCAAAATGGAAACTCAACTTGTTTGGCAAAGCAATGAAAGGAATCAACAAGAAAATTAGAAAAACCACAATTTACTTCTGATTTCAATCAGTGTCAATTCATATCGGTTAGCATCATTTAGTATATATAAATGGAGAAGTTAAATGAAATCGTGAAAATGAAATCGTGAAAACTCGAAACTTACATAAAGAAAGACAATTGATTTTAAAGAAATGGGATCCTAGTTCATTTTACTAAGAAACAATAGGAATCAATGAGAAAACCAAAAAAAACACACTTTATGTCAGATTTCTATCAACTTCGGTTCAGATCTATCAATGTCATTTAGTGTCAATGGAGAAATCAAATGAAATCGCAAAGCTCGAAACTTACATGAAGAATGCAACTTGACCAGAATAATGCACCAAGTTAATCATAAAATAATGTTATTGTCTCGCTGCATATTTTACAGGCACTTCCACAACCATATATACTAATCAAATATGCAAAAGATGGTACTGAATCAAAATAATAGACTTGTTCATCCTAGAGTGGAATACGAAAAATCAGAATCGAAGCATGTTTGAACCAGATGATTAAAGTTACGTGATTTACATATGTGCATTCTTTATTTAAATAAAAGCATGTCCTCTGAGATGAATTTAAGTGTGGAATTAATTTTACAGCTTTTTGTAGGGTAGAGGAGGATCATGACATATTTGTGAAAGGCTACAGAATATTGGATAGTCAAGGTTTGAGAGATCCGTAGAGGGCCTAGAGGCAGAGGTGTTGTTAGTAGAAGCACGACATGCTTCTACACCATAGGCAGTCAGATTATCCACCATTGTAAATCAATCAACAGCTCCTTCTGTTCTCAGATTCGTTTGACTAGCACCAAACAAAAAAACAAAGACAAACAAAACATGAGGTCCACTCATGGCAGTAGCAGAAGTCCTAATATATATAAATTTTGATCTTTATGGTACATTTATGACTCATCTTTATAAAGATATAACTATGAACAACGAGTATCATGCTGCATATTTTGCACATTAGAGCACAGGCAACATTCAGAAAAATGATATTCTTAAAAGTCAAAAAAGCAATGTTAAAACAGAACTAAAAATTACTACTGAACCAGAGATATCATCCTATATTAAGACTAGACTTGCCATATGCTTGTCCATGTTAAATAATAGAACAATAATATCAATAATTGACTTGGTACTGGTAAAAATTACGTACCTTGCTTATTTTGCATATGAGATGACAAGTAAATTTCACAACGAGCTGACAACTGAAGCACAAGTAACACCAGCATCCCAAAAACACAAAGTCCACAGAACAGACAGGCAAAGAAAATCCAAAAATAGAACAGCCATACGCCAACTTTGTCACGCAAACTCCTATAAAATGGAACAATTTTGTTGCTAATGGAGAGTGCTGGTTTCTTTTCTGGAATTGCCATAAGATCCGGTAATGAATCTTGGTCATTGGAATCAAATTTCTCATCAGAAATGCTGGTTTGGATTATTTCAGGCTCTGCGTATATTGGACATACCCCGCAATATTTCAGTTTAAAATTTTGGCTTTTATCAGGAACCCCGAATATATCTTCTATTTTTGAAAAATTTCTAAGAGGGATCCTTGGAGAGCTATCATCTGGAGCCTTGAACTTAACTGTACAAGTTGTGAAGTTATCCATACGTAGCTTAAGACGAGAACAGTCATCATAACCCAGTAAGACGTGATCCGAGTCAATGAATATGCTGTCCTTATACTTTCTATCAGCACGAACAGTTAATTTGCCTTTGAATGTAACCCGATCACCACGATCAGTTTGAAAACAGCACTCGTAAGGGATGCCAAAAGAAAAGTGGCCGGTGTAACAATATCCCTTAAATGCAACAACTGCGCACAAAGCAAATCCCAGGAACTTATGACCAGAGCAATTAAGTGGAGGCAATTGAAAATTCACGGAAGATCCGTAACTTTGATAGCAGAACCACTCAGGAATTTTGCTTCCAGGATAAGAAATGCTGATGCGCACCTCTTTTTGATAGCTCTATAACATTATAGCAAACCATAAATATTTCGAACAAGATATAAATTAAGAGACACTGAAAGGGGCGGAGTATGCAATAAGATTACCTTTCCTGCTGTTGCCATACGCTGAATTACTTGCAGTGACTCTTGGAAAACATTGCTGAATGTTTTCTCATCAAGTTTCAGGCTGTTAGTGAACATGAATTCTAAGTTTGTGAGGCGTGAACTCCCCCAAGTGATGCGTTCAGTTGTTATGAATTCTGCAAATTCGGATGTATCTGGCAATGACTGAAGCTGCTTGCAATTCATTGCTTCGAAAACGAGTAGATTCAATGGAAGCATTGTCACACATCGAAGCATATTGCAATCGTTCAATAAAAGCATTTGCAACTTAGATAGTTGTTTGATGCTTGTTGGTAGACTCTCAAAATCATTTCTGCTTAGCTCTAACATTTTCAATGAGGATAGACAACCAATCTCTTCTGGGATTTCTGTCAGGTTGCATTTGTTTAAATATAAATCTTCCAAAGAGAATGATAAACCTGAAGAAGGACGGAATGCCAAACACTCTACAAGAGATCTGAAACATGTTGAAGAGGATGGTAGTGAACTTTCAACACTTCTGCCTGCTGAGAGATTCTCCATGTTCACTGGCAACTTGTCAAGTTTTGAGCAATCAGAAAGATCGAACTGAATTAGAGATGTTAATTTACAGATGCTACTTGGAAGCGTCTCAAGATACTTGCAACCCCTCAAAAATAATTTCGACAGACCAATCAGATTTTCAATCGAAAAGGATAGCTCTTTAATTGCTGTGCCAGATAAATCAAGAGTTTCTAGACACTCCATTGTCTCCAAAATTTCCGGGAAATGCTCGAGTTTGCAGCAGTTTTTAAGAATTAGAAAACGCAGGGATTTCACTTTACAAATGTTGGTTGAGATATGTGAAAGCCTGAAACAGTCTGAAAAGTCTAACAAAATGAGCTTCGTTAGACTCTCAACCGATGAGGGAACTTCTTCGATTTCAGACCCTTTTAAACTCAACATCTGTACATTCCCCGAAACCTGTGGAAACTTCATGAAATTAATGCATGATGAGAGATCAAGATTTTTAAGAGCTTCGAAATGAATGTCATTTGAAAAGCTTCTAAGACTTTCACAGCCCTCAAGACGCAAGTAATTAAGGTTGTCGAGATGTTGGATAGAAAAGCTGATGTCAAGCAAGCTTTTGCAATCTACAAGATCTATAACCTCAAGATCTGGGGATCCTGAGAGGTCAGGGATCCTAGTCAGTTGCTGAGAGTGTCCAAGAATAAGTCTTTTCAACCTAGGGACATGCTGCAACAAAATTTAGCAAAATTGATTGGACTACGTGATTAATTATAAGTTAACTACACGGAATATATTCAAAGAATGAAATGTGCATACTTATATATAATTCATACCTTCTTGCCTTCCCAAAGTTGTTCAACATTGCTATCAAAAAGATCAAGTTCCACAAGGTTTTCCAGACTCAAATTTAATGGCAGTCCTTTAGAAGGATACCCGTGCCAATTTAGGTACCTCAATCCCTCCGGAAGAGAATTCAAACCACTAGGAAGATGTACTTTTGAGATATTTGTGGGATCTCCAAAACGTCGGGTCCAATCATAGAGCTTGAGATATCTAAGATTGCTCATGTTCTCAAAGGCTTGAGAATTCAAATCTATACTCTTTATTTTAGACATGTCTAGGAGAATGCTTTTAACTGATTCAGTTCCCTTTCAATTCAAAAGTAAATAATAAGTTATGACATAGAAACATACAAAAGCTCCTAAATTTAATACATACAGAATCGCTTAACTTAAGACAAAATCGCAAACGTAATTTTAGTAGTGAACATCAATTTAATATATGAAACAAAACCAAATATATTAGGCACTTACAGTGTTTCTCCTTAGTACGCGGCAAACATCCTCATGAATATGCAACCTACTACGCTCCCCCGGCTTGTTGAGAGATTCTTGACGAACAATTTCCCAACACATTTCTTGCAATAAATCATGCATATTTATCTTGGTGGCTGATATTACTATTAGAGACTTATCAACGAGGACACTAAGTGCAGCTTGTACAGAGAAGTAACAACTATTTAGTAGTTCTATCACATGGTCTCTATACTCTCCTTTGAAAAAACACCCAATGTCAAGCAATATATTCTTCTCCTCGTGATCTAGTGCATCGTAACCAATTCTCAATATATTATGAATTTCCGGATTAGAAATTTTATTTAACTTATGCAATGCACTTTCCCAATCTTGTTCGCTCTTTCGATATAGGGAAGAACCTAACACTTTTAATGCTAAAGGATTGCCTTTGGCATAATCTGCTGCTTTGTGAGCATACACCATAAGATCTTTAGGAACAGGGTCTTCTTTGAAGGCACAGTTACAAAAAAGTTGAAGAGCTTCACGATCGTCCAGTGCCTTAACCTCGTATATGTTATTTGCTGCTACAAACTTTAAAAGTAGTTGCTTATCTCTAGTTGTTATGAGAACTCTACTTCCAAGACCAAACCGGTCAAGCCCTCCTGCCAAGATTTCTAATTGTTTCAAACTATTCACATCATCAAGAACAATGAACACTTTTTTGCTTTGGAGCCTTCGCTTAATAAATGGGGGTATATGGGGAGTGCCTAAGCTTAGTTTTTCACCTAAAATTTGACAAAGAAGTTTGTCTCTTAGATGAACTAATCCACCACAATTTTCTGATTCTTCCCTAACATTTGCAACGAAACAACAACAACCGTCAAACCGACAAGAAATTTGGTTGAAAACAGCTCCAGCAAGGGTTGTCTTCCCTATACCACCCATCCCCCAAATTCCTACAACTCGGAAGTCTAACGTTTCCATGCATAATAATGATTTAACTTTCTCAATGCGAGAATCTATTCCAACTAGACCTCGAAAATCAGTTGAGGCAAACATATCATTCAATTTCTTCAAAACATCTTTGACAATTTCGTCTATAAGTCTTGATTCAGGCCTACCAATTGCAAACAACAAACAATTTATACCAGTTAAAATCAATCACAACCTAATAAGAACGATATAAAGCAAACATATACCAAGCAAGCTACCAAGTGAAAATGATCAAATGTTCAAGACTGTCTCTTCTTGTAATAGAACATAATTGGACTCACCTAGTAACAGAGGAATCCCACCCAGATACATTGGATGCTTCAGTCAAAGCTTCTCTCCATGTTTGCAACTCTTCTCTAGATACTTGTTCATGCTTATCAAAAGCATCCTTAAAGCTTCCAGTTTGTTTCCGTATATCGGATGGATTAACTTGGTAAAAAACAGGTATGACGATGAGGTTGTTCATTTTCTTGTACTTAATAATCTCTGCAAGCTCACGCAAGCACCCTTTTGAATAAGCATAGTCATTCGAGAAAATAACCACAGAAATCTTTGATTCTTCAATGGCTCTCAAAAGGGTTGGTGACATTTCCTCTCCTCTCTTGAGTCCATAATCATCATCAACAAAAGTCTCGATGTGTTTTTGAGACAATGCACCATAGAGATGACTTTTGAAACTGTAACTAGCACTGTCTTCACCTCTGAAACTGAGGAACAAATCATACTTTCGTTCTTGGGCGGTTGTTGTGGTGGTGGAAGATGAACAAGTAGATGATGATGCACCCATTGATCAGATCAAATACGGTGCAGCAAAGATACAGGACTTAGTTGGTGAACAGAACACTAGAGACTGATGATCACTTCTTTTTTTTGGGAACAAGGGACTGATGATCACTTTTGAAGATAGACTTTGGTTACTTACAGGATAATTTATTTCACAAACGGCAATTTACATTAGATTTCCACTTTATAGAGAATCTATTCTAGTGGCATTTCTTTTTTTAAATTTTGGATGGTACAACATTGTTATGGCATATTATAGAATAAAGAATTAAAAAGATGAAACATAGTTTTCATGTGGGGCATCATCGTCACCATGACTGTCAAGTGTGCATGCATTTGGACAAGTTAATTAGAATTGAGAGGACTGGCAGTCCTTTATCATTCAGCACATTTTGGGTTGGTGCACATTTTTCTACAATGTTGACTCAAGTCAATTATCTCTTGGATACTACAAATTTTAATTTATATGATATTAATATTTAACAGTTTTGATAGTATTGAGTAGTGGGTCACACTTGTCTTTTAATATACATAAATCTAGTAGCATTATTGCTCGGTTTCTACCCATGTAACTTCGTCCAATATTTTATCTTTATTTTATTTCTACAGAAAGAGCTACGTAACTATAGAAATCATTCATACCCAATTGTTTGAATTTTTAATCCAAATAATGTAATGATAATGTCATGAGTAGGTTATTTTAGTGAGCACCTGTAGTGGGAGTGATTCAAACCTCAAATATTATAAGATAGAGTGAAATGGATAGAAAGACAACTAGAATACCACACAGAAATAGAGACAAAAGTAAACATTTTCACCTTGATATTTTGATTTTTTATTTCAAAATGAAATAATCAATCTCCTCAAATAGGATTCAAACTTATAACCATTTAGTTAACAATTGCAATTTACAAGCCAAATCATTTGGTTCAAATTTTGAGCCCAAACTTGGATACTTTGACATTACTATTTTTAATTGAGTTAGGTATATACCGTTAAATGGTCTCACATTGGTAAAAGAAGTAAATTTGTATTGGTTTATAAGGTGAGGATAAACCTCTACTCATAAATTAGTTTTTGTTGTAGAGTTAGACTCCAAACCCTCCACTTTTGAACTAACTTTTGTAGTGGAGTTAGACCCAAGACCATTTTCTGACATATACATCCCTTCCATTTTGGTGAAAGAGTTCAACTCTCACCTTACTTATAATATAACAAGTGTTCACAATCTGAACAACTCTTACCTTGCTCTATTTAGGCAAAGTCTCGAACCTGCTTTTTCTAGGTAGTTCAACCATAGGAATTCTGTACCTTAACAAAACATAATAGGATATCTCCCTTCATGTTTCAGCTACATCAATCACTTTATGGTTATTATCAATTTACCCCCTAGAAATGAAAATAATGTCAAACCATCACTGATTTTGAAAATATTAACCAAAAAGATCCGACCATCAAATAGAATAGTGAAACAGTTAAGAAAGTCATAGATCCATTAATATTAAGGGTAAAAAGGTAATTGGATGTGATCATAAATAATAGAAGACAACTGGCATATAATATATAATCTTTTAATTAAATAAAGAATAAATAAATAAAACCAATTGAAAATAAATTAAAAGAAAAAAGGAAAAAACTCTTTCACCATTTCTCTTTCTCTCTGTCATTCACCCCACCCCTCACCCCCTCCGTTCGCTCTCTCTCTCTCTATCATTCCATCTCGATCTCTTTCTCTCTTCCGCTCACCCTCTCTCTTTCTCTTTGTCACTCACCCCTCTCTCTCTCTATTACTCCATCTCAGTCTCTTTCTCTCTTCCGGTTGCTTACCCTCTCTCTTTCTCTCCGTCACTCACCATCTCTCTTTCTCTCTCTCTCTCTATCACTCCATCTCAACCGTTTCTCTTTCTTTTCTTACGCGGTCAGTAACTAGTCGATGATGGAAGCAGAAGGAGATCGGTCGGAAGAGAAACGATGTCGCGGCGGAGATCATGGAGAAGACGGTGAGGAACGGAGGGCTGTGTGTTGTGGCATCAAGCGGTGCGGTAGTGCGAAGATGGATCAGATCGTGTGGACATTGTTCCTGATACGGTTCATGAAGAAAATGAAGAGGACAGTGAGGAACGACGGGTTGTGTGCTGTCATCGTGGAGCGGCACGGTGGTTTAGAGGTGGATCTGCGAGCATCTGAAATTTGAGTTTGATGTAATTGATGAAATCTGGGTTTTAATGTAAATGTAATTGATGAAATCTGTGTGCTGTTGTTGTGACCTGTTGTCTCTTGATCTGGGTTTTGGTTGTTGTGTGTTTTGGTTGTTGTAAGGCTAGGAATTGGGCTTGTTGGATGTGTATGTATGTTCTTGGTTGCTTTTTTTGGATTTGGGATATGTATGTTCTTCAAACGAACCCAGGCATTGGGTTCCTTTGTCTTTTTTTTTTTTTTTTAAAAAAAAAAAAAATTTCAAATGTGGAGATATGTTGGAAAATTTTTGTAATTTAATTTAATTTAATTTAATCACTTTTTATTAAAATTTAATTTATTTAATTCATTAATTTTTTTAAATTAATCTCCACCATCCATCTTAAGATGGATGGTGGAGAGCAATTTGAAAAAAGTATTTAATTTTTATTTATATTTTACTTTTATTTTGTCAAATTTATTTAATTTTTTAGGTTTTTCAAATTAATTTATTAGTTATTTAATTTGTTTTTTAATTTTGGTTATGAAGGGATAGTTTGGTAATTGATTAATTGTTTGTTTTTTATTTTTTAATGTTTTAATATTGTAAGAGTATTTTGGTCTTTTATTATTTTTTATCACAAAACCACTAAAAACCTAGATGAAAACCATTTTTGGGACACAGTAGGGGATTTTTTGGTTAATATTTTCAAACTAAGGGGTAAATTGAGGTTATTTTCGTTTTTAGGGGCCTTTTGAAATTTTTTCCATTACTTTATTGTCATTTCTTAAATTTCAAGCTGATCCTAATGTGATCCTAATGAGGGAAAATTATCACACTACATTTGGTGGTTTGCTAAGCTTCAATCTTCGAACTTAACACACAAACAAGTCAAGCAAAGTTGCTACCACCAAAGTAACCCATCACACTCGTAAGCTTTTTGTTTTTGGTTACTTACGTTAAGTAGGTGGGTCTCGTGGCATATAATATTGAGAGATTTTAATGTACTACTGTAGAAATAGGTTTGGACCACTAATATTTAGGTTTAACAATTTTACTTTTGGTTACTGGGTCTGTATATGGGTGATGATGTATATACATTTGGTCTACTAATATTTAGACATAACCTTCTTATATTAGCACACTACGTGGGGTGATATATATACAATTGGACTACTAACATTTATGCGGTAGTTTCTTACTAGCTCAGTTGGTACTCGTCATACTTTCTAATTGACTATAACCCTTTGGGTCATGGGTTCAAGTGGCGGCAGAGGTGAGAAAAGCAGGCAAGGGGACTGTACAGTACTTGCCACCGAATCTATGTGGGCCGAGGCCTAAAGGAAGGCCCACGATGGGGTGGTCGGACCGGTCGTAGTCGAATCTCTTTAGGTTCAGGTTGGGGCCCAAGAGGGGGCTGGATCGGGTCGTTATAAAAATGTAAATAAACATATGGAGATCAATCTCACATTTATAACTCATGGAATCATAGAAAATAAAAAATCCTTAATCATAGATGTGATTTGATGGGCTTTAATCGAGTTTAGAGATATAAAAATATTTGAAGTGGAAGCATTTATTTTTATTGGTATGAAATTCAATATAAATATTCATTTGTACTTGCGTTAGTAATTGATTATTATCATTAAATATTTACCACTCCAAATTCAATGTGGTTTAACTTCTTTGAGTATTTTGTTCTCTATTGGGAGAAAAGAGTGGTAAAATCCCAAGAAAATTTTAATGAAGAATTTTTTTATTTCACTATAGAGAATTGTCAAATTAAAAAGGTGATAACATGAATTATTATTGGTCCCCTATGGTGAATTGGGACAAAAGTAGCTTTCCATAATAATTGTTATTGATATATTGGAATTAGGAACTATCCTTTGTGGGTATTGATGACAAATAATTTTGGATGATAATATGAATTTTATTTAATGTTGAATATTTATGACTTAGAGTTTCAGACAATTGAAATTCTGAAGTATCGAATAAAGTTCTAAATTGGCTTTTAAAGTGAATATAAAATTTTATAATTATTTTGTGGTGTTATTAATGGTTTAAGTAAAGATACTTTTGTTTGATATCAGAGTTGCGGAGCATAAGCACGGTATTCAATCCCCTATTTGGAAAATACTTGTTCATTAGGTTTGAAATTGAGTTATGAGATGATAGACTTAAATTTTGAGATAACTGAAAGAAATTTATGTGATTGTGGCATGACATTGATGTCTTAGGTTATGATCTTGAATGTTTTATTTGTTTCTAAAGAGTATGGACAGAATATGATAGAAATGAGAAATTAATTGTTCATTGGTGGATATTGATTTGTTATTCAAAAGTTAAGAAGACTGCATGAAGTGTAAGAGTTGCATGGAATGATTTATTAAGGTTTTATTTATTATTAGTAGTGATCAAAAGGAAAATGATTATTGTTTAGAATAGTTATATAGGTGTGATTATTCAAAAGTGCATTGATATAAGTATTGGTGATAATCAAATTGAAGAGTGTTGTTAAATGGTTGTCTGTGTACTGCTTTGGATCTTCTATCTTGTATATGTAGAAATTTGGAGATTTATTTGAGAATAGGATTATTACGGCTATTGATAAAGAGATGAAAGCAATGGCTTTAGAACCAGACATTTTGAGTTGAAATGATTCATAAATTTCGAGGACGAAATTTTTTTAAGGGGTGATGATTTGTAAGGCTCGAATCCAAGTGAACCCAAGAGATTAATTGAGCTCAAATAAAAATTAATAAATAGGTCCAAATTGAGTGTAAGTTGAAGTTGTATTATAATGTTAAAGCAATTGGACAAAAGCCCAATTGGATGAATTTGGTGGCTATGCAAAGAAGAGAAAAAAAAAAAAAAAAGGGCAAAAATATATATATTTATTTATATATTTTCCCTAATTGCTATTAGGGTTTGAAGCATTATATAAAACTCCGTTTTTTTTATACACAGCAGCCACCTCTCTCATATATCATTCAAAATTCTATTCTTTATTAACAAAGTTAAGCTTTCAACCATAGCAAATTTGGAGTTCAAGATTCATTGTAAAGGTTGATTACGAATCAAGTAGGTTTATTCTCTTTCTTTCATATTTTTATTTATTGATATTAGGATTTTATGGTATCATAGACTTATGAGGTCATATTGTTATGTTTGGAGTCATTTCAAAATAAGATTAAAATGTTATGGATTTCTTATGGAGAAAATAGAGGCTGCTGGAAATTTGTTTCTTTGTAAACCTATCAGATTTGTTTAATTAGTTGAATGGGCAAATGAAGTTATAAAATCATGAAATTTGGTATGGATGCTCCTTAGGATGTTAGGTTATAGTCTGGAAAATTTCGTAGTCATATGATAAGTATATAATTAAGTACAAATTTACTTCTGACTCAGTAAAATAAAAATCTGGACAGCACTGAACTAGATTGCATCTTGAATTTTTTGGACATGCGATTAATGCTATTTTGGCTTCATTAAATTTCTGTATGAACCAATATGAGTCCTCTGTACGCCATAAAAATTTGAAGGATTTTCATGAAGCAGTTTATTTTTAAAAATTCGAATATCAAGGGCTGTTCAGTTTTGAAACCGATGTCAATATAGCCTTAGTTTGGATTCGGAGATTTAACTTGATAGGTTAGCAAAGGTTTTTAAGGCTGGAAATTTTTGTGATATTTATTTTGAGTCTTTAGAACATATATATGATTTTTTGAGATGATTAGCTTTATATACAATTTATTAAAAATGGAGAAATTAGATTGCATCAGTAGAGATAGTGTTGACAGTGTAGAAATTTAATGGTATTTGGATTTAGATTAATTTAGTAAGTTATGATTTCTTATGAATTTATGAGTTTTGAATTCAGAGCCTTCCAGGTAAGCTTTTGCAATTACAAAAAGTTATCTTCTCAAGCAAAGGGGCATTTAAGAAGTAAGAGATTCTAACAAAGTAAATGCACCCAAAGAGAGATCAAGAGATACAAGGGATGGAAAAGGAATATTATTTGGAAAGCTCTAAAGATTTACACAATACCTTATATTCAACTCGTGAAAGTTGTTGAAATGGTGAATAGGTGAGGGAAAACCAAGCAAGTTTTTGCAATAATGAATATCTATCTTCTCAAGCAATGGGGCATCCAAGAGGTTTAAGATCCTAGTGAGTTTGTTGCATCTTTTGAGATGAAGATATGTAAGAGATGAATATATTCAGAATCAAATGAGAAATATAGTCGCATTGAATGGGGACTAAATTTAGATTTTTTAAAAGAATATATTTCTTTTTTATTTGTTTAAAATTTGATAATAGTACGACATATCTCATCTTTTATATCTCAAAAAATGACATGTTAATTAATAAATAAATACATTTTTCAAATGAAATAAATAATCATAAATGAATAGCAAGCAATTACTCAAAATTTAATTATATGTAATTTTCTTTTAACAATATTAACTACTGGAGTTAATTGTAAAATATAAGATATTCAAATTGGATTCCAATTTAGTTACATACATTTATTTCTTTTTATCAATTTTCTTTATGAATCCATTTATTCTTGATTTACCAAGCAATTTTGTTTAATAAATTTTATTTTCTACTCTAGCAACAATTAATCAAATAAAAAAGATGACGTATTTGACCATATCCACTAAAAGTTTGATATGATAGTGTATTACTAAAATAATAAGATTGAAAACATCGCCATAGTTAAAGCACATCCCAACTACATTAACATCTAATTAACTACTAATTATTTCTAGTTTTTAGATTTTAAATTAACGCAGCAATATACTGTATGTATAATTCATGGTATTTGTATATAATGAATTCAACTTTTATCTTTTACTTGTGTCTTGTCTTATTTTTACAATTTATAATTTTTAATTGAATGTTGTGTAGGGAATCTTTTAATTTTTCGCTACTGTTTCTTCACTTATAATTCTTAATTAAATACACTAAGACGTCTTATTTTTTTTATTTGTGGTTTCTACATGTAAAGAAATATTTAAATTTCTTTGGCAGAGAAAAGAACTGAGCAAGAGGGCAAGCGGGGAAGATGCAAAAGAAAAAGTTAGTTTATAAGATTTAAAAATGTTTGTGTTTGAGCTTCTGCGAGTGAGCAAATCTCTACAGTTTATTAATAATTGGTTTCTTAAGAATGTAAGTATAAACTTAGATTAAAATATGAGAATGGTGGCATTGAGAATATAAAAGGAGTAATAGCAAGTTTTATGATAGTTGTTCAGATAAGCTGGACCTGCCGACCAAGCTATAATTTAGCTATATCGAATGTTGTGCATTAATCGATTCTTACAATAATCATTTTTTTAGTGGCTCCTTGTTGGAGATCCACCATTTCCAAGCCATAATTTGGCGCACACACCATTGCAACTGAAAATTTTACTGGGTTTGGTCAATATTGTGACAAAGAAATGTGGACATCAAAGGGCATGGATGAGGACAAGTCTCAAGTTTCAACCATTCCAATGATTAATTAATGCTGGAAATATATCATCTTTGAAAAGTAAATTTCACATTTAGCCCATTCCATAAAAAAATTCCTTTTTCAATCCCTTAGATAAACTACTTGCACTGTATGCTCAACTTTACCAAATTACCCCTACCACAAATTTTTTAAAAAAAAGGATAAATATCAAACTGCTCTCACCTACAGATGGCCAATAATATCCGACTGGCCTCACTTTCAAATTTCAACACGCTTTCAACCTAATTAAACCCGGTTGACGCACGACCCTTCACTTACCTTTGCCGACATTCCTCCACCACCACCGACATTTGATATTAATTTATAAGATATTAATATTCAACTATTTTAACTGTTTTCATAATATAGAATAGTGGATCACACTTCTTTTATATACATAAATCTAGTAGCATTATTGCTCAGTTTATATCCATGGAACTGCATCCAATATTTGGTCTCTATTTTATTTGTGCAGAAAGAGCTATATAAATATAGAATTCATTCATACCTAAGAGCTATATAATATATACATCCCCTCCATTTGGGTGAAAGGGCTCAACTCTCACCTTACTTATAATATAAAAAGTGTTCACAATCTGAACAACTCTCACCTCGCTTTATTTGGGCAAGGTCCTGAACCTGCTTGTTCTAGGTAGTTCAACTCTAGGAATTCTGTACCTTAACAAAACAGAATAGAACATCTCCCTTCATGTTTCTGCTACATCAATCACTTTATTGTCATTTCTTAAATTTCAAGCTGATCCTAATGTAAACAAATTGATAATATTACCCTTTAAAAGTTATTAATTGGATTGACTGGTAAGGAACTGGACAGATCTCATGAACCTCCAGAAAAAATCTACTAAAACATAAAGTTGAGCTGCCAAGGCAGCAGAAAGGGTGTTATTTTGTTAAAGAAGCAAAGGAAATAACGAATGTAAGCCAAAACTGTCCCACAATTTAATGAATGATCAAACAGAAAAAAATTCGCAAAATCTAAGCTCAAATAAGCACTCAGCGAAAAGATAAATCCTGTGTCACGATAGACCAACTTAGACAACAGATCACTGCAGAAACAATATACGAATTGATAGAAAATGAAACAATATTACTCATTCAATGTAGATGTCATCCGTTTTGAGCATATAGCTGTCACAGTTTTGGTTCTAAACTTTTCAAGTTAAAATGTCTATAATTGTGAAGAGCACTAGGGTACATCAACTAGTCCAAAAATGTTATTCTCAGAAAAAGAAAAGCTGACATGATCATCAACCCTGGAAAGGAACCAGAATCATCTGCATACGATCTCATTGCCAAACTTCAGCTTCTGGTAAACAGTAGTAGCACAAACAATTCCAAGACAGCAAGCCACGACAAATATGAACATAAAGACATATATAAACTTGATTTAATTCAACTACAAAAGACACTGTTTCTAGTAAAGTCTCAAAACAATAAGCCATACATCCACAGCTGATGTGGGCGAATTTTCCTTTGAATTGGAGGTGGCAATTTTCCTTCAACTTGAAGTTGACAAGAACTCAATAAAACAATCAAGACTACCCAGTACACAGTTAATGCAATCTGTCCAAAGAAGGAAATGAACCAGTAATTGACATATTACAATGACACTGCCATTCATTCTCCCATCAAAAGATCAACATGGTGTGATAAACTTTAAACAGATGGTAATGATTACTACAACACACAAAAAACAGGATCAAAGAGGATATACAGTTAATGCTTTTCTCATTTGTATTCTTATCAGTTAGATAAAAGTTAACGTATGTACATTCTTTATATGCATAAAGCATATCATATGGAATTCATAAAAATAGCTTTTGATAAAAGTAGATCAAGAAGACAATCACCTATTTGTGAAAAGCAACAGAACATTGATATTGTCAGGGTTTGAGGGAGGCATACAATTGAAGACTGAGACCTTGGTAGTCGAGGCACAGCACGCTTTTGCACTATATGCAGTTAGATTCATGGAAGAAGCAGAGCCAACAAAGAAGGGAAATGTTCCAAGCACCCCAGTACTTAAATTCTTTTAACTGGTGCCAAATGAAAGGAAAAATAAAAAATAAAAAACAATGCACAACAATGAAATTACATTTATTGCATTAGCAAAAAGTCCTGTTTCTAGAATAAATTTGGTACTGTGAATGATCACATATCTACAGATTCTTGAATCCACACTTCAGAATATAAAAGCAAAGAATTGTTTCTTAGTATTCACAAAGTATAAGAAACTACAAAAGCTCTATAACAAGAGGGATAATAAAATGAAGAATTGAAATACTAAAAAGGAACTATTTCTTCTAGTGTTACCTTTCAACAAAAAAAACTTCTAGCATTAGTAGTGAACCATAGAATCATTAAGAATAGGCCTGATAGAGCATGTTGAAGACAAGACAATAATAGTAGTAACAGTCTTGGAGTTTCTGGAATTACCTACCACGCATATCTTGCACATGAGAGCACAGGTAAACTTCACAATGAGTTGACAAATGAAGCACGAGAAACACCAGCAATCCGAAAACAAAAACTCCACAAAAGAGACAGAAAATGAAACTCAAACAATAGAAGAGGAACAAGCCAACTCTATTACAAAAAGAGTGAGAGAGAGGATCGACTTTTTCGTCAAACAAAAGGGTTGATTTGCTTTCAGCAATTATCTTAGGATGTGGATCCATTTCTTCAACATCAAGTCTGCCACTTTCACTTCCACTAGAGTCAGCCTCATCCAAGAATTTCCTTGCTTCTGTCGGTTCTTTTGCATATAATGGACATACTGCACAATTTTTCACTTTGCAACCTTCTATAGGCTGCCCGTCAAAATTTCGAGGGCAGAATTCAACTGAGAGGAACCCAGTGACATTCGAGAAAGGATAATATCCTTGTACGATATGATCGGAGTACATGGATATCGCATTGTTATGCTTTTGGGTATCACAGACAGTCAATGAACCAGAAAAATCTGTTGTATCACTATAATGGCTTTTAAAGCTGACACGAACACCACAACCATCATCACTATAGTTCTCAAATGCAATAACAGCGCATAGAGCAAATCCCACAAGCTTACTTGTATCAAAAGGCAGTCGAATTGTTATCAAAGATCCAATTATTTGATGGTTGAACCAGTCAGGAATAACACTTCCAGGTAAACAAATACTTACAGGAAATGCTCTCTCATATTCCTGTAACATGAAAATTGAAAATCGTAAGTACTTTTAACAAGAAAACAAGAAAAGAGGGCAAGATATATAGAAACTTGCTGCATTATACCTTAATGAAGCGTTCTGTTATTACTCCTGCCAATTCTGATGTATCTGGTAATGACTGGAGTTGCTTGCAATTCATTGCTTCTAAAGATTGTAGACCTGATGGAAGCCTTGTTAGTGATCGAAGCATACTGCAGTTGTTTAACAAGAGCCTTCTCAACTTAGAAAGCTGCTCAATGCTTGTAGGTAGACTGTCAAATTTGTTTCCAAAGAACTCTAAAACTTCCAACGAAGACAAACAACCAATATCTTCAGGAATTTCCTTAAGACCACAGTGATTTAGAAACAGGTAATTCAAACATTCCAAATTTCTCAAGTTCTCTGGCAGCTTATCCAGTTTTGAGCAATTAGAAAGATCGAGATGAGACAGAGATGTCAAACTACAAATGCTACTTGGAATGCTCCTAAGACTTTCACAGCCCTTTAGGCAGAGGAAATATAGGTGGTCAAGATGTTGGATGGATATGGGAATTTCAGACAAGCTTCTGCAGTCTTCAAGATTCATAACCTCAAGGCATGGCAAATATGAAAGGTCTGGGAGACTAGTAAGGTTCTGAGAGTGACAGAGAATAAGCAATTTTAAACAGGGAGCAGCCTGTAACAATGAATGTGTCAGTTATCTGAGAGTCATTCAATATATGTTAGCAGAAGAAAGTGTCCACCTAAAGGTCGACTTGTACCTTAACTCCTTCCCATAGTAGTTCAAGATTGCGATAAGGCAGGTTGAGTTCAACAAGGTTCTCTAGGCTAAACTCTGTTGGCAATGTCTTCAAAGGATACCCCTGCCAATGGAGAGACCTCAGTTCATCGGGAAGATAATTCAGGCCATTGGGAGCATGCACTTTGGAGGCAGACATGGAGTGTCCAGAACATTGAGTTTGATAGTAGAATTTGAGAAATTTGAGATTGTACAAATTCCCAAATGCTTCAGAATTTAGAGCTATATCCATTATTTTGGACATGTCTAGGACTATCCCTTTAATTGTTTTAGTTCCCTAACAGCAAAAGTGAAGAACAAATTATATAAAGTATGAAATACACTGAGTTTCCAAGAATTTACATAAATCGTTTCACATGAAGATACAATTTGGTTAGGATCGATTCATTAGTAAACATTTAATATCCCAAACGAAACAAAATTTTACAAGGCACTTACAGTGTTTCTGTTTAGTACGTTTCGAACATCTTCATGATTGTTCAACCTGCTTCATTTGCCTGGAAAGCTGGCAGATTCTTCAAGAACTATATCCCAAACCATTTCTTGTAGTAGATCATTCATTTCTATCTCATTTGTTTTTGAAATAGTTATGAGCGACTTATCAACAAGAACAGCAATTCCAATTTGTGCAGATGAATAACAGTCCTCCAGTATTTTTGTTACATAATTCCTATCCGTTCCTTTAAAGAAAACCGCTATGTCAAGAAATATTTGCTTTTCTTCACGGTCTAGTCCATCATAACTAATTCTCAACAAATTACAAAATACAAATTTCTGGATTACAAATCTTTTTAAGCTCATGCACTGCACTTTCGCATTCTTGTTTAGTCTTTTGATAGAAGACGGAACCCAACGCTTTAAGCGCTAATGGATTTCCATAGGCTTAATCTAGCACCATCCAAGGAAACTCTAGAAGTTCTTCAGGAGAACGGTCTTGGTCGAAGGCATGGTTACGAAAGAGCCGTAAAGCACTTTGGTCATCTAATGCCTCGAGCTCATATATGTCATGGCATCCACAATTAGAAAGCAACTGTTTATCTCTAGATGTTATAACGATCCTACTTCCAGGACCAAATCCATTGATCCCTCCAGCCAAAACTTCTAGTTGTTTCAACTTAGTTATCTCATCTAAAACAACGAGAACCTTACTACCTTTAAGCCTACTCCTAACAAATTCCGGTACATTAGGAGTCTGAAATTTCAGATTCTCCTCACCGAACAATTTCGACAGAACCTCCTTTTGTAAACGAGCCAGCCCACTACCCTTCTCCGATTCTTTCCCAACATTTCCAATTAAACAACACCCTTCAAACTCACTACAAACTAGGTCAAAAACAGCCTCAGCAAGGGTTGTTTTACCTATACCCCCCATGCCCCAAATCCCCACTATTCTCAAAT
Organism: Nephelium lappaceum; assembly: GCA_021234005.1. Classification (NCBI taxonomy): domain Eukaryota; kingdom Viridiplantae; phylum Streptophyta; class Magnoliopsida; order Sapindales; family Sapindaceae; genus Nephelium; species Nephelium lappaceum. Next base: position 174,481 of record CM038001.1, read on the forward strand.
CCAACACCCCTATCCCCAACATCAATATAACTTTCTGAATATGCGAATATATCCCAACTAGACCATTCAAATCACATAAGGGTGGTATCCTAAATGAGGCATCAAAGAGGTCTGAGATCCTATTGAGGTTAACGCACCCACGAAGATCAAGAGATATAAGTGATGGAAACTGAAGATTACTTGGAAGGTTCTGAAGCATTTGGCACCCATGCAGAATTAACTCATGAAGTTTGTTGAAATGTTGAGAAGGTCGGGGAAAGTCAAGCAAGCTTTTGCAGTTACAAAGATTTATCTTCTCAAGCAAAGGGGCATCTAAGACGTCAGAGATCCTAACAAGGTTAATGCACTTGGAGAGATCAAGAGATACAAGAGATGGAAAAGAAATATTATTTGGAAAGCTATGAAAATTATCGCAATCCCTCAGATTCAACTCGCGAAGGTTGTTGAAAGGGTGAGCAGGTGAGAGAAAACCAGGCAACTTTTTGCAGTCTTGAATATCTATCTTCTCAAGCAATGGGGCAATCGAGAGGTCCGAGATCTTATTGAGATATGGACAGCCCTTAAGAATAATCCACTTCAATTTTGGGACACGCTGCAACAAGAAAACACAATAAAATGATTATAATAAATAATTAATTAATTGTGAACTATAGAATATTTGAAAGGAATAAAACATATGCTTAAAATGTTAAACTTACCACCACTTCGTCTTCCCAAAGCTTTTCAATATTGCTTTCTCTTAGATCAAGTTCAACGAGGTAATCCGGAATAAAATTTGATGGCAGTGCTTTCAAAGGACATCCAAGCCAATTAAGAGACCTCAGCTTATTAGAAAGATAACTTATACCATTTGGAAAATGCAATTTAGAGCTATATCGATTGGATGGACGGGAAGCAGAATTATAGTAATATATCCTGGAAGTAGAATCATAGAATCTGAGAAATCTAAGATTTTTCATTTTCTTAAATGCTTGAGAACTCAGATGTTCCTCATTCATTTTGGACATATTTAAGAATATTCCTCTGACTGCATTAGTTCCCTAAAAACCAACAGAAAAGTGAGAGTTAATGTATATATCATAAAATGAAAGAAGACATCATAATAATTTTATAAAACTTTTTAAGCAGACAAAATTCTTGCGGGTTGATTATTTAAGAGCAACACTTTCCTCGTCTTCTACTATTATGTTAATAATATAAGACAGCAAATACTTTACTCATCTTTACTGAAACAATCCCCTCACATCCGATAACATAGTATAAGACAGAAGAAAATTCAAAAAGATAACTTGAAATTATTAATTAATTTTTTAAGTAGTCAAAATCTTTGCCAAATGTATCCTGTTAATAGCCACACTCCTTTTACAGGCAATTCAGGAATCTACCATCAAAGAGATCACATAATAAGTCGAGCTACAATATATATTCAAGAATGTTCAAACTTTTTGCAGGTTGGTTATTCTATACTGGTTTCATTTTTAGCACTTGAGTGGAAGACATGTATTAAGAGTACTGAAGATCTATAGACATATGAGTAGCATTGCAGTAAGAGTGTAGTGTGACTGTGTGAATCAAATATGAGAGAAAGCACAGAAGAAGTCTAAGTACAGTGAGTGAATGATTTGTGTACAGGTGAGTGGAAAGTGAGTTTAATAACACAAATTGCAACTAATATACCATTCTAGAGATTCATCAAATTTAGAGGGACATCTAATTGTAAGGCAACATAAAGTGATTAGAGACTCACATCATCATTCTTTAGTGTGTCAAGAACATCCTCTTGTATCCATAACCTGGTACGATTGCCTGGATTGTTGAGATCCTCTTTACAAACAATTTCCCTACCCATTTCTTGTAGCAAATCATGCATTTGTATGATCTTATTGTTTGATATTGTTATAAGTGACCTGTTAGAAAGGACTTTCAATGAGTAGGGGCAATTATCTAATATTTTTGCTACATAGTCTTCATGTTCCCCTACAAAAAAACATGCTATATCAAGAAATGTATCCCGATGTTCAGGTGCCAATCTATAATAACTAATTTGCAACACATCGAGAATTTCTGGGCTTTTCTTTATTCCGCTTAATGCACTTTGCCACTCTAGTTTGTTCAATCCTAATAATGATGAACCGGCTACTTTAAGACCTAATGGATTGCCATCGATAGCCCGTAATGTCTCATGTGAAAGTGCCATAAGATCTTCAGCAGGAGGGCTATGTCCAAAAGCATATTGACAAAACAACTGATGAGCTTCTTGATTGGACAAGCCCTTGACCTCATATATGTAATCATCATTCACTTCACACATTTTAAGTATATCCCTTCTTCTAGTTGTTATTATGATTCTACTTCCTGGGCCTAATCCATCAAGACCTGCAGCTAACTCTTGTAATTTTAAAAAATCATCCACATCATCAAGAACAATGAATACCTTTTTCTGATTGAGCCTTCTCTTGATATGTTCGGGAAGAGTTACACCGTCTAATTTCACGTCTTGATCATCTAATACTTTAGAAAGAACTTCTTGTTGCAGCACACTAACTAATCCTCCACATTGCTCCAGTCTTTGTCTGACATTTCCAATAAAACACTTACAATATTCATCATCTTTAGAAATTTGATGAAAAATGGCATCAGCAATAGTTGTTTTACCAATACCACCCATGCCCCAAATCCCAATAATTCGAGTGTCAGTATTATCAAGAGATAATAATGACATAACCTGCTTAAATCGTTTCTCAAATCCAAATAATCCTTTAAAATCACATGACACTTTATATGCCCTCATCAATTTTTCCCATATATCTTTGACAATTTTATCAATGACTTCGGACTCAGGCCTACCAAATGAAAATGCAAAACAGTAATATAAGCAGAAATGACCACAACAGAAGCATACTAAAGTAACTGAAATATATTGTGCTTTTTACCAAGCATCACATGGTATCAGTTTAAAATATGCAACGTCTCCAAAAAATTTCAGTTGATGCTAAATATGATCCTATACAAATTATCCACAGGTAATCTAAAGCACATCAACCACATCAAGTATAATAAGTAATAGTTAGAAAAGGAGGGGTCTGTTTATAGGAGTATTACTTCACGAAAAAATCATATTTAAAATTTTGAAAAGGAAACAATAAATAGCATGAAAAATTAAAAAATGAATTTAGATCCATTCCTTCAAAAAGGATTGGTATTTTTTTTAATATTATTTAGGATAGGATAACTATAACTGAATAAACTTAAAGACTGGTATTTACTTATTTTGAACAAAATCAGGACTTTTGGATTTGTAAATGGATAAGATAAAATAAAGCAGAAGTTACATGTACCCTTCTACAGGCCATCCTTTTAGACGGGATGCGACCTCCAAAGCTTGTCTCCATTTTTGCGTCTCTTCGTAAAATTCCTTTTTACGCTTCTCAACATCGGCGGAATCAACTTGCTCCTTTTCCAAGTTTTCTTCAAATGTTTTCACAAGTTGATCAAAACCATCCTTGAAACTCCCTTCCTGGCGACGTACATGGTGTACATCAACTTTGTAGAAAACAGGTATGACAGTTTGGCCATTCTTTTCCTTACACTCCATAATCTTTACAAGCTCGCGCAAGCACCATTTGGATGAAGCATATTCTTCCGAGAATATGACCACCGAAATCTTCGATTCTCTTATTGATTTAAAAAGCGTAGGCCCAATTTCATCCCCTTTCGGGATTTTGGGATCATCCATGAAGGTTTCAATTGACTTGCGAAGCAGAGCTTCATAGAGATAATTGGTAAAACCATCACGGGTATCTACACCTCTAAAATTGAGGAAAACTTCATATTTCTTTTCAATGGTCCGGGTGGAAGAAGAAGGATTTGATTGTGAAATGCCCATAGAGAATCAAAAGGTTACAAACAGATTTTTTGAAGGGATGCTAACACCAAAAAAAAAAAAGACGAAAATTAAGAGAGTTGGTGATCAGGCGAGGCTGAGAATGACAGACGTGTGACTGAGAGGTGTGAGAGCAGACAAGTGAAATCAAGTTGGTAGAGTTGCTTGCTTCAAAAAAAAGTTGGCAGATTTCACTGACGTGTGGCTGAGGTGATTATCAGAATTTTTTATTATTTTGATCGAAAATTTGACTGATTGATTAAATTTTCATTCAAAAAAAGCGAAAAAAGAGTTACCTCGGGTTGATATTAAGATTGATTATCCTATTCAAAATTATTATTAATAGATAATATCATCTAATATATATATATATATATATATTCAAACTTAAATAGTTATACCCAACTTGATTTTGCCTAGTTGAAACCTTGACTGACCAAATTTCTATCCATTACGATAACTTTACAAACTTTCTTGCCACTTTCCTATAATTTTCAGGATCTACTTTCCTTCCACAGGTCTCCAATCCACTTTCTCGTCTCCTTCCTCCTTGTGACTAGCTGTAATAATACTCCTTGTGACTAGCTATAATAATACTGTGGGTCATCAACACACATTTGTCAAAAAGGTAGGTAGGTGAAAGTACCCTTAAATAGGTCGAGGGAATATTTGCTTTTTGCCTTTTTCCTCTTTCGCTGTTTCATCTCTAATGCAGATCAAAAGTAGGGAAGAGTGTTGGTATTTGAAATTAGAGAACAAGGGCTTGATTAGAAAACAACGGCGTATTTTATTAAGAAAAATGTTTACAAAGTGGAGGATTTTTACTTTATATATGAATTATGATAGAAATTCAGCCTGTTTACCTTAATTTTATGGATTTTGACTTTATATCTGATGTGTTTTATTAAGAAAAATGTTTACCTTGCAAAATGGAAACTCAGCCTGTTTGCAAAGCAACAAAAGAATCAACGAGAAAATTAGAAAAACCACACTTCACGTTTGATTTCGATTGATGTCAATTCGTATTGGTCAACATCATTTAATATAAATGACGAAGCTAAATGAAATTGCGAAAGTTCAAAACTTACATGAGGAATGAAAATTGATCTTAAAGAGATGATATCTCAGTTCATTTTACTAAGAAAAAATAAAAATCAATGAGAAAATTTAAAAAAAAAAAAAAAAACCACACTTTACATCTGATTTAGGTCAACTTCAATTTATATTGGTTAATGTCATTTAGTAGTGTCAATTAATATAGTTGCATTGAATTTGTTTAAAATTTAGGTTTTTTAAAAGAATGCGTTTCTTTTTTATTTATTTAAAATTTGATAATAATACGACATGTCTCATCTTTTATATCTCAAAGAATGATATGTTAATTAATAAATAAATACATTTTTTAAATGAAATAAATAATCATAAATGAGTAGCAAGCAATTACTCAAATTTTAATTATATGTAATTTTCTTTTAACAATATTAACTATTGGAGTTAACTGTAAAATATAAGATATTCAAATTGGATTCCGATTTATTTACATACATTTATTTCTTTTTATCAATTTTCTTTATTAATCCATTTATTCTTGATTTACCAAGCAATTTTGTTTAATAAATTTTATTTTCTACACTAGCAACAATTAATCAAATAAAAAAGATGACATATTTGACCATATCCATTAAAAGTTTGATATGATAGTGTATTACTAAAATAATAAGATTCAAAGCATCGCCACAGTCAATGTCCATCCCAATTATATTAACATCTATTAACTACTAATTATTTCTACTTTCCCAATTTTAAATTAACGCAGCAATATACTGTATGTATAGTTCATGGTATTTGTATATAATGAATTCAACTTTTTGTTACTTCCTCTTCATCGAGTCTTTTACTTGTGTCTTATCTTATTTTTATAATTTTTAATTTTTAATTGAATGTTGTGTAAGGAATCTTTTAATTTTTCGCTACTGTTTCTTCACTTATAATTCTTAATTAAATACACTAAGATGTCTTATTTTTTTATTTGTGGTTTCTACGCGTAAAGAAATATTTAAATTTCTTTGGCAGAGAAAAGAACTGAGCAAGAGGGCAAATGGGGATGATGCAAAAGAAAAAGCTAGTATATGAGATTTAAAAATGTTTGTGTTTAAGCTTCTGCGAGTGAGCTATTGGAAATTAATGAAGCCCGTCCAGAATGAATAATTGGGTCATGGAATTTGGATCGGGTTTTATCCAAAACCCACAACCCAATATCCAATACCTAATATATTTGAATAATATGGATTTGGATAATGGTAATCAACTGCCATAGCAGTTGAGATCAGTTACAACTGCTCTGACAGTTGTTAAAAGGAAAATATATATACGTTGTTGAATAACGTATACTGGTGATAAAAAACAGAGAAATAGTATACAAAATTCTTCTTCTTTTTATTCTCAGTAAACATTACAAATCTTTCTCTGGGCTCTTACACTGTGATTAGAGTTTGCTTTCCATTGTGATTGCTTACCAGACCTGTAGCACTGTTCCTTTTGATCCTACTTCTGTTGAAGGTATATATTTCATCATCTTTTATAATTTAATCATTGTTATTGCTGCAATTTATTACAATGAGATGATATTGATTAATTGATCAATTTATAAGATCAATTCCTTCAAATCTCTACAATTTATTAATAACTGGTTTCTTAAGAATCTAAGTATAAACTTAGATTAAAATATAAGAATGGTGGCATTGAGAATATAAAAGGAGTAATAGCAAGTTTTATGATAGTTGTGCAGATAAGCTGGACCTGCCGACCAAGCTATAATTTAGATATATCGAATGTTGTGCATTAATCGATTCTTACAATAATCATTTTTTTAGTGGCTCCTTGTTGGAGATCCACCATTTCCAAGCCATAATTTGGCACACACACCGTTGCAACTGAAAATTTTACTGGGTTTGGTCAATATTGTGACAAAGAAATGTGGACATCAAAGGGCATGGATGAGGACAAGTCTCAAGTTTCAACCATTCCAATGATTAATTAATGCTGGAAATATCATCTTTGAAAAGTAAATTTCACATTTAGCCCATTCCATAAAAAAATTCCTTTTTCAATCCCTTAGATAAACTACTTGCACTGTATGCTCAACTTTACCAAATTACCCCTACCACAAATTTTTTTAAAAAAAGGATAAATATCAAACTGCTCTCACCTACAGATGGCCAATAATATCCGACTGGCCTCACTTTCGAATTTCAACACGCTTTCAACCTAATTAAACCCGGTTGACGCACGACCCTTCACTTACCTTTGCCGACATTCCTCCACCACCACCGACATTTGATATTAATTTATAAGATATTAATATTCAACTATTTTAACTGTTTTCATAATATAGAATAGTGGATCACACTTCTTTTATATACATAAATCTAGTAGCATTATTGCTCAGTTTATATCCATGGAACTGTGTCCAATATTTGGTCTTTATTTTATTTGTGCAGAAAGAGCTATATAAATATAGAATTCATTCATACCTAATTGTTTGAATTTTTAATGCAAATTATGTCATGAATAGGTTATTTTAGAGAGCATCTATGGTGGGAGTGATTCAAACCTTAATCATTATAAGGTTAGATGAATACTCTGTACCACCAAACCACATTAGATGATCATAATTCATATGTCATGAATATGTTTGTTTAAGGCAATTGTGGGCTTTTAGGAGGATTGATGATAGCATCTTTGATGCACCTACTGGCACTAGTTCATCAAATAATTCTTAATTGACTAATTAGATCTTAATTGACTACAAATAACAAAAGATTATCACAAACCTACATTGAGATATTGAATCCTTAAAAATCATGTACTAGAGTGTGATGCTATAAGCTAGAATGAAATAGATGGAGAGGCAAGTAGAATACTACTGAAACACAGATAAAAGGAACTGAGTTACCTATTTTTAATGACCAAACTAAACATTTTCATCTTGACATTTTGATTTTTTATTTCGAAATGAAGTAATCGATCTCCTCAAGTAAAATTAGAACTTATAACTAATTAGTTAACATCTGCAATTTAGAAGCCAAATCATTTGGTTCGAATTTTGAGCCCAAGCTTGGACACTCTGACATTACTATTTTTAATTGAGTTAGGTACATACATCCCTTCCATTTGGGTGAAAGGGTTCAACTCTCACCTTACTTATAATATAACAAATGTTTACAATCTCAAGAACTGGTAAGGAACTGGACAGATCTCATGAACCTCCAGTAAAAATCTACTAAAACATAAAGTTGAGCTGCCAAGGCAGCAGCAAGGGTGTTATTTTGTTAAAGAAGCACAGTAAATAAAGAATGTAAGCCAAAACTGTTCCGTAATTTAATGAATGATCAAACAGAAAAAATCCGCAAAATCTAAAGCTCAAATAAGCACTCAGCGAAAAGATAAATACTGTGTCACGATAGACCAACCTAGACAACAGATCACTGCAGAAACAATATACAAATTGATAGAAAATGAAACAATATTATTCATCCAATGTAGATGTTATCCGCTTTGAGCATATAGCTGTCACAGTTTTGGTTCTAAACTTTTCTGAGTTAAAATGTCTATAATTGTGAAGAGCATTGGGGTATATCAACTAGTCCAAAACTGTTATTCACAGATAACATGGAAAATTGGGTGGCTCACGTCAACTCAACATAAAAGTTTTCAGAAAAAGACTATCAGAAATGATCACCAACCCTGGAAAGAAACCAGAATCATCATGCATATGATCTCATTGCCAAACTTCAGCTTCTGATAAACAGTAGTAGCACAAACAATTCCAAGACAGCAAGGCACGACAAACATGAACACAAAGACATATATAAACTTGATTTAATTCAACTAAAAAAGCCAACATGTCTAGTGACGTCTCAAAACAATGAGCCATACATCCACAACTGACTTGGTCCTTTGACTTGAAGTTGACAAGAGCTCAATAAAACAATCAAGACTACCATTATACAGTTAATGCAATCTGTCCAAAGAAGGAAATGAACCAGTAATTGACATATTAAGTAAAGTTAACAATGCCACTGCCATTCATTCTCACATCAAAAGATCAAAATGGTGTGATAAACTTTAAACAGATGATATAATCAATCATCACGATTAAACAGATGGTAATGATTATGACAACACAGAAAAAACAGGATCATAGAGTATATACAGCTTCAGGATGGTACAGTAATTAAGAAGTTGATTATTAGTTTTTGATAAACCAGAAATCTCATAACTTTTCTACTAGTCACCGAATGCTGAAAATATGGACTATTACTAGACTCTATAACCTGGATTCAATTTGATTAACTTGTCAACATAGTTAACTGAACCACATCTGAAGCAATCTGAAGCAGACGTTTTCAGTGAAGTGCTTTTCTCATTTGTATTCTTATTAGTTAGATAAAAGTCAACATATATACATTCTTTATATGCATAAAGCAAATCATATGGAATGAATTCATGTGTGGAATTCATAAAAATAGCTTTTGATGGAGTAGATCAAGAAGATAATCACGTGAAAAGCAACAGAACATTGAAATATGTCAGGGTTTGAGGGAGGCACACAATTGAAGACTGAGACCCCGGTAGTCGAGGCACAGTGCACTTTAGTACTATATGCAGTTAGATTCACGGAAGAAACAGAGCCAACAGAGAAGGGAAATGTTCCCAGGTACCCCAGTACTTAAATTATTCTAACCGGTGCCAAATGAAGGGAAAAATAAAAAATAAAAAACAATGCACAACAATGAAATTACATTTATTGCATTAGCAAAAAGTCCTGTTTCTAGAATAGATTTGGTCCTGTGAATGATCACATATCTACAGATTCTTGAATCCACAATTCAGAATATAAAAGCAAAGAATTGTTTCTTAGTATTCACAAAGTATAAGAAACTACAAAAGCTCTATAACAAGAGGGATAATAAAGTGAACAACTGAAATACTAAAAAGGAACTAATTCTTCAAGTAGTGTTACCTTTCAACAAAAAAAAACTTCTAGCATTAGTACTGAACCATAGAATCATTAAGAATAGACATGATAGGGCATGTTGAAGACAAGACAATAATATTAGTAACAGTCTTGGATTTGCTTGAATTACCTACCCCGCATATCTTGCACATGAGATGACAAGTAAACTTCACAATGAGTTGACAAATGAAGCACGAGAAACACCAGCAATCCGAAAACAAAAACTCCACAAAAGAGAAAGAAAATGAAAATCAACCAAAGAAGAGGAACGAGCCAACTCCATTACAAAAAGAGTGATAGAAAGGATCAACTTTTTCGTCAATCAAGAGGGTCGATTTGCTTTCAGCAATTATCTTAGGATGTGGATCCATTTCTTCAACATCGAGTCTGCCACTTTCACTTCCACTAGAGTCAGTCTCATCCAAGAATTTCCTTGCTTCTGTCGGTTCTTCTGCATATAATGGACATACTGCACAATTTTTCACTTTGCAACCTTCTATAGGCTGCCCGTCAAAATTTCGAGGGCAGAATTCAACTGAGAGGAACCCAGTGACATTCGAGAAAGGATAATATCCTTGTACGATATGATCAGAGTACATGGCTATCGCATGGTTATGCTTTTGGGTATCACAGACAGTCAATGAACCAGAAAAATCTGTTGTATCACTATAATGGCTTTTAAAGCTGACACGAACACCACGACCATCATCACTATAGTTCTCAAATGCAATAACAGCGCATAGAGCAAATCCCACAAGCTTACTTGTATCAAAAGGCAGTTGAATTGTTATCAAAGATCCAATTATTTGATGGTTGAACCAGTCAGGAATAACACTTCCAGGTAAACAAATACTTACAGGAAATGCTCTCTCATATTCCTGTAACATGAAAATTGAAAATCGTAAGTACTTTTAACAAGAAAACAAGAAAAGAGAGCAAGATATATAGAACCTTGCTACATTATACCTTAATGAAGCGTTCTGTTATTACTCCTGCCAATTCTGATGTATCTGGTAATGACCGGAGTTGTTTGCAATTCATTCCTTCTAAAGATTCTAGACCTGATGGAAGCCTTGTTAGTGATCGAAGCATACTGCAGTTGTTTAACAAGAGCCTTCTCAACTTAGAAAGCTGCTCAATGCTTGTAGGTAGACTGTCAAATTTGTTTCCGCATAGCTCTAAAAGTTCCAACGAAGATAAACAACCAATATCTTCAGGAATTTCCTTAAGACCACAGTGATTTAGAAACAGGTACTTCAAACATGCCAAATTTCTCAAGTTCTCTGGCAGCTTATCCAGTTTTGAGCAATTAGAAAGATCGAGATGATACAGAGATGTCAAACTACAAATGCTACTTGGAATGCTCCCAAGAGTTTCACAGCCCTTTAGACAGAGGAAACATAGGTGGTCAAGATGTTGGATGGATATGGGAATTTCAGACAAGCTTCTGCACCCTTCAAGATTCATAACCTCAAGGCATGGCAAATATGAAAGGTCTGGGAGACTAGTAAGGTTCTGAGAGTGACAGAGAATAAGCAATTTTAAACAGGGAGCATCCTGTAACAATGAATGTGTCAGTTATCTGAGAGTCATTCAATATATATTAACAGAAGAAAGTGTACACCTAAATGTCGACTTGTACCTTAACTCCTTCCCATAATAGTTCAAGATTGCTATAAGGCAGGTTGAGTTCAACAAGGTTCTCTAGGCAAAACTCTGTTGGCAATGTTTTCAAAGGATACCCCTGCCAATGGAGAGACCTCAGCGCATCAGGAAGATAATTCAGGCCGTTGGGAGCATGCACTTTGGAGGCAGACATGGAGTGTCCAGAACATTGAGTTTGATAGTAGAATTTGAGAAATTTGAGATTGTACAAATTCTCAAATGCTTCAGAATTTAGAGCTATATCCTTTATTTTGGACATGTCTAGGATCATACCTTTAACTGTATCAGTTCCCTAACAGCAAAAGTGAAGAACAAGTTATATAAAGCATGAAATACACTGAGTTTCCGAGAATTTACATAAATCGTTTCATATGAAGATACAATTTGGTTAGGATCAATTCATTAGTAAACATTTAATATCCCAAACGAAACAAAATCTTACAAGGCACTTACAGTGTTTCTGTTTAGTATGTTTCGAACATCTTCATGATTGTTCAACCTGCTTCGTTTGCCTGGAAAGCTGACAGATTCTTCACAAACTATATCCCAACCCATTTCTTGTAGTAGATCATCCATTTCTATCTCATTTGTTTTTGAAATAGTTATGAGCGACTTATCAACAAGAACAGTAATTCCAAATTGTGCAGATGAATAACAGTCCTCCAGTATTTTTGTTACATAATTCCTATCCATTCCTTTAAAGAAAAAGGCTATGTCAAGAAATATTTCCTTTTCTTCACAGTCTAGTCCATCATAACTAATTCTCAACAAATTACGAATTTCCGGATTAGGAATCTTTTTAAACTTATGCACTGCACTTTCCCATTCTTGTTTAGTCTTTTGATAGAAGGAGGAACCCAACACTTTAAGCACTAATGGATTTCCTTTGGCATAATCTACCACCTTCCGAGCAGACACCAGAAGTTCTTCAGGACAGTGGTCTTGGTCGAAGGCATGTTTACAGAACAGCCGAAAAGCGTTTGGGTCTTCTAATGCCTCGACCTCATATATGTGATGGGATCCACAAAAAGAAAGCAACTGTTTATCTCTAGATGTTATAACAATCCTACTTCCAGGACCAAATCCATCGATCCCTCCAGCCAAAACTTCTAGTTGTTTCAACTTAGTCATATCATCTAAAACAACGAGAACCTTACTACTTTTAAGCCTACGCCTGACAAATTCCGGTACATTAGGAGTCCGAAATTTCAGATTCTCCTCACCTAACAGTTTTGACAGAACCTCCTCTTGTAAACGAGCTAGCCCACCGCACTTCTCCGATTCTTCCCTCACATTTCCAATGAAACAACACCCTTCAAACTCACCACAAAGTTGGTCAAAAACAACCTCAGCAAGGGTTGTTTTACCCAAACCCCCCATGCCCCAAATCCCCACTATTCTAAAATCCAACAGCCCTATCCCCAACATCAATTTAACTTCCTCAATACGCGAATCTATCCCTACTAGACCACTCAAATCACATAAGGGTGATATACCATTCAATTTGTTTATAACATCCTTGACAATTTCCTCTACAAGTCTAGCCTCAGGCCTACCAACAAAAAATGTAAAAAAACAAACAAACAATTAACACTCTAGTTAATATGAATCACAAACTAAGAAACCAAATATTAATACAACACAAGTTTTAACTTCATCAACTTGTAAATGAACTTACTTAGTAACCGAAGAATCCCATCCAGATAGATTGGATGCTTCAGTCAAAGCATCTCTCCATGATTGCACCTCTTGTTTGGATACTTGTTTATTATGCTTGGCAAAAGACTCTTTAAAGCTACCAGTTTGTTTTCGTACGTCGGATGGATTTACGTGGTAAAAAACAGGTATGACAGTCTGCATGTCCAGTCTCTCGTACTTCATGATCTCTGCAAGCTCACGTAAGCACCATTTTGAGGAAGCGTAGTCTTTGGAGAAAACAACTACGGATATCTTCGACTCTTTAATGGCTGTCAAAAGGGCAGCCGAGATTTCGTCTCCTCTAACGAGTCTGTCATCGACGAAAGTCTCGATGTGGCGCTGAGAGAGAGCTCGGTAGAGATGGCTTTTGAAGTTGTCACGTGTGTCTTCGCCTCGGAAACTGACGAAGACGTCGAACTTTCTTCCTTCATGGGTGGTGGTGGAGGAAGAAGAAGTTGATTGTGATGCACCCATTTGAGTAGAGAAACGAGTTTCAAAGAGCTTGCAGGCGCTGCAAATTTATCGAGAGGAAGCAGAAGGTAGATCTTGAAAAATGGACGGAAGTTAATTCTGTGGTTGACTTGAATGAACAGTCGAATGAGTCATGAGTCTTGTCTGAACAGAACATGTTTTAATATAAAAGAAGATAATACCCTTTTATCTATTTCTAATATAAAAATATAAAAGTAATTATATTTAAGAATTAAATTTATTCTAATAACTTCTTTTGACTTGCCAGTTTGTAATTTTTTTCCCCTTACTTGCCTTGAACTTTCTTGTCACTAATATAATATGTATTTTTATCCTTTTAATATATAAATTAATGAGTTATTTATTTAAGTTATTGAATTAGGACTTTTTTTAATTTATTGGGCAGTTTAGTGGGTTATAGCAAGTGGAGCAGGAAATTTAGGATGAAATTTCCTTTACCTGGTTTTAGAGGAGGATGGTCAAGGATCGGTACAAAAATTAATATTTCTACAACATTAATTAAAATATAATATACTGAATATATTTGCATATATTAATATGCGCAAAAGTTATGTATTATATATTTTTTATATTTAATTTTATTATTCTCGACTATAAATGCAAAAAAAAAAAAAAAAAAGATATATACAGTTCATTTAAAAGAAATGTATGTATCTAATAACTTCTCTTAATGTGTGTAATTAGATCATTGAATGAAATTTTGTTATTAAAAACTTCAACTTAAAAAAGTTATAACCGTACTTATATTTTGAATTTAATGAATTTAAATTCATTTAAGATTTTCTTTTAATATATAACTTTTTTTATGAGTAAAGTTTAATATAAAACTAATCAAACACACATTAATATAAGTTATATTATGAATAAAGTACATAGTTATCAAAGTAAATGATATTTTCTAGTGTCTAGTTTTCTTTTATTATTTTATTTTCATTCATTCCCCGACCACCAAATGTATAGGTGTAACATTTTGACTATTTAATAAAGCAAAGAATAATATATCGAAGGAGAATCTATGTTTATATTTGCAATGGTGACGCGGTTTCTTCAAAGGAGTTCAAAGAATGGAAAAAGCTATACATCTAGTGAACAAGATTCCCTGCAAACCATTCACTCATGGTCGGTTTGGGAGAGGTTATTCGAATTTGAACTTTTAGCAGCAAATTTTCAGCATTTGATTTGCAAAAAGGATATTAATTATTTGATTATTTAATTTTAAAATAACTTTTATATAATTAATTTATTAAATAACACATAAAATAGTACCGTGTTGATTATGTGTTTTTTACTAAAAAGGAAAATACATGTTAAACATGTGTTTTTTTTTTTTAATTTTCTATTTAGAAAGATTGAAAAGTAATTAATAAAATTAATAAAATATCATAATGATATTTTTGTCATTTCAATTCTTTAAAAACACTTAAAAACTTCTTTTCAAGAAAATCTAAAATTTGAGTTTTTTTTTTTTTTTCATAGATGTAAAACAAAATTTTTAATCATTCCAAAATTTTTTTGAAGTGCTAACCAAACAATACAAAAAAGAAAAACAAAATGAAAAGAGATTTTGAAATTAAAAAAAAAAAAAAAAAGAATCTATTTACTAGTAAAGAAGTTCTATTAACTGTACACTAAACTTGGAATTTTAGATTCATTGCTTTTTTATTACAATTATTTATTTATTTTATTAGGTAAAATTACATACTAAAAAGTATTGTTTAGATATTGTTGGCAAAAATTATCTGCAAAATATAAGCATAACTATAGAAGTAAATTAAATTTATCCAAAAATGTAAAAAGAAATATACAATTTAAAAATTAAGACGAACCTGAAGCTGGTTTATTGGATTGCCAATAATAACAACCATGTTCACAATCACAATGGTTGTCGTTTTACGGTCCATAGCTCAATTACTCGGTCAATATAGGCTGTGACTTGTTGGGTTTATGAAAGTTAGGCGTCTACTCATTCGGATTCAAGGCCCACCTATTGGCCCAAATCTATATTAATAAGATGGATTATCTTATTATTATTATTATTGTTATCAAGAAACACTTCATTCAACCACAAAATTACAAGTTTTCGATTTATTAAAATATATATATATATATATATATATGTCACAAGTTGTCACTAGTATTTAGAGAAACCATTGAATCAAAATACAAGAGGGCACTTCCTTAAGTCGAAGTACTAACTCCCTATTACAAGTAAGATCCTATATTGTTAAACCATGACTCACTTGATTAGCCAAAGGAACAAATTACTTGGATCAAAAAGAATGTCGGGACATAATGTGAATAATCTCCTTAATAAGCATATTAATCTCAACTAAATTCTCCTCATGAGATTGACAACAAAAGAGGCATCAGTCTCGATCATTGTTGGCATTAAGCCTACAAGTTGAACACATTGAAAAACAGCCAAAGACTTCTTCAACATCAGGGGAACCTGGAATTAAAGGACTTGCACAAGCAGCCATGACATTCCTTTCTGAGTCCCTAATAACAGCTCCTAGTCCAACAGATTTAGTCATTGAATTAAGGGCAACATCAACACTAAGTTTGAACAAATTGGAAGGTGGAGGAATCCAACGTTGATCATAATGTGTGTTTGTAATGGTGAACTTGCTGAAATTCAATGAAATATTCTTTAGACCATGTGAGCACCTCATCAACATCCAATAACTTAGGAGCGCGAACAAACCGATTTCATCTATACCAAAAACGCCATAAAATGGTAAATTGTACCTGCAAATCTTCAAATTTTAATTGACTTAAAAGGAAAGGAAGTCCAGAATAGAAGCATTAGGAGGAGAAATCATACCACCCACATGGATTATCTTTAATTACGTGTACAATTACTATTGATAATTAATCTAACTTGACAAGTTCATTCTGCCACGAAGAAAAAATTAAACTAAGGGCTTTATTTATAAAATTTAACATACATGTGTATTCTTTATTTACATTTGACAAAAGAAATCCAGTCAGACAATTTACAATGATAAAATAGATTATCTTTAACTATATATATAATTATTGTGGATGATTAATCTAAATAAAGCCAAGCACGAGAGGAGTTTGCATCAAAATAGACTTTGAAGTATCCAACTACGTATGTCGGCACCCACAAGTCCACCTTTCATGTGTGGTGCACTTTCGAGTTGACACATTCTATTAATTAATATAAAATAAAAGGAACAGAAAAAAGTGAGGGCACATAAAACCAAAACCCAACAAGTGAATCAAAACTGTAAAAAGGTTTAAACATTAAATCTCTATGAATAAGAATAATAAAAATTATGAACAACAAACCATTGAAAGAAAATAAAAATGACAATACCGTCCAGACGAAGAAAACTTGCTAACAAAAAGAAAAGAAGAGACCATATAACTAGAACCACATTCTACCCAAAAGAAACGCCATCCATAAGTAATATGAGCAAATTCGACGACAGCTTTGATAATCACCAAATGAGGCGTTAAAGTTAGAACTAGTACCAAACTCTACAACCTTGGATATTCAAACTGATATCCTACCACGCTTGGGAAACAAAAATTAATAAAGAAGGAAACAAAAGAAACTGGGTGCAATCGATCTAATTCAACGCCTGAAGTTAGCCTCTATATATTTTCTACTTGATTCCTTGGAAGCTTCATATATTGGCAATGCAAAGAGATTTTATTTGAGCTGCAGCATTGTTCATGAATTCCTGAGCTATTACACCATCTAATACAATACATGGAAAAGATCAGAATCCAACCAAACCTCAACAAGTCAATTATATTCAAGTCAGTATCATTGTATTAAGAGATCATATGACATGAATATATGTATAGAATTAGTTTAAAAGAAAAAAAAAGGATCAGTCAGGGTTTGAGAGATTCGTACAAAAGCAGGCTGAGACTTTGGAGCTTGAAGCAAGACATGCATTTGCACCGTTTGCCGTCTGATATCTACCAGTTTCAATCTACAACATTCCAGCAGCTCAAGTTGCAAATTCAGGATGAAAATTCATATGGGACAAGCAGAGCCAGCTGAAGCAGTGCTCAAATTCTTCTGGTGAGAAATGATAAAATATATAATTAAAAACAAAACAAAACAATAAAATATCATTAATTGTATTAGTAAATTCCTGTCTCCAGAATATGTATTGATTTTTGCATTATCTTAAATTTAGAGAGACATTAATCATTACTTCAGAATGTATAAACAAATATTGCTTACATTATAAAAAATCGAAACAATAAAAAAATTGAAAAATGAAAAAAGAAACAAGCATTGTTTCATTTTTTTTTTAAATGGTGTTATATAGAAACTTAAAAAACCTTCGACATTGAACTTTGAAATTTTGATATGAAATTTTGATACCTTTTGGAACAAGAAATACTAACATGATATGAAAAAAATAAATAAACAAATAAATTTAAGAATCTGAAGCACTAAATAATTAATACAATTGTAATGAATGAAACACAAAACATAGAAACTGAATAAACAACAAAAACGACATCAATTTATATAGATTAAGAATAGATCTAATATATTAAATTAAAGTGAAAAAAATATAACATTAATATGAATAACCGACTTAGAGTTGCTTGAATTGTGTACCTCACATATTTTGTGCATGATATGACAAATAAATTTCACACAGAGTTGATAGACGAAGCACAAGAAGTCCCAGTAGCCCAAAAACATAGAGTCCACCAATGAAACCCCAACAACAGCAACAACAGTGCAATAAACCAACTCCTCTTGCACTTTTGTCAGCCTCCTTTTGAAACATTTTAGTTTTAGTGAGTGCTTCTACCAATGTTGTCTCCTCATATTCTTGATTGGTGGCATTAAATTCCTCGTTTGGGAATATATTGGCACCAAATCGGTCAAGAGAAATTACGGGCTCTACAAATATTGGTTGTAGCCCACAATATTTTACTTTGCATTCACGATTTGGGGCGAACTCAAATGAAAAGGTTGTATAATCACCAGACCAAAACTGAACCTGATGTGAACAGTCATGATACCCAAATGCCACATAATCTATGCAAGAGATTTGTTTCTTCCAATATGCATCATAAGGAACAACCAATAAACTATCACCAAATTTAGATGTGTCACCATGACTTGTTTCAATTTGGCACTCATAGAAGACATCCACATATGGTTTAGTGCAAAACTCCTCCATCACGAGAATAGCACATAAAGCAAATCCTCTGAGCTTACGATTACTCCAATTGTGTAGAGGCAGCTTAATATTTATGGAAGATCCAAAATTTTGAAAGGTGAACCACTGAGGAATGTTACTTCCAGAATAAATAACATTCAAATGAACTTTTTCTGTAAATTCCTGTAACATGAAAATCATGATTATTCTTAATGAGCGAGCAAGAGTATTATTGGAGTTAGAGACGAATGACATTTTAATAACGAATGAGAGAGTAGAGTAAGAGAGAAACACCTTTTGAGATTGAATTATTAGTAATGACTCTTTCAAAACCTTGCTGAATATTGTTTGATTAAGGTTCATGCAAGAAGTGAACATATAACTTAATCTTCCTCCATAAGATCCACATGCAATTACTGATTCCGCAAAATAGGATGCGTCTGGCAATAACTGGAGCTGCTTGCAATTTGCTGCTTCCATGTGAAACAGACCCAATGGAAGCTCTGTTAATGATTGAAGCATTTTACAATCGTTTAAATAGAACCACCTCAACCTAGAAAGTTTCTTGATGCTTTTTGGTAGACTCTGAAAGTCATTTCCGCTTAGATCTAATTCTCCCAATGAGGATAAACAACCAATGTCTTCAGGGACTTCAATCACATTGCAATCCTTT
The DNA here is from genome assembly GCA_021234005.1 of Nephelium lappaceum. Classification (NCBI taxonomy): domain Eukaryota; kingdom Viridiplantae; phylum Streptophyta; class Magnoliopsida; order Sapindales; family Sapindaceae; genus Nephelium; species Nephelium lappaceum. The sequence goes on from CM038001.1 coordinate 194,079, forward strand.
ATATTTAGTTGTGTTAAAGAGTGCAACAATCCTAACTTAGGAGGCAATCTTAACCCTCTCAATCCAGAACAATCCAATTCTTCAAGTTTCTCCAAAAATGTCAAAGAGGATGGTAGGTGATAAATGGTAGTTCCATTTGCAAAGAGATATACCAAAGATTTCAGGTTTCCCAAATTTTCTGGCAATTTGTTCAGCTTTGAACAATCAACAATATCAAGATAGGTTAGAGATCTCAAACTACAAATGGTACTTGAAAGCGTCTCAAGACTTTTGCAGCAGCGCAAGTGTAATTTTGAGAGCCTAATCAGATTTTCAATGGAAAGGGGTAGCTCTTTAATTGCTGTATTAGATAGATCAAGTTCTTTCAGACTTTCCATTGTCTCCGAGATTTCCGGAAAATTCTCAAGTTGGGAGCAACCCCGACAAAATAGCGAGCGAAGAGACTTCAGTTTGCAAATGTTAGGTGAAATATGCTTAAGCATTGCACAATTTGAAAGATCTAAAGTTGAAAGCTTCGTTAGACTCTCAACTGACGAGGGAACTTCTTCTATTGCAGACCCAAGTAAATATAAGTTCTCTATATTGCCTGCAAGCTTTGGAAAGCTCCTCAACTTTTCACAAGAAAATAGAGACAGCAAACGAAGGCCGTCGAGATGTTGGAAAGAAGAGCCACTGTCAAGCAAGTTTTTGCATGATTGAAGGTTTATAAGCTCCAAAGATGAGGCATTTAAGAACTCTGGGATCCTAGTCAGGTGCTGAGATCCAGAAAGATCAAGCCGTCTTAAATTTGGGACATCCTATATAAAAAATTTAATAATTATCTATGGAATAAGTAACATTTATGGACTACACTAAAGTTATTCAAAGAATAAGTAATTATCTATGACAAGAATAAGTAATTATCTATGGACTACACTAATGTTATTCAAAGAATATATACATATATACTTAAATGAAAATTGTACCATTTCTCCATTCCAAAGTTGTTCAAGCTTGCTTCCACAAAGGTTAAGTTCAACAAGATTTTCTGAATTAAAACTTGATGGCAGTGCTTTAGAAGGATATCCGTCCCAATAGAGATATCTCAATCCATCAGGAAGATGATTTGGGCAATGCACTTTGGAGGTATAGCTGGGAACATTATAGAATTTTAGAAATCTAAGATTCCATATATTCTCAAAGATCGGAGAATCGATATACAAGTCCTTCATTTCTGACATATTCAAAAATATGCTTTTTACTGCTTCCGTACCCTTGCAACAAAAGATAAGAAATTATAAATATAAGTTATAACATAAAAGCTCAAACTTTCTAAAGACCTTTACAATTTATTTTTTATAATTTATCTTTTAGAAACATATAAAACAATAAAAATAATACATCTAACTGCTTCAATTTTCTTACAACTAAACAGTAAAGAGTAAGTTACTGCATTTTATAATTAATCAATAATTTAAATTAATGGAAGGACCATTGCATAAGTAGAAGAAGTTGCAGGACGATGTCATTTCACAAGAATGCAAGACTACACACTCTGTTACCAAGATCAAAACAACGATTGTTTTGTTTTTGATCAGCTTTCTAGACTAAAGTCAAATAATTAAGGGATCAGTGGATCAAACGACAACCAAAAGGAATCTTTTCAATAAGTAAATATAGAACCAAAATCATCATCAACAGCCTAGGACAATAATAAAAGCTTGCTCAAATGTACACCTTACTTTTTAAGTGAAGACTCAGGGTAATTCTAATATGATAAATGAAATAAAATTATTAGGCACTTACCATGTTTCTCCGGAATACATGACAAACATCTTTTTGATTGTGCAACCTACTACGTTCCCCTGGCTGATTGAATGATTCTTGACGAACAAGTTCATGACCCAATTCTTGCAATAAATCATGCATATTGATTATGTTATATGATGATATTGTTATGAGAGACTTGTCAATGAGCACACTAAGTCCAAATTCTGCGGCAAAGTAGCATCCATCTAGTATTCGTGTGACAACATCTCTATCACTTCCTTCAAAAAAGCATGCAATATCAAGAAATATTTCCTTCTCTTCCTTGTTTAGTCCATCATAACTAAGTTTCAATAAATTTTGAATATTAGGATCAGAGATTTTAGTAAGCTTATTCAATGCACTTTCCCAATCTTGTACCGTCCTTTGATACAAAGAGGCACCTATCACTTTAAGGGCCAAAGGATTTCCTTTGGCATAACTTACTACCTTGTCAACAAACACCATAAGATCTTTATGAGGGTTGTTTTGCTTGAAGGCATATTTACAAAAGAGCTTACGAGCTTCGTGATACTTGAAAGCCTCAACTTCATATATCTTATTCACTCTATAATTACGAAGCAATTGTTTATCTCTAGTTGTTATAATTACTCTACTTCCTGGACCAAATCTATCCAGCTGTTTTGTCAAAGTTTCTAATTGATTCAAAGTATCCACATCATCTAAAACAATAAGAACCTTTTTACGTTTGAGGTGGCTTTTCCTAAATTGCGATATGTTTGCTGTGCCAAAATCTACATATTCTTCCTCTAATATTTGAGAAAGAACCTTTTCTCGTAGACGAACCAATCCGCCACATCTTTTAGATTCCTCTCTAACATTTGCAATGAAATAGTTCCCTTCAAATTGTCCAGAAATTTGGTCAACAACAGCCTCGGCAATTGTTGTTTTTCCTATACCACCCATGCCCCAAATTCCAACAACCTCAAAATCTGACTTCCCCAAGCACAATAACGATTTAACTCGCTCAATACGCGAATCTATTCCAATTAAGCCTTTTGGATTGCTTGGGGGCGATATATCTTTCAATTTATCTAAGATATCTTTAATAATTTCTTCTACAAGTTTGGATTCAGGCCTACCAAATATGAAAAACAATTACTAGTCAGTTGGAAAGAATAACAATTGAAAAATGTACATAATACTATTACCAACAATGAACAATTTCTTTCCCCTTTTTTTCCTTTTCCCATCTTTCCATAGAGGATTAAACTTCATTTTCAGACAGAACAATAGATTCTCTGTGGTTTGCATAGGGAAATGAAAAGTACATGAGATTCTTAGCTACTAACTAGATAACAATTACCAAATATATGTTAAGACTTATTAGATTAACGATTGAGAAACGGATTTGGTTACCTTACTGATTTGATAACCTTACCCTATAATTACAACCATTGGATTTGTTTCAATAACTATGATATATAGTTGGGTAACGTTATTCAACCAACAAGGTAGTCAAACCCCACACAAATTTAAAACTTGTATACTCTAAATGGCTATAAAAACAGAAATAGAATTTACCTAATTTTTGAGGAATCAAATCCTGATAGATTGGATGCTTCAGTCAAGGCAGCTCGCCTTACTTGCTTCTCATCTTCAGATATATTTTCATGGTTAATAAAAGCATCCCCAAAACTTCGTACATCGGATGGATCTACTCGATAGAAAACAGGTATAACAATTTGCCCATTTGTCTTCTTACATTCAAGAACTTTCACAAGTTGACGCAAGCACCATTTCGACGAAGCATAGTCTTTCGAAAAAATGACTACCGACACCCTTGATTCTTCAATCGCTCTTGAAAACGCCGGCCAGATTTCGACACCTCTCTTAAGTTTGTCATCAACGAAGAAGTAAATGTTTTCACGAGACAAAGCATTTACAAAATGACTTCTAAAACTGTCTCGGATGTCTTCACCGCTGAAACTAACAAAAAGATCATACTTTCCTCCATCGGTGGCCATGAAAGATGAACAAGTTGATGATGAAGTGATCGATGAAGCAACGTTGAAGTACAGAACAATAGGACACTTCGCTTTTTCTTTTCTTTATGGACTGTTGAACTGAGCAGAACAATAGATTTGTTGAACAAGACAGAAAATAAACTTGTGCTTGAAGTTGACTGTTTTACTATGGAAGTGCTTGGTATGGATCTTGTAAAATTTATATATTTATTATATTCAAAATATATTTCCATGTACTTTGCAAATTAAATTTTTACCTTTTTTTTTTCTCATTTAAAACAATAATTTTGTATCTAAATATTCATTTTTTATTAATAAATTTCTTGAAAACGGGTAAAATTCAAATTCTTTCTTGGTTTGTTAGACATTTTTTATTCATGCAATGACACGTAAGCATAAATGTATAATATTATTATTTTTTTTTTGTTTTTACTTCTATGGCCTAGTTTAATTTTTTTTTTTTTAAAAAAAAATGAATTTTATGTAAAAGTGTATATATACAAAATTAGTATAACATAATACAAAAAAAAATAACAATAAATAATAAAATTTGGAGATTATTTATAAATTTTTCTATATTTATCTTCTTGGGGTTATTATTGCTACATAAAAAGCAGAGAAAATCAATAGTATGTGGGTCAGCATGTTTAATGATTTAATCAAAGATGGAATAACAGGTTAAGGGAATCTTTTTTTTTTTTTTTGGTTTAATTTTTTTCTTTTCTAGGTGGACTATGGATTCTTCATGGTTTGGTTTACACAGAAAAAGTAGAAAAGATAATAAAAGATAAGCATATATATGAGTCAAAAGTCATGGTTTCACATTAGAAAATGGACATTTATCAAACTTGGACATAACCATAAATTTTTTGCTCTTCGATTGGCTAATTTAATTATAGTGATCGTTATTGAAAATTAGCAATATAGTTTTAGAAAATATATATAGTTAACAATCAATTAGAAATCTTGTAAGAATTATTTATATTTAATATTCACTCCATAATCCTTACATACCGTATTACTTTTAATTGATCTTATTATTTCGAGGTTCTCTCTTCCATCAATTCAATATATATGACAAAATTATTTAATCAAACATGCATGTTAGTTTTCAGCTGTATAATTGCTAATTATTATCACATAGTTTATTAATCATTATTGTCAAGACAGTCAGAAAAACGTTTATAAATTAAAGGTCAATTAATTGATATAAATATTTAGAGAGTAAATTTCTTATTATATATATATATATATAGATTAAGTGTATCATTTTAAAATAAATTATTTTTGGTTATGCCGTGGCCTCCACCCATCGGAATATTACAACATATGAAGTGTTGTAAAGTGGATGAATTTCACCATTATTTTATTACTAACTAGAATGTGATTAGTTCAAATTGAGGTAATATTGGCTAAACTATTGGAATGTGTTGATTGGTTGTGTTTGGGTTGTGGCTTAGCCGACTTCAACATTTCTAGGCACCCATTCCTCTATAAATAGCTTCACTCATTCAAGCTCATTTGTACCAAAAAAAATAGTAACATTCGGTGCTGTTTTCTTCTTTTCCTTTCCGTGTTTCTTCTATTGTGTTCAATTTATATTTCTCCTCAATTATATTTCATTTTCTTTTATTTTAGGGAAAACTTTATTTTTATATTATATTTCATTTTCTTTTATTTTAGGAAAAATTTTATTTTTATCCCTATATATTTGAAAAATGTCTTCTTTTTAATTACGAATATGTTTATTCTACCCGTGATTCCTCACATTTTGAATATTTATCATTTTAGTCTCTTAACCAGAATTTTAACGGTCAAAACTAATAAAAAATACATATTTATTATTTTACCCTTACTTTAAAATTATCAAGTTACCTTTTATAAAAATTAAGAAAATTAAAAAAAATACATTTAAAAATTTAACATAAATTTTTTAAATTCATTAGAAAACCTTGTAATCAGAAAATAAGAAAATTGTAAATAAGTCTCTGAATTATAAAAAAAACTGTCATAAAATTGTTGATTTGACCAGTAAAGTATATATTAACCCTTGTAAGTCTAAATTATTATTTCACTAACAAATTGATGCAATGCAAAAGGAGTGGGAATTTATGGTGCTTAGGGACCATCCAATGATCCACAAGGCCCAGTTTAACCGAAAAAGTCAAACAATATCCGATTTTGACAAATAATACAATTTTTCCTAGTGAAAATGCCATCAATTATATATATATATGTAAGTAATGCACACAATAAATTTATGTGGTTTGGTTTTGTGACCTACATCCACGATAGATGACAATATAACAAAATTTATAAAAATTGGAGTGGGGACTCTCAAACCCAAAGCCCCAATACATCAATATTTTACTCTTACATACAGAGGAAAGTTCTGAATAATATTCAAACTAATCAGCATTTCCACTCAATTCTACTTTTCTAGGCTGCATGACCCATTTTATAGCAACGAAGGTGGAATCAGAGTCACAAGTTGGCAGCCCCACTCTTGGCATAGTTCACAATATAGCTCTCAATAACTTCCATTCTTCTATTGATTAATCAGCAATTTGACCAAGAGAAATATGCTTTGTCGATTGTACTTGCACAAAATTTCCACTGCCAACAAATTGGATGCATTCATTTATAAGGCTGAGTTGTAGTAGAAACAGAGCATACTCCTGCAACATTTACATCTAAGCAGCTCACCTTTCCAATTCTAGCATGAAGATTATGGGAAAAGCAGAGTTTCCCAATAAAGTAACAAAGAAAAGATAGAGATCTTACATTTCTATTGACAATATGAGACTTTTAAGATCCCACATATCAGAAAAATTATATATGCAGGTACATCATTAATCCAGTAAAGAAACCTCTATCATATGCATTGTTTTGCACAACCAAACCTCAGCTTCAAGCAGCAGCAGGTCACCTGGTATACTTGTCAATAGAGAATGACAGCTGCCACAACAAATGTTTTGCATAACCACACCATCAACAACCAATAAATTATGAAACATAATATAATGGAAACGCTAACTGTATCCTAAAAAAGATATGAAGAGAGTTAATATTAGAAACTTTAACAATGAGACAGTGTCCATAAAACTTACTTATTTTCCAAAAAAAGATATGAAGAGAGTTAATATTAGAAACTTTAACAATGAGACAGTGTCCATAAAACTTACTTATTTTCCAAAAAAAGATATGAAGAAAGTTAATATGAGAAACTTTAACAATGAGACAGTGTCCATAAAACTTACTTGAGAAGATTTTCTTCTATTTGCAGGCTGTCAAGCACTCAGCGGTACAATCATGAGTTGGTTCCAAATAAACAATGCAGTCTGTTCAAGGAAGAACAAATTGAGATGTACATATCAAGACTATATTAATTATATGATGATTATAAAAATGTAAAACAATTTTTGTGATAAGAAAATAACAAATTGAACAGTCTTAGTTTTAGCAAAACTCTCTCTTAACTGCTTCTAAATTGACCCTGTAGCATTCCCTATCACTGTATATCCCTGAATCTCTATACAAAATAAACCTAGGAATGAATATGAATTCATAAAGATTAAAGAAAAGTTGATGCATTATGAAAGCTAAAAAATTAAAAGCAAAAACTTTAGCATATACATATATACAGCTTTAATAAGTACATAGATAAAAATGACAAACAAATTAATGATTTGATAATTAATACATAGAAATCTTCATCTTTCGGGCAGTTATCAAACACTTACAATTAGAATTGTTGCCAAAACCTAAAATTTTTTATAGTCAACATGACTTACAGTTCAGTAATAATTATGACTATAACAACGGTCTGAAATATTATTGTGGTAATGTACAGCTATGGTTGACAAAACATAAAACTACATATATTCAAACATCTCATAATAATCCTCAATTTGTTACAATTTCAATAGAAGAGTATCAAATAAATATAATTTGTTAAAAAAGTTGATACAAGAGTTTCTTATAAAGCCTTTTGAGAAAACTATTGCATGATTTCTTACTATCCAATCAAATGTCCAAACAACAACAAAATGTTTAAGTTTTGATGATAGATTCAGTATACATCTAGAGCTAATTAATTCATGTTCCTTATAAAAATTATACTAATGAGTTTACCATATCCAGTCAAACATTTGGATCATGGAAAAGCTTTCCAGATCATCATTAGATACTTCTATAACCATATAGCGTCCCAATATATGATCTTAGACAACGAAATAAAATGATCAAGAATTCTATTCAGTTGCAACATTAATTAAATGTTAATCAAACTCAATCCACGGTTTAAGGTAAAGTACAATACAAAACCATTTACTAATGGAAATGCACAAAAGTTCTAGCCTTGGGCAAGTATGTTGTCCACAAACATCTCAATCAGTTCATCATTTTTCACTTACTTTCTAAATCAATAGCATTAATTATACAAAAGTTAACATATATACATTTTATTTCATATAATAAATATTCTACAAGATAAGGTTTACCTATTTGTGTAAAGCAAGAACTACTTATCATTATTTCCAGCTAGATTGTCTTTCATTTTCAATTTATCTTCTTTCAGAAGTGGAGCTAGTAGAAAAAGATCTTCTGGTGCCCAACAAAAAAACATTAGCAAGAAGATTGAGAAAAAAACAAAAACAAAGAAACCTCTTTAGTCTTGAATGCCTCTTGTTTTGTAAAAGACATCAAAAGATTTGAATGATGCTAACAAATCTTACAACTCAATTCTTATTTGTTTTAAAATTAACTGAAGTTGAAACACCAACCAGTTAGTAATGCTAATCGCTAGCTGAAGGCAAGAAATTTGAGCATACATCAGGATCATCTTGAAGTACTACGGCATCCACAAAGTATCCCTTCAAAAAATACATGATCAGAAGTTTGATTCCATTAAAATACTCAACTTTATCATTTAGGAATAACCTAAAAATAGAAGGGATTATCAAACATTGCATAAAACAAAGGAACAATTAAACTCACCATATATACAAATGAAAGAATCCGAGGCAGAGTAGGAAAATCGCCTTTGTATTTCATTTTTCTAAGAAGCCTCATTTTCTCACTTGAAAGCAAGACATCAGCCAAGTTACATTGGATGGAAAAATTTCAAATCAAATTATAATGAAGCAATTTATCACTAATTATATAAATTAAATATAGTTTGAATATATTCTTTATTGCCAATAAAACGAACAATTATAGAGAAACCTTTAAATACACTGCCTTTTTCTTTTCACTGCCACCAAACAGAACATAAAAACGATAAAAGTTCCACTCATAGAACATAGCAAAGTCCTGTCCTCAAAGTAAATGCCCTTTTAATAAACTCGTATATAGGCAAGACATGACCATTTTAGATTTTAAAAAGATCCTATTATAAAACTTTTTTCTTTTTTTTGAAATACTATTATAAAACATTTGACTCTGTAGTTTGAACAAATAAAGTGCACGGGTAAGTTCAATAGTGTGCAACACTCACCCATGACAGCATCGAAAGAAACCTCTGTAATTCATAATGCCTTTTGAGTCTTAATGATATATCTGCATGACCTCTGAAGTCGTGTTTAGTTCTCGAAAAAGAAACGTATGCGAGTGGAATCCTTGCAGAAATGAAATGCCAGTGACATCAATCATCAACCGTGGAAAGGAACCAGAATTATCAATTTTTAAGCTTCCAGCAGCTCAAGCAACATAACCAACACCATAGAAGACCGAAAACCAGGGCATAAAAGATATAACCCACCCTGAAAATCAGGTAACTATATAAATCTTTCCGCATATATTGATAGTTTTCACAACAAAACCTCCACTATACAACCACACTGACGGATTCAGCAACTAATAAAATAGCATAAATGGCCCAGCTCAACAGAGTTTTTAGTAGAGATATCCTATAATAAAGCACAACTTACATGACTTACTTTGGACTTGGGAGGATTTTCATCTGCTGTTAGCAGGCACTCGACAAAGCAGTCATCCACAAACAATGCAATCTGTTCAAGGAAGAAACAAATGAGACCCAAATTCACATATTAGGTAATTTTTCATTGTGACAATAAACAAAAAAGATGGAACTTTACCAAGTCACGTAAAAATATTACTGTGATGCAGACCGTATCTGAGAAAGCTGAAGCTATTGCCTCTTATCATCAAGGAATACCATAAAACGACATAATTTGAGTCAATTAATGTTTCATCTTCATAAGGAACCATGATGGTGTAACCGAATACTAAGCCTGCAAATAGGAGGTTTAGTTTTTCCTGTTTCTCCACGGTTTGTGCAACAGAAACGATCGAGAATATTTATAGATGCTAATCGGAAGCATCTCAAGGTTTTGGCATTCCCTTAAACCCAACATATCTAGCCCATTAAGATTTTCAATCGAATGGTGCAACCCCTTGATTGCTGTTCCACTTAAATGAAGGATTTTCAAATTTCCCATTGCATCCAAGAAATTTCCCATTGCATCCAAGATTTCTGGAAAACTCTCAAGTGCAGAGCAATTACTAAGATTTAGTTCTCTAAGAGCTTTCAACTTGCCAATGTTGAACGAAATATGTTTGAGACTTGTGCATTCTGCTAGATCCAACATGACAAGTTTCGTTAGATTCTCAATTGATGAGGGAACTTTATCAAGGTTTTCACATTTCCTCAAACACAATATATGAAGCCCACAAAGATTTTCAATCGAATGGTGTAGCTCCTTAATTGCTGTTCCACTTAAATCAAGAATTTCCAAACCTTCCATTGTATCCAAGATTTCTGGAAAACACTCAAGTGCAGAGCAATTTCTAAGATTTAGCTCTCTAAAAGCTTTCAACTTGCAAATGCTAATTGAAATATGTTTGAGCCTCGTGCATCCGGCCAGGTCCAACTTGACAAGCTCAGGTAGATTCTCAATTGATGAGGGAACTTCATCTATCGCAGTCTCTCGCATATTCAAACTCTTTATATTCCCAGAGATATGTGGAAACTTTGTGAGATTAATGCATCCTTGAAAGTCAAGACATAGAAGAGATGGAAAATGAATATTATTACTCGGAAAACTCTGAAGATTTTTGCAATCCCGAAGGTTCAAATTACAAAGGTTGTTGAAATGTTGAAAAGGTGCGGGAAAGTAAAGCAAATTACTACAGTCTTCAAGATTTATCTTCTTAAGCAATGGAGCATCTAAGAAGTCCGAGATCCTAGTAAGGTTAATGCACCCAAAGAGATCAAGAGATACAAGAGATGGAAAAGGAATATTATTTGGAAAGCTCTGAAGATTTTCGCAATACATTAGATTCAACTTGCGAAGGTTGTTGAAATCGTGAACAGGTGAGGGAAAGTCGAGCAAACTTCCGCAGTTAAAAAGATTTATCTTCTCGAGCAATGGGGCATCTAAGAGGTCTGAGATCCGAGCAAGGTTAATGCACCAGGAGAGATCAAGAGACATAAGGGATGGAAAAGGAATATTATTTGGAAAGCTCTTAAGATTTTTGCAATCTGTCAGACTTAACTCACGAAGGTTGTTGAAATAATGAACAGGTGGGGGAAAATCGAGCAAACTTTGACAGTTATAAAGATTTATCTTCTCAAGTAGTGGGGCATCTAAGAGGTCTGAGATTCTAACAAGGTTAATGCACCCAGAGAGATCAAGAGATACAAGGGATGGAAAAGGAATATTATTTGGAAAGCTCTTAAGATTTTTGCAATCCCTTATATTCAACTTGCGAAGGTTGTTGAAATGATGAACATGTAAGGGAAAACCAAGCAAGTTTTGGCAGTCTTGAATGTCTATCTTCTCTAGTAGTGGGGCGTCTAGGAGGTCTAAGACCTTAGTGAGATGTGGACAGGACTTAAGAATAATCCACTTCAGTTTTGGGGCATGCTGCAACAAGAAAACACGGTAAAATGATTATAATAAATAATTAATTATTTGTGAACTACATAATATTAAAAAGGAATCATATATATGCTTAAAATGTTAAACTTACCCTATTGTCTTCCCAAAGCATTTCAATATTGCTATGTCTCAGATTAAGTTCAACAAGGTTCTCTGGAATAAAATTTGACGGTAGTGCTTTCAAAGGATACCCAAGCCAATTAAGAGTCCTCAGCTTATTAGAAAGATAACTTATATCATTTGGAAAAAGCAATTTAGAGCTATATAGCTTGGATCGATAGTAAATATAATGATACCTAGACTCATAAAAAGTAGCATTATAGAACTTGAGAAATCTAAGATTTTTCATTTTCTTAAACGCTTGAGAACTCAAATGTTCCTCATTCATTTTGGACATATTTAAGAACATTCCTCTGATTGCATTACTCCCCTAAAAACCAAAAGAAAAGTAAGAGTTAATATATATCATAAAATGAAAGAAGACATCATAATAATTTTATAAAATTTTCTTGTAGGTTAATTCTCCTAAGAGCAATACTTTTCTCATCTTTATGGACATCTAGATCTTTCTTCAAAAACTCAAATACAAGAAGTTTTACGACTTATACAAGTATGTTTAATCGACTTTTTGAAGCCTATAAGGACTCTAAATCTCTACTTGTTCCATTTTCAACAAGTATATACAAATATTAAGCTTAAGGGTGTGTGTGAGCAAGAACATAGAATAAATAAAGGTGCTGCAAATGAATGACTTAATTGTGAAATATTTATTAGGGCAAGCTAAAAGTGAGTCTAGTAAACATGAGACCTCAAATATACATTCTTTATTTTGGGCATATCTAGGAATATGTTGTCAACTGAACCGATCCTCTAACATGCAACAACATAGTATAAGACAACATAAAATCAAAGAGATAATTTGAAATTATTAATGAATTTTTAAGTAGCCAAAATCTTTGCCAAATGTATTCTGTTAATAGCCACACTCCTTTTATAGACAATTCAACAATCTACCAGTAAAGAGATCACAGATGAAGTCGAGTTGCAATAAATATTCAAGAATGCTCAAACTTCTTGCAGGTTGGTTATTCTATACTGGTTTCATTTTTAGCACTTGAGTGGAAGACATGTATTAAGAGTTCTGAAGATCTATAGATATATGAGTAGCATTACAGTAGAGTGTAGTGTGACTGTGTGAATCAAATATGAGAGAGAGCACAAAAGAAGTCTAAGTATAGTGAGTGAATGATTTGTCTAAAGGTGAGTTGAAAGCAACTTTAGTAACACAAATTGCACCTAATGTACCATTCTACATATTCATCAAATTTAGAGGGACATCTAATTGTAAACGCAAAACAAAATGATTAGAGACTCACATCACCATTCTTCAGTGTGTCAAGAACATCCTGTTGTGCCCATAACCTACTACGATTGCCTGGATTGTTTAGATCCTCTTTACAAACAATTTCCCTACCCATTTCTTGTAGTAAATCATGCATTTGTATGATCTTATCATTTGATATTGTTATAAGTGATCTATCAGAAAGGACTCTCAACGAGTAGGAACAATTACCTAATACTTCTACTACATAGTCTTCATGTTCCCCTACAAAAAAACATGCAATATCAAGGAATGTATGCTTATCTTCATCTTCCAATCCATAATAACTAATTTGCAGCACTTCGAGAATTTCAGGGCTTCTCTTTAATCTGCATAATGCACTTTGCAACTCTCGTTTGTTCAATCTTAATAATGATGAACCAACCACTTTAAGACCTAATGGATTGCCGTTGATAGCCTGTAATATCTTTTGTGAGAGTGCCATTAGATCTTCAGTGGGAGGACTTTGTCTAAAAGCATACTCACAAAACAACTGATGAGCTTCTTGATTGGACAATCCCTTAACCCTATATATGTAATCATCATTCACTCCGCAATTATAAAGTATATCCCTTCTTCTGGTTGTTATTATGATTCTACTTCCGTGGCCTAATCGATCAAGACCTCCAACTAGATTACGTAGTTTTAAAAAATCATCCACATCATCAAGAACAATGAATACCTTTTTTCGACAGAGCCTTTCCTTGATATGTCGGGGAAGAGTTAAACAGTCTAATTTTATGTCTTGATCATTTAATGCTTTAGAAAGAACTTCTTGTTGCACACTAAGTAATCCTCCACATTGTTCCAGTCTTTGTCTAACATTTTGAATAAAACACTTACCATATTCATCATAAGAAATTTGATGAAAAATGGCATCAGCAATAGTTGTTTTACCGATACCACCCATACCCCAAATCCCAATAATTCGAATATCAGTATTATCAAGACATAATAATGACATAACCTGCTTAAATTGTTCCTCAAATCTGAACAGTCCAGTAAAATCACATGGCAATGGCATATATTCACTCATCAATTTGTCCAAAATACATCTAACAAGATCACTAATGAGTTTGGAGTCAGGCCTGCCAAATAAAAATGCCAAACAGTAATGTAAGCAGAAATGACCACAACAGAAGCACATTAAAGTAAAGGAAATATATTGTGCTTTTTACTAGCATCACATGGTATCAGTTTAATATGTAACGACTCCAAAAAATTTTAGCTGATGTTAAATATGATCATATACAAACTATGCACTAGTTAACATAAAGCACAAAAGTCACGTCAACCACATCAACTATAATAAGTAATAGTTAGAAAATGACGGATCCATTTACTAAAGTATTACCTAACAAAATATCATATTTAAAAACAGTTGGTCACCGTTTTGAAAAAGAACCAAGAAATAACATGAAAAATTAATAAATGAATTTAGATCCATTCCTTTAAAATAGATTTTATTTTATTTTTTCAATATCATTTATGACGGAGTATTTCAAACCTCAATATTATCAAATTAAATAAGTACACTTTACTATTACGTTACATTGGATGATGGAAGGACTAATATTTACTTGTTTTGAACAAAATCAGGACTTTCAGTTTTATAACTGGATAAGATAAAATAAAGTAAGAGATAGATGTACCTTGTTACGGAAGAATCCCATCCAATTACATGGGATGCTTTAGTCAAAGCATCTCTCCAATTTTGCATCTCTTTGTGAAATTCTTTTGCTCGCTCGTCAAAAGAAGCCATGCAACTATCGCTCTGCTTGCTTACATCGGCTGAATCAACGTGCTCTGTCCAAGCTGTTTTATCTTTTGCCAACTTTTCGTAAAATTTTTTCTCAAGCTGATCAAAACCATCCTTGAAACTCTCTTCCTGGTGACGTACATCGGACACTGCAACGTTGTAGAAAACAGGTATGACAGTTTGGCCCTTCTTTTCCCTACACTCCATAATCTCTACAAGCTCACGCAAGCACCATTTGGATGAAGCATATTCTTTCGAGAAAATAACCACCGAAATCTTCGATTCTCTTATTGTCTTTGAAAGATTCGGCCCGATTTCATCCCCCTTTTTGAGTCGGTCATCCATGAAGGTTTCAACTGACTTTTCACGCAAAGCTGCATAGAGATTATGAGTAAAACCATAACGGGTTTCACCTCTAAAACTGAGGAAAACTTCAATTTTTTTTTCAATGGTGGCGGAAGAAGAAGGATTTGATTGTGAAATGCCCATAGAGAAGCAAAAGGTTACAAACAGATTTTTGGAAGTAGAATGGATGCTAACACTAAAAAAGTTTACGAGAGAGTTTGATGATCAGGCTAGGCTGATGAGGATGAGAGATGGGTGGCTGTGAGGTGTGAGAGGAGACAAGTGAAGCTAATGTGGCAGACGAAAGTGTGAAAAGTCAATTGAGAGGAGGCAAGTGAAGGAAATGCGGTAGATGAAAGTGTGACCAGTCAATTACGTCTATTAAATTAATTAACTTACCAGTGAAAAAACGGAGTGGGCGTCTAACGGAATCTTTGGATCTTTGCCTTTTTATCTCTTTGATTAAAAAATTTAGTGTGATAAAAAAAATTGGGGATTATTTATAAATCTTTCTCCATTTGTTTTCTTGTGGATTGGTGATTATTGCTACATTAAAAGGAGAGAATCAATTTTGCCCCTTTTTTTTTTGAGGAGCCCAATATCAAAAAGTCAAAAAAAAGGGCAGCTATGGATTGAGTTTTTTTTTTTTTTTTTTTTTATGAAATATAAATTAATAAAAATAATAAGAAACTTTTTTAGAAATTTTTGATTTGATTCCTAATTTTTAATAAAATTTATTTTTTAACCACAAACGTATTTTTGTTATGTCTAATCTCAAAGGTTTCTAAAAATCATCAATTTGATTCATTTGACCTTTCTCTTTACTATCAAACCTAAAGGAAAAGATTAAAAGTAGATTTTATTTCTAATTAGAAGATCAAACTTATTGTTAGTGCAAAAGTGCTGTGCACAGGTTGTCGGCACCTTATGGCACTAAGGTTGTTAGTTCAGTGCAGCAATATTCATGGACTGCTGACATTTAAGTGTTATAACAAGTGAATCAAGGTTGCAACATCAGTCATGATGTTACAATAATATTTGTTGACAATGCCTAATATAGAACTCAGTGTTTTTATCAAATTTGATTTGATTTCTTGTTTTGTAAGATAGGATTGATAGAGAGTTTATTCCTGTGATTATTTGACATGCAAAAATATTTATTTTCATAATACATTTTTGAGAAATCATTAAGATATATTTTTCAAATAAATATGTTTGACTTTATTTATATTAGGCAATAATCTCCGAGGACTATCTTTGTTTATTTTGGAAGTTTTATTTGGTCAACTAATGTACACAGGTGCAGAATGATTCTAGACTTCTTATGGACCAGATTTTGTGGAGCAAAAATCTTGGAGTTAAAGAGGTTAGGCCAATGCTAGAAAATATAAAGTCGTCTTACTATTTTTTAGCTAATTTTCTTTCTGAATTTTAGAGTTTTTGTTCTGCTGATTTTTTTCTTTAATGGATCTGTTCTTTGCATCATGGTTGACTCAATTTCATATTTGATGGAACTTGATTAATTTGATGAATACTCTTATGTTTAATGTGTCAAGATTGTGTGCTAAGAAAATTATGATTATTTCCTTACAGATATTTTAGGAATCATGATGATATTCTATATAAGGAAATAGAATGGTGATTTGACCTACTCTTGGTCAACAATCTTGCATGAAAATCATTTCTTGTTTTGGAAAGATCTTTTTGTATTGAAATGCAGAATGGGGTCAGAGACACTCTTTGAATCAAAATTTGGACAAGCAAGAATCTTAGAATTCAAAAGAATAAGTCAACTCTAAAAAATAGGAAGTTACCTTACTATTTTTAAGATGATTTTAATTACTGATTTTGTATAATCTTTTAATTATTTTAGGCAACTGATTTTTTTTGGTGTTTTGCTCTACAGAATATTCCGCTGTGCTTGTCTTGTATGAAAAGGGAAATAGTTCGTGAAAAGAACATATGCAACCAGTGCAGTTCTTGTGAGCAACATTGAGAGTGTTTGCGTGCAGTTTGATATGCAGTTTTGTATGCAAAACGTAAGAGAAAATATTTTATGAAACTGCATGTATTTATGACTTAGAATGTTTGTCTCTAGGTAGTTTGATGTTTTAGAAAAGAGTATTCTTCTAAGCAACTGAAGCAAATAGTGCAATTAAAGAGTGATATTGAGTGTTTACTAATAAAACTTAAAGAGTTTCTTCTCTTAAGTTATTTTTCGTGAGATTGAGTAAATAAGTTGAACTAGGTTTGTGCCCAAATGCTTGTCGAAATGACAAGTAATTAAGTCTTCGAGAGGAGATAGGTTTGCAGCAATTGAAGAGAGTTCAAGGTGCTTCCAACCATTGAAGGTAAGAGAAGCTTGCTGTAATTCATGAAGTGAACAAGTACTCATCTTGCGTCAATTCTAGGAGGAAGTCTTAGGTTGGATAAAACAATATTAGGTTGTATTTGAAAAGGTTTATTAATGAGTTGATGTCTTTGGGCAAGGCCTCGTGGATGTTGGGTAGAACTGAACCACGTTAAAAATATTTTTGATTTCATTTTACTTTATTGTTTTTGTGTTTAAATTGTTACAACACATAAATTGTATGTTATGACATGATTGTTTTGTTACAACATTCATCTCGGTGTTATAACATTTGTTAGCTTGTCACAACTTTCGCAAAAATTAAGTACTGCATAGTGAATATGTTATTTCACTTTTATTTATTTTAAAAATTAATATTAAAAAAATAAAATTTTTAATAAAAAATGGACCAATAGAAAAATTACAAAATCAATTAAAAACTTCAAAAAAATGGTAGTTGATCTTTGTTGGAGTACATTGGTTTTCAATGGATATCAATGTTGATGTTGATATGGTAGGGCAACCATATAAACATCTGATTTGGTGAACCCAACCTGATCAACTTCGATCTTGATCTAGTTGGGTTCACCGTTGACCTTAATTAATTTATCTTTAGCGGATCTTCATCTCTATTGTTGATGGAAATTCAAATTAGATCTCTATTATTGAAGATCATTCATCAATAGTGAAGATACAAATTTTTTAAACATATATTTTTAGAATTGATCTTCATCAGCTATTCCAAAATGGATAATAGAGATATTTTATAAATTATAAAATTTTTTAAATTCCTTTTCAAAATTTATATCTTTTAATAATTAATTCTTATAAATGGATATCCACCATCCACTTCATCTAATGGACAGTGGAGATCTAAAATATTTTTCTTTTTGTTTTGTGTTAATTTAAATAAAGGCATAAAGGGATTTGTTGATACAGTGTTGCCACTAAATTTTCTTATGTCTGAATACAACAATACCTCCAAAGCCATTAAATTTGATTAATGATCAATTGGTAGAAGAACCTAATTAATGAAAATTCAATATTTTAGGGATCAAGTATGGTGAAAATATATTTGAGAAGCAAAAGGTTACATCAAGTATAATGGATGTCACACAAAAAGTTATAGAGAGAATTGACAAGGCCAGGGCTGAGAATGAGAGACGTGAGACGGGAGAATAGAAAAGTATAAGTAGAACGGTAGATGAAAGTGTTACAACATGTCTAAAGGAAATCTCTCTGCTTTTCTCCTCCTTCCGTGTTACTTCGCTTTACTCATCATGTAGAGAAAGCGTCGTGTGTGTTCAAAAGTGGAAAGAGAAATATATATATAGATATATATAAAGGTCAGTAATTATAAGTGTGAACTCAATTTTTGGCTATCTTCTCCTCATGGAGTGTTTCAGCTGCTTTTCGTCCTCGTTTTATAATTCATAATTTTTAATTGAACGTTGTCTAGGGAATCTCTTCTTTTTTCTCCACTGTTTCTTCACTTATAATTCTCAATTAAACAAGGATGTCTTATCTTTTCCCTTTGTCGTTTCTAAATGCCAAGAAATATTTAAATTTCTTTGGCAGAGTTGACTGAAAATAATTGAACATGGAAACTGAGCAAGCGGGCCAGTGGAGATGATCCAATATGAGATTTAAAAATGTTTGTGTTTGAAAAGCCACAGTACCTCTATGAAAAGGCAGATCATCTTAGTATACTAATGTATCAAGATCGACTCACCACCATCGCTTTTATAATGGTAAGTTTTTTCCTTAATATATGGTGTCCTCTTTGCTCTTTTGAAATCTATTCTCTCTTTTGGGTTTAATTAGAATGTCAGGTTGCATAAAAGGAGTATAAACTTAGATTAAAATATAAGAATGGTGACATCCAGAATATAAAAGGAGTAATAGTAAGTTCTATGATAGTTGTGCAGATGCCCTGGACCTGCCCACCAAGTTATATAATTTGGCTATATCCAATATTGTGCACTAATCTATTCTTACAAGAATAATTTTTTTAGTAGCTCTTGGTTGGAGGTCCACCATTTCCAAGCCATAATTTGGCACACGCAGCATTTGAATTGAAAATTTTACTGGGTTTGGTTGGTATTGTGACAAATAAATATGGACATCAGAAGGCATGTATGAGGATAAGTCTCAAGTTTCAACAATTTTAATAATTAATTAATGACATGTAATGGGTTTAGTAATAGGAACTGATATTAATGCCTAATGTGATTCGGTGGTAAAGAATTCTCATTCTCCATAACAATGGTTGCACCATAAATGATATTAAAAAAATAAATAAATAACCCCGAGGCGGTTTTCCTCATTTGATTCTGACCCAAAATAATGAAATGTGACACACATAAAAATATATATTAGTGAAATTATATATTTGTGTGTGTACATGCGTGTAAAGATGCACATAGAAGATGAAACCAAATTTATCGAAGCTGATTTAACATAGCAACCAAGAGATGCCAGCGTTAGAAAACAGTGGTGGTGAATTCAAACAGAGCACAAACATATTAATTCACTAAACAATTAACAGTTGGAGGCTAAACATATTATAAAGACGTTTTATTGTAAGATTGCAAATTTATCAATCATTGCACACAAAGTATTCTTGACCGATTTTAGAGTTGCTAGCGGCCCCCCAACCTCATCTGCACGTGGGGGAAGATTTTGGAGATTGACTATCTTCATTTCCCTAATTTTATCTATTTATAATACAAAAATATAAAAATATTTATATTTAAGAAATAAATTTATTCTAATAACTTCTTTTGACCTACTAGTTTGTAATTTTTTCCCCTTACTTGTCTTGAACTTTCCTGCGACAAATATAATATGTATTTTTGTCTTTTTAATATAAATTAATGAATTATTTTCATTTAAGTTATTGAATTAGGACTATTTTAATCTATTGGGCGGTTTGGTGGGTTCCAGTAAGTGGAGCAGGAAATTTAGGATGAAATTTCCTTTACCTAGCTTTAGAGGGGGATGGTTGA
Organism: Nephelium lappaceum; assembly: GCA_021234005.1. Taxonomy (NCBI): domain Eukaryota; kingdom Viridiplantae; phylum Streptophyta; class Magnoliopsida; order Sapindales; family Sapindaceae; genus Nephelium; species Nephelium lappaceum. The sequence goes on from CM038001.1 coordinate 214,599, forward strand.
GCGTAGGGGTAGGTGCAAAAATTAATATTTCTACAACACTAATGAAAATATAATATACTGAATACGTTTGCGTATATTAATACATGCAAAAATTATGTATTATATATATTATATTTAATTTTATCATTCTCTATTATAAATATAAAAAAGAAGACATATACAATTCATTCAAAAGAAATGTATGTATCCAATAATTTCTCTTAAAGTGTGCTATTAGGTTAAATGAAATTTTGTTATTAAAGACTTCAATTTAAAAAAGTTAAAATCTACTCATAATTTGAATTTAAATTCATTTAAGATATAATTTTTTTAATATATAACTAATCAAACGCGTATTAATATAAGTTATATTACCAATAAAGTATATTGTTACGAAAGTAAGTGATATTTTCTAGTTTTTAGTTTTATTTTATTATTTTATTTTCATTCATTCCCAAGACCACCAAACTTTTGGGTGTAACAGTTTGACTATTCAATCAAGCAAAGAATAAAATATATAAGGAGAATGTTTGTTTATATTTTCAATGGTGAGGCGGCTTCTTCGAAGGAGTTCAAAGAATGGAAAGAGCTATACATATAGTAAACAAGATTCCCTATAAACCATTCGCTCATGATCGGTTGGGAGAACTTATTTGAAACTTAACTTTTAGCAGCAAATTTTCAGAATTTGAGCTGAAAATAAAAAAAAAAAAAAAATTAGTTGTTTAGTAATTTAATTTTAAAATAAAGTTTATATAATTAATTTATTAAATAACACATAAGATACAGTGTTAATTATGTGTTTCTTTCCTAAAAAAGAAAAACGTATTAAATGTGTGTTTTTTCAAGATTTTTGTTTAGAAAGATTGTAATGGAATTAATAAAATATCGTAATGATAATTTTTGATATTTCAATACTTTAAAAACACTTAGAAACTTCTTTACAAGAAAATGTAAAATTTGAGTTTTTTTTAATGGATGTAAAATAAATTTTTTAACCGTTAAAAACATTTATCGAAGTGCTTACCAAACAATACAAAAAAGAAAAACATTATAGCCTGTGACTTGCTGGGCCGATGAAAGTTAGGCCTCTTCTTATTGGGTTTCAAGGCCTACCTATTGGCCCAAATCTACATTAATAATATGGCTTATCTTATTATTATTACTTTTGAAAAACACTTCATCCAGCCAAAAAAATTATAAGTTTTCGATTAAAAAAAAAATGAAAAAGAAAAAAATTACAAGTTGTCTCTAGTATCTAGAGAAACCATTGAATCAAATACAAGAGGGCGCTTCCTCAAGCCAAACTTACTCTCTATTGCAAGTAAATTCTTATTTTACTAAACCATGAGTCACTTGATTAGCCAAACGAGGAACAAATTTGATGGATCAAAAAGAATGCTGAGAGATAATGGAAATAATCTCCTTAGTAAGCATACTAATCTCAACTAAATTCTCTTTATCAGAACGAATGAGATTGGCAACAAAAGAGGCATCAGACTCAATCATCGTTGGCATTAAGCCTACAAATTGAACATCTTGAAAAACAGCCAAAGACTTCTTCAGCATCATAGGAACCTGAAATTAAAGGACTTGCACAAGCAGCCATGACATTCCCTTCTGAGTCCCTAATAACAGCTCCTAGTCCAACAGATTTAGTCATTGAATTAAGGGCAATATCAACACTAACTTTGAACAAGTTGGAAGGTGGAGGCATCCAACGTTGAACATAGTGTTTGTAATGGTGAAATATTAACTTGCTGAAATTCAATGAGATACTCTTTAGACCATGTGACCACCTCATCAACATCAATTATATTCAAGTCAGTGTCATTGTTTTAAGAGATCATATGACATGAATATATGTATAGAATTCGTAAAACAAAAAAGGATCACTCAGGGTTTGAGAGATTCGTACGAAAGCATGCTAAGACTTTGGAGCTGGAAACAAGGCATGCATTTGAACCGTTTGCTGTCTGATATCTACCATTTTCAATCAATAACATTCCAGCAGCTCAAGTTGCAAATTCAGGATGAAAATTCATATGGGACAAGCAGAGTCGGCAGAAGCAGTGCTCAAATTCTTCTGGTGAGAAATGATAAAATATATGAAATTAAAAACAAAACAAAACAATGAAGTATCATCAATTGAATTGCATTATATAGACTAAGAATAGATGTAATATATTAAACTAAAGTGAAAAGATATAACACTAATATGAATAACCGACTTAGAGTTGCTTGAATTGTGTACCTCACATACTTTGTGCATGATATGACAAATAAAGTTCACACAGAGTTGATAGACGAAGCATAAGAAGTGCCAGCAGCCCAAAAACACATAGTCCACCAATGAAACTCCAACAACAACAACAACAACAGTGCAATAAACCAACTCCTCTTGCACTTGTGTCAGCCTCCTTTGGAAACAGTTTAGTTTTAGTGAGTGCTTCTACCAATATTGTTTCCTCGTATTCTTGATTGGTGGCATTAAATTCCTCATTTGGGAATATGTTGGCACCAGATCGGTCAAGAGAAATTACAGGCTCTACAAATATTGGTTGTAGCCCACGATATTTTACTTTGCATTCACGATTTGGGGCGAACTCAAATGAAAAAGTTGTATAATCACCAGAACAAAACTGAACCTGAGGTGAACAGTCATGTTGCCCAAATGCCACATAATCTATGCAAGAGATTTGTTTCTTCCAATATGCATCATAAGGAACAACCAATAAACTATCACCAAAAGTGTCACCATGACTTGTTTCAATTTGGCACTCATAGAAGACATCCACATATGGTTTAGTGCAAAACTCCTCCATCACGAGGATAGCGCATAAAGCAAATCCTCTAAGCTTACGATTACTCCAATTGTGTAGAGGCAGTTTAATATTTATGGAAGATCCAAAATTTTGAAAGGTGAACCATTGAGGAATGTTGCTTCCAGAATAAGTAACATTGAAATGAACTTTTTCTGTAAATTCTTGTAACGTGAAAATCAAGATTATTCTTAATGAGCGAGGATGGTATCGATGTTATCATACTCGAACTCAAATGAAAAAAAAAAAAAAAGGTTCAAACACTTAGTTCTAGGAACTTCAATTGATTGGTTTCCAGAGGAAATTCAGAATTGGAAACTAGAAATCTATAAGTTGATGGCGACCAAAATCCTTAAACAAGTCCATCGACGGTGACCCACCACACCCACTTATCAAACATCAAACGGCAGCAGATGAGGAAGTAAAAAGGTCAAATGGCTGCAGATAGGGAAGACGGAGAGGTCAAATGGCGGCAGATGGGGAAGAAGAAGAGGAGTAGGTCGACGATAGGGAAGAAGAAAAAATGGAGGTTGGCAATGAGAGAGAGAGAGAGAGAGAGAGAGAGAGAAAGGGTTACTGAATTGAAGTTAGAGGGAATAAATGAGAGAAAAAAAAATCCTGTTTTAATCAATTCATCTTCACAATTCATCTTAAAATTTGTTAATTTTTTTTTTGTTTAAATTTAAATTTTAAATTTTTATTAATTTTTTAATTAATAAAATTTAGGTCAAAAGACCAATTTACCCTTCACTTGGTTAATTTTAACAAAGAGTTGCTAATAGCATAGAGGTAAATTACAATAACACTAAAAGCGTTGATCTGCTGGAATTAGAATTTGAATTGGATAGGTAAATTATAATTTGCTCTTAGTATTTAATTATTTTCACTAATGGACTAGAATCGAGACCTCTTTTAGGTTTTGGATGAGCCTCCTCTCAGCGAGAAGTCCACAGAGATGACCTCCTTGCTGGTTGTCTCCTTTTTTTGTTAGTGTAATTATTATTATTATTTTTTATATAAAAGAGTTATTAGTTTTTAATATATTTTTTTATTAAAACTATTTTAATTCTTTATTACTGAATGACCGAACTATCATTTGGCCATTAATATTTAATGTTGACTAAATACATATGAGAATAGTTCCAAAAAAATTACATATGAGAAAAACTTCACGATCTATATATTCATTTGGATGATGTGAGTGAGTGAAGTAGATAAGATAATGAATATATGTCAAATGCCTCCCAACAATTAAAAGAAGGGAGGGACATCTATTTGATTTTAGAATCTCATGGTTGGGCTATTTGTTTTCGACTTACCAAACCCAAATCTGTTTACCGATAGAGTGGTGGTATTTGCATTCCTTAAAAATTGCATATAAACCCCTTCCTAAAATTCCCTTGACGAATATGAACACTTCCTTGCTAAAAGCAGTTCATTAGAAAAGTTAAACGTTTTTTTTTTTTAATTTTTATTTTTTTGATGGTAAAATCATAACTATGCCATGATTTAATGAGTTTGAGTAATGTTTTTATTCCCTAAATCTTGAATTATTTGTAATATTTAAAAAAAATAATAAAGTTTTATAGCAAATGCATTCATTTAGTGCACCACATTCATAAATAATTACATATTTGCAGGAGTTTATCTGGTAACAATATACATCCATTAAAAAATATAATTAACAAATTTGTAGATACTTTGCACACCAAACTTCATTTAAAATAAAGGTTAGATTAATTACTCCTTTATTTATTTTTTCCGCGACATGAGTACAGAGCAAACTCTCTATAATGCATCCTATATTGCTGTTTCCTTGAAGCTTCTTAACTATTACCTTGAATTGAACATTTTAGGACTCTTCATTCTGATTATAAATTAATTAACTTACCAACCTACATTGAGGTTTTCGGACTTGACTTGACCTAAAAAGCAATGTCTCTCCCAATTTAATTGTTTAATTTATCTTTGTCAGAAAACGACAAACTTTAGTGGTTTAAAAGGCAATCGAAGAAGAAAATAATGGCACGGCATAGCGACCTTTTTCAACAAATTGAAATCTAAAAGGCTGTAAAGTATCAAGCTACTCCTCAGACCAGATCTTAGCCTCTAGCATTCACTATTATTATTATAAATTTGTTTCTTCTTAATTTGTTATATTGTAACATTTATAATTATTTATAGGAAAAGAAACGGATTGCGTTAATAATCAATTTTTTTTAAACTGTCATAATCATCAAATTTTCTCAATTTAAAAGCTATGCTACTATCAAAAGGCTTCCTATTTTTATATATCATTTTTAATATATTAATTATATAAAAACTTTCAATATTAAATGGTCAAATGATTAATAATTTATATTTCGAAAAGCTCTACTCCTAAAAGTTTATTTTCAATAAATCAACTATTAAAAGTTCATTTGAGAAGGTCTCCCAAACATATATTTTTGAACTAATCTTTGAGTTGATTTTCTGTATATTTGGTGATGTTTGTCAAGTAAAAGAAATTTTATTTATTTATTTTTTTTCAAGTTCATTTTTTCAAAAATCATATTATTCTAACAAGACACCTTTTTCGTTGGTTTTCTTTCTTCTTAAAAAAAAATCTAGAAACTAATTTTAAATATATATTCTAACAGTCACTTAAAGCCACAAAAACGTTACCTTTGCTCGATAATGTTAAATATGCCTTTAGAGCAGAGATTAATGCTTAAAAAATTAGAATTAAATTTATGATTAATAAATTTATTCACTCAATTATTTGTCATTTATCTCTTTCTATTTATTTTACATCAATTTTTTTTTTTTTACAAATATTTTACATCGAATTAATTGATTGTTTCTAGATATCGTTATCACCCTTTAGGGCAAAGGTTATCATTACCTAACTTTGCTTATGCATTCATCATTCATCATCGCGTTTTGCTTTTCCCACGTGTCAGTTCTTTATTTATTTATTTATTTTTTGGGTGGAAATTGTAACCCAGATGACAAATTAACTTGACTGATAGTACAACCTAGTGGGGTGTTTGCATCCATATACATCAGAAAAGCATCCGATTTAAAAAAAATAATAATAATAACAAAAAATCCAAAAACTTCAATTTTATTAAAAAAAGTATAAAATTTCTAATTAGAAATTCTTTGCGTACGAGAAAAGAAAACAAAGAAATTTCCGAGAAAGTCATAGGAAAGAGGCAAGAAAATTGCCACAAGACTTACTAGTCAAAAAGTAGACATTCGCTTTTATTGATTTCTCATGCTGTCTTTTGACGCTAATTGTAAAACTTTTCAGACTAGCAAGGGTCTCCACAAAATAAATTCAGAGAAATTCAAAGGAATGATGGATAACAAAATATAATAAATTAGTTGAGAATCTCAAGAGGAAAGTTGGAGGGAGGAGGCAAGAAAGTGCCTACCACTAGTTTATTTTCCAGGAAAGTGGTATAGTTTATTTATTTTTTTCATAAATATCAAGTGACACATCTATTTGAAATAGACATCGTCTTGTTAATTGCTGTAGTCTTCGTGACAAAAGTCTTGTAGGTTTTCTGATCAATGGGGGCTTCATCGTCAACTTGTTCATCTTCCACAATCACCGATGGAGGAAAGTATGATCTCTTTGTTAGTTTTCGTGGGGAAGATGTCCGTGACGGTTTCATAAGTCACTTACGTGATGCCCTATCACGTAAAAAAATTGACTTCTTCGTTGATGAAAAACTTCAACGAGGTGACGAAATATGGCCTGCGCTTTCAAGTGCAATTGAAGAATCAAGGATTTCTTTAGTCATTTTCTCAAAAGACTATGCTTCTTCTAAATGGTGCTTGCGTGAACTTGTAAAGATTCTTGAATGCAAAGAAGAAAAGAAGCAAATTGTTATGTCTGCCTTTTATCATGTAAATCCATCTGATGTACGAAAACAAAGAGGGAGTTTCGAGGATGCTTTTGTCAACCATGAAAATGTATCTGAAGAGGAGAAAAAGAAATGGAGAGATGCCTTGACTAAAGCATCCAACCTCTGTGGATGGAATTCCTCTGTAAATAGGTAACTCTCTTTTATATACATTTAGAATTTATAACTATATGTATATATATACATATATGTTATTGTTGATAATTAACATTAATGTTAAGACTCTCTTGTACTTGGATATTTTTCGTGCTACTTGCTCTATGGTCTTTTGAACACCATGAAAATCAAGCGTATGACAGACTTGACACATAATTTGTTCTGAGCAAAATTGGTTCATAATGATTTCTGTTAAAAAGTTTAATATACAATTCGATAAGATTTTAGTATCTTTTCTGTTTTTTGTAATGCAAAATTCAGAATTTAATCTTACGGGAAAAAAAAAAAAAAAAAAGGAAAGATTTGCTATAGTTTATTATTTTGCTGAAATGGTGACTTATCTAAAGTTCCTAACAGCATTAATTGTTTGTGCTTTATGTTTGATAGGGATGAATCCAGACTTATAGATGAAATTGTCAAAGATGTTTCAAACAAACTGAATGATATATCGCCCTCAAGTAATTTTGGAGGTCTAGTTGGAATAAATTCACGCATTGAGGAAGTAAAATCATTACTAGACTTTGAAACGTTAGATTTTCGAGTTGTAGGAATTTGGGGAATGGGTGGTATTGGTAAAACAACTATTATTGGAGCTACTTTTGAACAAATTTCTAGTCAATTCGAAGGTTGTTTCTTTGCAAACATCAGAAAAGAGTCAGAAAAAGGTGGTGGACTAGTACATTTGCAAAACGAAATTATTTGTGAAATATTGGGAGACAAAATTGATAACCTGGGCACTCCCAATATGCGCACATTTATCAAGCGTAGGCTCCAAAAGAAAAAGGTCTTCATTGTTCTTGACGATGTGGATAACTGGGGACAATTAGAATTTTTGGCTAGAGGGCTTAATCAATTTGGTCCAGGAAGTAGAGTCATTATAACAACTAGAGATAAACAATTACTTCGTAATTGTGGCGTAAAGAACATCTATGAGGTTAAGGCATTATCGTACTTGCATTCTCATGAACTCTTTTGTAAATGCGCTTTCAAACAAGACTATCCTCCTGAAGGCCTTAATTTGTTGGTTGCTAAGGTAGTAAATTATGCTATAGGAAATCCTCTAGCTCTTAAAGTGTTAGGTTTATCTTTGAATGGAAAGAGCAAACAAGAGTGGGAAAGTGCATTAGATAAATTACAAAGAAGTCTTAACCCCGAAATTCATGATGTACTTAAAATTAGTTATGATGGACTAGATGATGAAGAGAGGGATATTTTTCTTGATATTGCTTGTTTTTTTAAGGGGAAAGATAAAGACTATGTAGCAAAAATACTAGATGATTGTTACTACTCCTTGAGTGTTCTCATTGGCAAGTCATTAGTAACAGAATCAAGATATGGGATACAAATGCATGATTTACTACAAGAAATGGGCCGCGAAATTGTTCGTAAAGAATCACCCAACAAACTAGGCAATCGCAGCAGGTTGTGGAAACAGGAGGATGCTCTTCGTGCGCTAAAGAATAATGATGTGAGTATCTAATTATACATATATTTGTTAAAAAAATAGATTTTTTTTAATGATATGGGTATCTAATTATATGTATATTTGTTAAAAATTTAGATTTTCTTAAAAAACAATTATGAATCTAAAAATAATACACCTGCTGCAATTTGTCTTTACTAGACTCACTATCGAATTACCACTCTTAGGAAAATTCAATCACTCACTCACTATAAGCCTTGACTTATTCTGTGTCCTCCGTCACACGTGACTCCCACTAGACTCAAATCACCATGCTCTGCTCAGACGTCTCCGCTCTTAATATTTGTCTTCGACTCAATTTCTAAAAGTGATACAATAAGCAGAACCCTAGTTGTAGGCTTCCAAAGGCCAGTTAAACATTCTTAATTATCCAAGCACCTTAACTTCTTCTATGATCTTTTTGATGGTAGATTGCTAATTTTTCTTAAAGTGGAAATGTAGCTAATAGATCAATTAGCCAAATTTTGTCTGCTTATATCTAAAATAAAAAAATGCAGGATCTTATTTTTGTATTTTATGCTATAACATATTGTTTGGTTTATATTAGGTTACTGATGCAGTTCAAGGGATATTACTAAATATGTTTAAACTAAAGGATGTATATTTGAATTCTCTAGTGTTTGAGAAAATGAAGAATCTTAAATTTCTCAAATTCTATTTTTCCTTTGATGAAATGGTCCAAGACTTCAAATATATCTCTAAGGTGCACATTCCCAATGGTCTAAATTATATTTCTGACGAACTAAGGTCTTTCCAATGGTATGGATGTCCCTTAAAAGTACTACCATCAAGTTTTGATCCAAAGAAGCTTGTTGAACTTGTACTTCCTTACAGCAATGTTGAGCAGCTTTGGGAAGGAACTAAGGTATAATTTAACCTTTAAGCATATGTTTCATTATTATTATTTGGATATATTAGTTCACAATTAGATTATTTACTTATTCCAACTGTTCTACAATATTTTGTTACAGCAAGCACCAAAACTGAAGTGGCTTTTTCTTCCTCATTCTCCACAACTCACTAAGATCCCTGACCTCTCAGACATCCCATCGATTGAGGTGATAAATCTTCAAAATTGCAAAAGCTTGCTTAATATTCACTCATCAATCCGATCTCTCAGTAACCTTCGTTTTCTAATTCTGAGAGGTTGTGAAAATTTTAGGAGCTTTCCAAGCAATATTCACTTTGCAGCTCTGGAACTTCTTGATTTCAGTGACTGCATTAATCTCAATCAATTTCCACAGATTTCTGGCAATATATTAGAGTTATATTTATGTGGAACTGGAGTAGAAGAAGTTCCTTCATCAATTCGGAATCTAAACAAGCTTGTTCTGTTAGATATGTCAGGTTGCACAAGGCTAAAGTGTATTTCAACCAGCATTTGTACACTGAAATCTCTGAATTGTCTAAATCTTGGGGGTTGCTCCGAACTTGAGAGTTTTCCAGAAATCTTGGAGACAATGGAATGTTGGGAATTTCTTGATTTAAGTGAAACAGCAATTAAAGAGCTACTCCCTTCCATTGAACATCTGAATAGGCTTCAAAAACTGTCACTGGGTTATTGTAAATATCTTGAGACGCTGCCAAGTAGCCTCTGTAATTTGAGCTCTCTATTTGAACTCAATCTTTCTAGTTGCTCGAAACTAGGAAAATTGCCAGAAAACTTGGGGTGTTTGGAGAAACTTGTAGAATTACGTTGTGTTGAATGCAGGAGTTTGACAACCTTACCTCCTTTATCAGGTTTACACTCTTTACGCACTCTAAGTTTAAAAGGTTGCAACCTAGCAGAAATTCCGAAAGATATTGGTTCTTTATCCTCATTGGAAACTCTAGAGCTTTGCGGAAACTTATTTGAGAGTTTGCCTAAAAGCTTCAAACAACTTTCTAGGTTGAGTATTCTGATGTTAAACGACTGCAATATGCTTCAATCGTTAACAAATCTTCCATCAGGTCTAGAAATTTTGGATGCAACGAATTGCAAGCAGTTGTGCCAGTTACAACTGAATTGCAAGCAGTTATTTTTAGATAGAACTGAATTTGAGTGTTCCATTGATGGGTTTTTAGACATCGTGCTTACTAATTGCCTGAAGCTTAATCATAAAGCAGTCATCAATGTTTTTGGAGAGTTGCTACTAATGACGAAGGTTATTTTTCTCTCCTAAATTTTAATCCACTATTGCCCTTCCTATCTCTCACATTAGAAATAACATTTACGTTATTTATGTTACAGGGATATAAAGAAAGGATAGCTAGCTTCAGCATTTGTGTACCTGGAAGTGAAATTCCTGCATGGTTTAGATATCAAAGAGCGGGATCTTCGGTAAATATTCAAATGCTTCGTGATGACTGGGTTACGAGGAAATGCATGGGATTTGCACTATGCGCTGTTCTTGATTTTGAAGAAGAATATAAAGGTTTTGCGGATCTTTCTGTCCAATACCATTATGATTTTGAAACTAGTGACGTTTGTTTTTTTCCCATTGCGAGTCGTTGGATTTTCACTACAACTGACCGCAAAGTATCCATTCACTCGGATCACATCGTTCTAGGGTATTTTTCCCTCGAGTTTACTCCATTGTCTACAGGGCTGGAGAAGCTATTTGCCGGTGACAGTGACCATGTGAATGTCTCATTTGAGTTCACAGCCCACGACCCAAATTCCTTTGAAGAACCGGCCGCTTGCAAAGTGAAATGTTGTGCAGTACATCCAATATATGCAAAACCACAAGCCATCGGTTTTGTTAAGATATTTGGTAACACCATTCCAGATATCCAGGAAACGAGTAGATGGAGCAGTGGCAAATCTGACGATCATGACAAGGAAGTGGAACCACATCCTAAGAGAATTTGCACCGAAGCCAATAGATGCTCCCAATCAGCAATTCACAGTCTTGATCTTTTTCATTGAGGGCATTTTGCATGCTACAGTTGGTTCATTTCTATTTTGGACGTGGCGATCTTTGAGGTAACTCCAACTGATCAGTTATTTCAATTTAATATTATACCTGTTGATCGTTATAGCATTTAATTGTTATCCGGTGAAAATGTTTATATACTATTTTATAAACTAGATCCTGTATTAAACTAATTTTTATAATCACATGTGTCATAATCGAGACAAATTATTTTTATTATTTTTATTTTTATTAGTTTTAAATATTGTATCTTACATTTAACTCTGTGTGCCCGTGCCCAGCATAAATTCATTTTGTTTTCTTCATTTTTATCATTTTTAAAAATTATTGGGCATTACATCCAATACATGCAGAAGCAGAATCCAGTATATCGGCCGATTTTGCGCAGGTTAATCGGTGACCGGCACTGTGCCGGTTCGATAACCCCCAAATCGGCAAGTCTCGATTCATGGAGAAAGAAAGTCGCAAGTCAGCGATCATGAGCGGCAGCGGTGATGGAGAACAGAGGTGCGGCGGTTGATGAAGAACAAGATATGCGAATCGATCGGCCATGGAGATGAAGAAGATGATTGCAGCAACAGGTTCGGCGGCGGCTGGACATGGAGATTGCAGCGGTGGTTGATGAAGAGCAGGGCATGAGGCGCTTGAAGAAACGGAGCATCAGGTCCAACGGTGTTGTGTGGGTTTTGAACAGGCAGAGAAGGAAGGAGACGTGAAGGGTTGACACTGACGACGTGGAGGGAGAGAGAAGGAGACTTGAACGGCCGGCTACGACGACGCGGAGGGGTTGAACGGCCGCGACGACGACGACGACGACGGAGGCGTTGAACGGCCGGTATCTTCTCTCTTTCTCTGTCTCTCTGTCTCTTCTCACCTCAACCATCCATCCATGCCCCATCTCAAAGTTTCATGAATTGGGTATGTTTAATACGTTGAATAGAGGAGACCTTTTTCTAGAAACAGTCAAAGATGTTGCCTTTATGTGTAAAGTGAGATATTTTGATGTATTTAAAGAGATATTGTTGATAGTTGAAGTGGGGTAGGTAAACATGTGTATGATGTTTTGGTGATTTGATTGCATGTGCAATCAATTATGGTTTCAAGTTTTGATCTTTTCAATCATTCATGAAGCCATAGGATTTTTATTTTTTGTTTTAATGTAGATAAGTTTTGTTACAATTGCATTGTGCATTGGACCAACGTGGTTGCTATGAAGCATTCGAGCCTGCTCTTCTGTGAAGTGTCCGTTATGCAAGGTTAGTGTTGCTCGAAATCATCTAGACTTGTTTTTGTTTATAAATGAATTGTATGCATGTATAGTGCTCTGATGATGGTATGGTTTGAACGATATGCAGACAGAAAGCATGTCGATTGTTTATGGATACGATGGAAGTAGTTTTCAAAGGCATTACATTAGTCAAACATTTGGGGATAGGTAATTCTCTTTGTTTATCTCTTTTGTTCAAGTTATTATTTTGTGTTTATTAGATGTCTTTATTTATTTTGCTTCTTTTGTTCATTTGCAGTTTTGTCTTTTGGAAAGCTCACAAGTACAGATTGCAGTGCTATTACACTGAACCGGGTCTTAATTAGTTTTTCATTTGATGTTTTGGGTTCTTGATCTCTCGTTGTCAGTTTGCTGTGTCGTTTTATGACAAACCCCTGCAATCGATATATATGTTTTAAGACTATTATGTGTTCAATTGCGTTGGACTAAAGTGGTTGCTAGGAAGCATTCAAGCGTGCTTTCGTCTGTGAAATGTTCGTTATGCAAGGTTACTGTTGCTCGAAATCATCTAGACTTGTTTTTGTTTATAAATGAATTGTATGCATGTATAGTGCTCTGATGATGGTATGGTTTGAACGATATGCAGACAGAAAACATGTCGATTGTTTATGGATATGACGGAAGTAGTTTTCAAAGGCATTACATTAGGCAAACGTTTGGGGATAGGTAATTCTCTTTGTTTATCTCTTTTGTTCAAGTTATTATTTTGTGTTTATTAGATGTCTTTATTTATTTTGCTTCTTTTGTTCGTTTGCAATTTTGTCTTTTGGAAAGCTCACAAGTACAGATTGCAGTGCTATTACACTGAACCGGGTCTTAATTAGTTTTTCATTTGATGTTTTGGGTTCTTGATCTCTCGTTGTCAGTTTGCTGTGTCGTTTTATGACAAACCCCTGCAATCGATATATATGTTTTAAGACTATTATGTGTTCAATTGCGTTGGACTAAAGTGGTTGCTAGGAAGCATTCAAGCGTGCTTTCGTCTGTGAAGTGTTCGTTATGCAAGGTTACTGTTGCTCGAAATCATCTAGACTTGTTTTTGTTTATAAATGAATTGTATGCATGTATAGTGCTCTGATGATGGTATGGTTTGAACGATATGCAGACAGAAAACATGTCGATTGTTTATGGATATGATGGAAGTAGTTTTCAAAGGCATTACATTAGGCAAACGTTTGGGGATAGGTAATTCTCTTTGTTTATCTCTTTTGTTCAAGTTATTATTTTGTGTTTATTAGATGTCTTTATTTATTTTGCTTCTTTTGTTCGTTTGCAATTTTGTCTTTTGGAAAGCTCACAAGTACAGATTGCAGTGCTATTACACTGAACCGGGTCTTAATTAGTTTTTCATTTGATGTTTTGGGTTCTTGATCTCTCGTTGTCAGTTTGCTATGTCGTTTTATGACAAACCCCTGCAATCGATATATATGTTTTAATACTATTATGTGTTCAATTGCGTTGGACTAAAGTGGTTGCTAGGAAGCATTCGAGCGTGCTTTCGTCTGTGAAGTGTTCGTTATGCAAGGTTACTGTTGCTCGAAATCATCTAGACTTGCTTTTGTTTATAAATGAATTGTATGCATGTATAGTGCTCTGATGATGGTATGGTTTGAACGATATGCAGACAGAAAACATGTCAATTGTTTATGGATATGATGGAAGTAGTTTTCAAAGGCATTACATTAGGCAAACGTTTGGGGATAGGTAATTCTCTTTGTTTATCTCTTTTGTTCAAGTTATTATTTTGTGTTTATTAGATGTCTTTATTTATTTTGCTTCTTTTGTTCGTTTGCAATTTTGTCTTTTAGAAAGCTCACAAGTACAGATTGCAGTGCTATTACACTGAACCGGGTCTTAATTAGTTTTTCATTTGATGTTTTGGGTTCTTGATCTCTCGTTGTCAGTTTGCTATGTCGTTTTCTGACAAACCCCTGCAATCGCTATATACGTTTTAAGACTATTATGTGTTCAATTGCGTTGGACTAAAGTGGTTGCTAGGAAGCATTCGAGCGTGCTTTTGTCTGTGAAGTGTCCGTTATGCAAGGTTAGTGTTGCCGAAATCATCTAGACTTGTTTTTGTTTATAAATGAATTGTATGCATGTATAGTGCTCTGATGATGGTATGGTTTGAACGATATGCAGACAGAAAACACGTCGATTGTTCATGGATACGATGGAAGTATTTTTCAAAGGCATTACATTACTCAAACGTTTGGGGATATGTAATTCTGTTTGTTTATCTCTTTTATTTAAATTATTATTTTGTGTTTATTAGATGTCTTTATTTACTTTGCTTCTTGTGTTCATTTGCAGTTTTGTCTTTTCGAAAGCTCACAAGTACAGATTGCAGTGCTATTACACTGAACCAGGTCTTAAGTAGTTTTTTATTTGATGTTTTGGGTTCTTCATCCCTCGTTGTCGGTTTGCTGTGTCATCTTTTTGTGACAAAGCCTTGCAATCCATATATGTTTGCAGACTATTATGTGTTCAGCCAGATATCTTAAATGACATATTTAACGTTACACGGTATTGGAAATCTCGTAAGTATCTTCAGTCGAATCAATGGCTCCAAAGCTAGTTGAGAAGGGAAATTCAAGCTCTGATGCAGGTATACTTGCTCATCGGTTTAATGTTTTTTTGCTTGCTATATCCTGCCCCAGAGTATTCTAGGACATAGAAAATTATAATTATCTGTTCCTTTTATGAGCATAGTCCTATAATAAATCAAATGATTGAATGATATTACCTAATAGTGGATTAGTGGCAGTCAGTAATCAATAACAGCCTTTATGTAAATTATTCACTAGGTACTAACGCGTTTTCTTTTACGGGTAGTTCTGGCTCCTATGTGTGCATCTATTGTTTTATCATTGATGACGTACAAACATCGGTCTTACAAAATATCTTTTCAAGAAGTTTATTTAGTTTGGCAATTATATTTGATTTTCAGTTTTATAAAGTTTATTTTCCATGAGTTGGTACTGCTTGTCACATGGGGATGAGAATGCTTTTCAGAAAGTAGTATTGGATGGATCTCGCAGACATGTCATATCATGCACTGACTTTATTGAGATAGCATGATTACTAGGTAATTTGATCTGTTTTCTTGTTAGAACAATGAAAGGCATTGATGATGCACAAATCATATAATTTGGAGCTGTGGAGTCCCATGTGATAGTATTGACACAACCTGCCCTTTTTTCGTTTCCATCACAACAACTGACTGCTGATCTTCTGATGTCTCTATGAATTATAAAACAGAACGTTTGGAGTCTATGAAGCAGCAAGGCCTTTTCTGATTGCAAGAACAGACCAATTTGTGAATGAGATGAAACTTTTTCTTGCCTCCAGATTGAACATTGAAGCCTATGATGCAGTCTACCTACAACGGTAGGGTTGGAACACTCCTCGTGAAACCATCAATTCTTTAGAACAAGAATCAAGTGGGCGGACATTTGTAGTTCCTTATCTGTACATCTTCAACGATGATTCTGAAGGAATCGATTAAATGTTGTATAACCATTTTCTACACATTGATGTAAAATTATCGAGATTTCATCAATTTACAATTTACTAACCGTTACAGCTATGTACCTTAAAGTTCTTTGAAAACTGTTAAAGTAAGGGTTGTAGACCTGGAGCACTTGGAATTCTCCATTAGGAATTTACTTACACGCTAAATGCTGGTTCCACAAGCTTATCAGTACCAGCAGAAGCACAACTGCGTCACCCATTTTAGCTGAGGCATACATTGTTTAATTTGGTTTGGTTTGGCTTGATGATATTGCAGATTTTATTGTGACCAACTGAATTGATATCTAAGCTAATTTCGTTTGGCCCACTCTGCGTTTATTGATGGTCAATACACTATCAAATGACATATGTCTAATGTACAGATATAAGAAATGAAGTTCAATGAATTTGTTTATTTGCAACATCTCACTCACAGGATTTGTTCACTAAGATCCCTGACCTCTCAGACATCCCATTGATTGAGAAGATAGATCTTAAAAATTGCAAAAGCTTAATATTCACTCATCAATCCGATATCTCAGTAACCTTCATTATCTATATCTCAATGGTTGTGAAAATCTTAGGAGCTTTCCAAGCAATATTCACTTTGAAACTCTGGAATGTCTTGATTTCAGTCCCTGCATTAATCTCAGTAAGTTTCCACAGATTTCCGGCAGTATAAGAGAGTTATATTTATGTGGAACTGGAGTACAAGAAGTTCCTTCGTCAATTCAGAATCTAAACAAGCTTGCTCTGTTAGATATGTCAGATTGCCCAAGGCTCAAGTGTGTTTCAACCAGCATTTGTACAGTAAAATCTCTGAATCGTCTAAATCTTGAGGGTTGCTCTGAACTTGGGAGTTTTCCAGAAATCTTGGAGACAATGGAATGTTGGGAAATTCTTGATTTAAGTGAAACAGCAATTAAAGAGCTACCCCCTTCCATTGAACATCTGAATAGGCTTCAAAAACTGTCGCTGGGTTATTGTAAATATCTTGAGACGCTGCCCAGTAGCCTGTGTAATTTGAGCTCTCTAACTGAACTTCATCTTTCTAGTAGCTCGAAATTAGAAAAATTGCCAGAAAACTTGGGGTGTTTAAGATCTTTGATTGGGCTCTTCATAAGCAACTCTTCCATAAGTCAACTACCATCATCTATAGCATGTTTGAAGAACCTTAAACGGTTAATTTGTGTTGAATGCAGGGGTTTGACAACCTTACCTCCTTTATCAGGTTTACACTCTTTAAGCTATCTAAGTTTAGATGATTGCAATCTAGCAGAATTTCCAAAAGTTATTGGTTCTTTATCCTCATTGGAAACTCTACAGCTTTCCGGAAACTTATTTGAGAGTTTGCCTAAAAGCATCAAACAACTTTCTAGTTTGAAATTTCTGATATTAAACGACTGCAATAAGCTTCAATCGTTAACAAATTTTCCATTAGGTCTACTACGTTTGGATGCAACGAATTGCAAGCAGTTGTGCCGGTTATTTCCAGATCCAACTGAAGTTGTGCGCTTCATTAACGGATATAAAAATGTCATGTTGTTGTTTACTAATTGCCTGAAGCTTAATCATAAAGCAATCATCAATTTTTTTGAAAAGTTGCTACTAATGATGAAGGTTATTTTTCTCTCCTAAATTTTAATCCACTCTTGCCCTTCCTATCTCTCACATTAGAAATAACATTTACGTTATTTATGTTACAGAGATATAAAGAAAGGATAGCTAGCTTCAGCATTTGTGCACCTGGAAGTGAAATTCCAGCATGGTTTAGCTATCAAAGAGCGGGATCTTCGGTAAATATTCAAATGCTTCGTGATAACTGGGTTACCAGGAAGTGCATGGGATTTGCTCTATGCGCTGTTCTTGATTTTGAAGAAGATTGTAATGCCTATGGCGGTCTTCATGTCCGATGCGGTTATCATTTTGTAACTAATGATGTTTTGTAATGGAAACTTTTTTTGGAAAATTTCCATTAATGAATACTTAACAATGCCTCAAAATATTGATATGGCTTTACCCTTAAGGGATGCTAATTTCTACTCCTTTAAGCCTTAAACCTTAATGTTGTAAAATAAATTTTCATGCTTGCATGTACGAGCGCTAAGGAGTTCTCAGCACATTTTTTTCATTCGATTTTGTTCCAATTTGTTGAGAACCTAAATCTAGATCCAATAACAAGATTGAATAGATAGATATTAAATCAATTAATCCACAGAATTGGGCAAATTAACTCTCTAGAATTAGATAATAGAATTTACCTAACCTTAGTCCAAGCAATTCAACAACCTGTAGGATTTTATTAATGCTTAAAGCAAACTCATAACATCTTAACATCCAATAAACTTTAAAGATTCACAACTATTTATAGCTTTACAATTCTTAATGAGCAAGTCTTTCCTAAAAAACAATAATTCAATAAAGGATCTTAACATCCAATGAACTTTAAAGGTTCACAACTATTTAAAGCCTTATAATTCTTAATGAGCAAATCTTTCCTAAAAAACAATAATTCAATAAAGGAAATAATATCGATCTGGTTAATGGAAACCTAGAAGGAAATAAAATCTAATCCTACGAGAAAATAAACTAAACAACTTAAAAGGAAATAGAATACCTAACAATAATTAGCCTAATTAATCTAATTCCTTTAGGAAATAAATTTCTCAAAGGAAATAATTCTAAATTAATCAAAAAAGTAAAGTGGAAATAAATCAAAATAAATCCTAATTAAAACTAATTCTTAATCCAGCTTAACAGCATCGGATTTGATTTGTTCTTTCTCCTTTTCCACTTTGATTGACAAAAGTTCTCATCACAATTTTTCCAAACTCAAAAGGTTTCAGTCCAAACCAAGTTTTGCCCACTCCTAGATTGCATCCTCAGATACACCATTTGCCCCCCTCAGGAATTGAGAGACATGGAAAAACATTTACATACTTATATCACACATTATAAATCACTTGAGAGACATACCTTTTTCCCCTACTGAATAGTGCACAAGCTTGAAGTAGTTACATATTCATGATCTTGATTCACTCTCGGGTCTTCACAATTTGTATTTCTTAAAGAATTTGGTAATTGAAATTAGTATTTAGAAATAAGATTTGAGAAATCTTTTATATTTGTAAATTTAATTAATAATCTATGAGTGTACTAAAAATTATTTAACCATAATAATAATAATTTTATTTAGGGTAATGTTGGCTTTTCATAAATTTACTTATTTGGGAGTGAACGCACAGTTTTTTAGGGGTGCAAATATGGACACTCTAGTTTTTATACTGCATCACAGGTAATGTTAACTAATGTCACTCTCAATTTTAAAAGTGACGATATTTCCATCCCTCAAAAATTGTTTGTACACCCCTTTTGCCATAAAAAATCTAAAATCTTTTTAGTTTGTTTGTAAACTCCCCTTAACACCAAGAATATGTTTTTTTCTTAATTTTATTATACTATATTTTTATAAGTATGCCCCATTTTATTACAAAATTAATGAAATAGATCAAAAAGAAAAACAAGTAACGAGTAATATACAAACTTTCAAAAAATATATTTAAATTTTTCTTCATCCGCTAACTATCACAAAACAAAGAATAAAGTTTTTGTTTTAATTAATAGCATATTTTGAATAATATATTTGGTAAGTTTAGGGTATTTTAGTTTTCAATAGTAGTTTTTAATATAACAATCAATTAAAATTGAAGTTTAAGTCTTAAGGAATATGTTATCATTCCTTCTAAAAAATATAGTGTAATAAAACTAAGTGTACTTATAAAAATATAGTATAATAAAGGGATAATTCTAATTTTCCTCCTATAGTTTGGCATAATAACCAAAAATATCCTCTGACTTCAGAAATCATTAAGAAGTCCTTATAGTTTATTAAAATAGTAAAAAAAACCTTGCTGTTTATAAAAATAGCAAAAAAAAAAAAAAAAAAAAACCTTCGTCATTAACTTTGACGTTAAACATCAATACTTGACTATTAGTATGGAATGACAAAACCATCAAACCAAGATAAAATTTATAATAACATTAATTAATTATTTATTTATTTAATGTTATATCCACCATCCATCACAAAGATAAATAGTGGAGATGAAAAAAAAAATTAAAAAAAAATTAAAATGAAAAAAAAAAATTGTTTCTAAAAACTTAACACCCACACCCAATCATCCAACATCACAAAGATAAATAGTGGAGATGAAAAAAAAAATTAAAAAAAAAATTAAAATGAAAAAAAAAAAATTGTTTCTAAAAACTTAACACCCACACCCAATCATCCAACATCATCTCTTTCTTCTTCCATCTTCTTCTTCTTCTTCTTCTTCTTATTCTTCTTCCTCTTTTCCATCCGCTTCTTCATCCACTGCCAACACCCAATACCCTTTCTTCTTCGCCCATCGTCGACACTCAACACCTTTTCCTTTTCGTCCATCGCCAACAACTAACACCCCTTCTTTTTCATCCATCATCGACACCCAACACTCAACACTCCTTCGTCCGTCATCAACACCGAACACGTGGAAACCTATTCTCCATCACCAAGAAGACCAGTTCTGGTCTTCATTGCATGGAGACTAGTTCTGGTCTCCACAAGATGGAGACCATTAGGTTTCCTTCAGTAAGTCTCTAACAAATGAGACCCAATGTTCTTCATTTTTTCTTTTTCATTTTTTTTTTTCAATTTTTTTTTTCAAATGGTTGATAATGATGATTATGTGTTGATATTGCTGATGGTGGGTTAATGATAGATTGATGTTGATGATGATGTAAATATTGATGAATAGGTTAATGATAATCAGCTGATATGGTGGATTGAAGATGATGAATTTGGGTTTTCTACACTAAAGAATGAAGAATAGTGTCTGATCTTCAATGTTTTTTTTTATTTTTATTTTTTCAAATACAATATGGTTGTGAGATCTTGTTTGTTGTTGTTGATTCGATGTTTGTTGATGAAAATGAAGTTTGCTATTGTCGATTTGGTGTTTGTTGATGAAAAATGAAGATGAAGGACATTGTTTATGGTCTTTTTGCTTAATGTCATTGTCAAATGACATTTTTCTCTAACAAAGTTAGCGAAATGGGTAAAATGAGTTTTCTACAAACTATAGGTTGTGATTAGCAATTCATCAAATAACAGAGGGAAATTAGAATTATTCCTATGATAAAATTAAGAAAAAAAAAAGTATTCTTAGTATTAAGTGAAGTTTAAAAACAAAATAGAAAAATTACATTTTTTTATGATAAAAGGGGTGTGAAAAATTTTAATAAAAAATCAGAATCTTTATTGGACCCCGAGGCCCAAAAGGCCAAAACTAGACTTTCTCATCTTAGCTCTTAAGTGGGCTTTCTCCGACCCACAAGTGCAAAACATTTGTCTAAAATGGAGGAAAGCACGCTTTGAATTGAGTTTTTGGAAGACGTCATGATTGTTTATCAAACATGTTGAGTTATTTTGCATTTTTGGGCTAATCGTATCAATGAAGAGGCCACGACTGTCTTCGATTAGTATGAATGAAGTGGCACAGACCAAAACCAGTTACGAAATGTAGGTCCATCTCCATAAAAGCTTGCTAATTGAAGGAAATACTATTGTTGTTCCTCTTCATGTCTATTGGGTATTGACAATGAGGAAAGACTTTTGGCCTTGGTAATAATTCAGTCAGTTTTATCTTTTTTGTTAGGTATTGATTCTATTGAAGTTATTTACTTGTTCTAATGTTGGCAATGGAAGCTATTAGAAAATTTAGAGCTTATAAAATACTCATGATGTAACATGGTTGATCTAGATTTACAAAAACATTGCTAATGATATGTTACAAATTATTAAATGTTGATATCGATAAATTTCACTCTGTTCTATGGTTTCATTTCTTCTTTTGAGATCTCAATAATTTTTTAATTTAACTTATTTTTGTATTTGAATCTCTAAAAGGAGCATCATAGGAAAAAATTGAAATATTACTTTTGTTGCGGATGACTACTGTGGCAAATGTAAAATATATGCTACAGTTCAATTGTTGTGGTAGCTTAAAGGGCAAAAGTTTTCTATGGCAGCTAATTTATCACCGTAAATATTACAAATTTTATAACAATCTTTTGTTACGGACAATTTACTACAGCAAAACATCCTTTTGCCATAGCAAAATTCCCCGCATCGCTTCTTAATAAATATTTATAATATTTCAAAAATAATTTAATATGTTTTATCACAATTACATTTAAAAGGTTAATCATTTTTACTGATTAAAAATAAATACTATTTTATTTATAATAATATTTTAATAATGCATTTAATTAATTATTTATATTTGAGATTCTAATATATATAAAAATTTCAAATTTTAATAATTCATTTTATTAAAATCATTTACAAATAAATATAATTTTATTTATTATTATTCGTAAAGAGCTTTTAATTATTATTGAACAATTTAAATATTTTTTATTTAAAAAATAATCTAATCTACTATTATACTAATTAATCTAATTGTATCAAATATTAAATATACTTATTTTTTATCGAATCTCATACCACGCCTGAGGCCGGTCTTAAATTTTCAGAGGTGCACAAAAATTAGCCCCTTATTTATACCACAAATAAATAAACAAATAAATAAAGCCCCTTATTATCTATTATTACTTTTTGTTTGTCATGAGCTTGCCCAGGACAGTTATAAGAATCTTGAAAACACGGGTACATCTAATCAATATTTGATCAATAATGTGTTTATTGTTTTCATGCCTAGGTAAAGGATTTCGATAGAGTAAACTGTCATCAATCGATTTCACCAGTCTAACGACTAGAAGCTGCAATGCCATCTTGTTAAGTAGGATAGCTTCAATTCTTCTAATGTCAAAAAGTAAGTTAATTCTTGCTCTGTTGAATCTTTTAGTTCTATTTGCTACAAACAATTTTTTTTTCTCCATAACTGATTTTTTTTTTTTTGGTTTTGTAAACTTGTAATTGCAGTAAGATAACATAAAATTCTTTATTTGGAAAAGTCATCTGTATTGGGGACCAATTTGAGCAACAACTCACCAACCCTACCTTTAACAAATATTTCTGTTAATATAGTTTAAATCTTAGTCAACCAACTTAATATAAAATTTACCACATCATAACTACTATCAGGTCGGTCATTATTGTGTAGATTAATTGACGAAGTCCACACAACTTGAAAATTTAATATAGGCTGCTAGAAGTTGTTGTTCAACATCAAGTTCTCATGTTCGAGTACTTTATTCAAAGAAACTTGCAAATTTAATACAGGCTGCCGACCGCCCGACGCTTACCATATTTTGAAACATTTATAGTGATAGAATGAACCCACAAAATTTTATTATCATAGTCTAATGAAATTTAAATTAAAATATTTCACAGTTTGCAATTGTTTTAAGGGTCAGACCATATATTCACTTAAAATTTTAAAAAACTTCAGTGATGTTGGCATCTATATATCCAAATGTTTTCAATCCGATGGCAATATATAAATAATCGAATAACAAATGAATTAGTAGTAGATTAATTGCAACCACTAAATTAGGAGGAAGTGATGAATTAAATATTAAAGTCAAAATTTGAATTTGAATGATGCTACTCTACCCAAATATTTATAATCTAAATGGTATACATATATATATATATATATAGGGATAATTATCTCAAACCTATTTGAAACTTTAATATTTATAAACGTATATAATTTTTTGATTTATTTATAACATCATTTCCTAAACTAACGATTAACTAATCTTGATTGTTAGTAAATATATTTGATCGTATAAAAAATGTTAAAATATAAAATTATCTTTGAATGGATTTATTTTTTATTTTTTTTAAACTAAATTCTAAAAACTTTAAATATATTAAAAATAAATTGATACTCTAAATTGCCAGCAGCTTACTAGTCAAAAAGTAGACATTCACTTTTATTGATTTCTCATGCTGTCCTTTGAATCTAGTCTGATTGTGAAACTTTTCAGGCTAGCAAGAGTCTACACTAAATAAATTCCAAGAAATTAAAAGGAATAATTCTTTCAAAAAAAAAATTAAAAGGAATGATGGATAACGAAATATAATAAATTAATTGAGAATCTCTAGAGGAAAGTTGGAGGGAGGAGGCAAGAAAGTGACTACCACTAGTTTATTTATTTATTTATTTTTCATAAATATCAAGTGACACATCTATTTGAAATATACATCGTCTTGTTAATTGTTGTAGTCTTTGTGGCAAACGTCTTGTAGGTTTTCTAAGCAATGGGGGCTTCATCATCAACTTGTTCATCTTCCACAATCACTGATGGAGGAAAGTACGATCTCTTTGTCAGTTTTCGTGGGGAAGATGTCCGTGACAGTTTCATAAGTCACTTACGTGATGCCCTATCACGTAAAAAAATTGACTTCTTTGTTGATGAAAAACTTCAGCGAGGTGACGAAATATGGCCTGTGCTTTCAAGTGCAATTGAAGAATCAAGGATTTCTTTAGTCATTTTCTCAAAAGATTATGCTTCTTCTAAATGGTGCTTGCGTGAACTTGTAAAGATTCTTGAATGCAAAGAAGAAAAGAAGCAAATTGTTATATCTGTCTTTTATCATGTAAATCCATCTGATGTACGAAAACAAAGAGGGAATTTCGAGGATGTCTTTGTCAACCATGAAAATGTATCTGAAGAGGAGAAACAGAGATGGAAAGATGCCTTGACTAAAGCATCCAACCTTTGTGGATGGAATTCCTCTGTAATTAGGTAACTCTGTTTTATATTCATTTGGAATTTACAACTATATATATATATGTTATTGTTGATAATTAACATTAATGTTAAGACTCTCTGGTACTTGGATATTTTTCATGCTACTTGCTCTATGGTCTTTTGAACACCATGAAAATCAAGCGTACGACAGACTTGACACATAATTTGTCTTGAGCAAAATTGGTTAACAATGATTTCTGTTAAAAAGTTTAATATACAATTCGATAAGATTTTAGTATCTTTTCTATTTTTGTAATGCAAAATTCGGAATTTAATCTCACGGGGAAACATAAAAGGAAAGATTTGCTATAGTTTATTATTTTGCTGAAGTAGTGACTTATCTAAAGTTACTAACAGCATTAATTGTTTGTGCTTTATGTTGGATAGGGATGAATCCAGACTTATAGATGAAATTGTCAAAGATGTTTCAAACAAACTGAATGGTATATCGCCCTCAAGTAATTTTGGAGGTCTAGTTGGAATAAATTCACGCGTTGTGCAAGTAAAATCATTACTAGACTTTGAAACCTTAGATTTCCAAGTTGTAGGAATTTGGGGAATGGGTGGTATTGGTAAAACAACTATTATTGGAGCTATTTTTGAACAAATTTCTAGTCAATTTGAAGGTTGTTTCTTTGCAAACATCAGAAAAGAGTCAAAAAAAAGTGGTGGACTAGTACATTTACAAAACGAAATTATTTGTGAAATATTGGGAGACAAAATTGTAAACTTGGGCACCCCCAGTATGCACACATTTATCAAGCGTAGGCTCCAAAAGAAAAAGGTCTTCATTGTTCTTGACGATGTGGATAACTGGGAACAATTAGAATTTTTGGCTGGAGGGCTTAATCAATTTGGTCCAGGAAGTAGAGTCATTATAATAACTAGAGATAAACAATTACTTCATAATTGTGGCGTAGAAAACATCTATAAGGTTGAGGCATTATCGTACTTGCATTCTCATGAACTCTTTTGTAAATGCGCTTTCAAACAAGACTATCCTCCTAAAGGCCTTAATTTGTTGGTTTCTAAGGTAGTAAATTATGCTCTAGGAAATCCTCTAGCTCTAAAAGTGTTAGGTTTATCTTTGAATGGAAAGAGCAAACAAGAGTGGGAAAGTGCATTAGATAAATTACAAAGAAGTCTTAACCCCGAAATTCATGATGTACTGAAAATTAGTTATGATGGACTAGATGATGAAGAGAGGGATATTTTTCTTGATATTGCTTGTTTTTTTAATGGGAAAGATAAAGACTATGTAGCAAAAATACTAGATGATTGTTACTACTCCATGAGTGTTCTCATTGGCAAGTCATTAGTAATAGAATCAAGATATGGGATACAAATGCATGATTTACTACAAGAAATGGGCCGCGAAATTGTTCGTAAAGAATCACCCAACAAACTAGGCAATCGCAGCAGGTTGTGGAAACAGGAGGATGCTCTTCGTGCGCTAAAGAATAATGATGTGAGTATCTAATTATACGTATATTTGTTAAAAAAATGGATTTTTTTAATGATGTGGGCATCTAATTATATGTATATTTGTTAAAAAATTAGATTTTCTTAAAAAATAATTATGAATATAAAAACAATACACCTGCTGCAATTTGTCTTTACTAGACTCACTATCGAATTACCACTCTTAGGAAAATTCAATCACTCACTCACTGTAAGCCTTGACTTATTATGTGTCCTCCGTCACACGTGACTCCCACTACACTCATACCACCATGCTCTGCTCAGACGTCTCCACTCTTAATATTTGTCTTTGACTCAATTTCTAAAAGTTATACAATAAGCAAAACCCTAGTTATAGGCTTCCAAAGGCCAGTTAAACATTCTTAGTTATCCAAGCACCGTAACTTCTTCTATGATCTTTTTTATGGTAGACTGCTAATTTTTCTTGAAGTGGAAATGTGGCTAATAGGTCAATTAGCCAAATTTTGTCTGCTTAAGAAAATCAGGAAAAAAAAAAATGTAGGATCTTGTTTTTGTATTTTATGCTATAACATATTTTTTTGTTTATGTTAGGTTACTGATGCAGTTCAAGGGATATTACTAAATATGTTTAAACTAAAGGATGTATATTTGAATTCTCTAGTCTTTGAGAAAATGAAGAGTCTTAGATTTCTCAAATTCTATTTTTCCATTGATGAAACTGTCCAAGACTTCAAATATATCTCTAAGGTGCACATTCCCAATGGTCTAAATTATATTTCTGACGAACTAAGGTCTTTCCAATGGTATGGATGTCCCTTAAAAGTACTACCATCAAGTTTTGATCCAGAGAAGCTTGTTGAACTTGTACTTCCTTACAGCAATGTTGAGCAGCTTTGGGAAGGAACTAAGGTATAATTTAACCTTTAAGCATATGTTTCACTACTATTATTTGGATATATTAGTTCACAATTAGATTATTTATTTATTCCAACTGTTCTACAATATTTTGTTACAGCAAGCACCAAAACTGAGGTGGCTTATTCTTCGTCATTCTCCACAACTCACTAAGATCCCTAACCTCTCAGACATCCCATTGATTGAGAAGATAGATCTTGAAAATTGCAAAAGCTTGCTTAATATTCACTCATCAATCCGATATCTCAGTAATCTTCGTTATCTAAATCTGAGAGGTTGTGAAAATTTTAGGAGCTTTCCAAGCAATATTCACTTTGCAGTTCTGGAATGTCTTGATTTCAGTGACTGCATTAATCTCAATAAATTTCCACAAATTTCCGGCAATATAAGATTGCTATTTTTACGTGGAACTGGAGTAGAAGAAGTTCCTTCATCAATTCAGAATCTTAAAAAGCTTCTTCTGTTAGATATGTCAGAGTGCACAAGGCTCAAGTGTATCTCAACCAGCATTTGTACATTGAAATCTTTGATTAAGCTAAATCTTGAGGGTTGCTCCGAACTCGAGAGTTTTCCGGAAAACTTGGAGATAATGGAATGTTGGGAAACTCTTAATATAAGTCAAACAGCAATTGAAGCGCTACCCTCTTCCATTGAAAATCCGAATAGGCTTGAAAAACTATCATTGGATTATTGCAAATATCTTGAGACGCTGCCGAGTAGCCAGTGTAATTTGAGCTCTCTAATTGAACTCAATCTTTCTAGTTGCCCGAAACTAGAAAAATTGCCAGAAAACTTGGGGTGTTTGGAGAAACTTGTAGAATTACGTTGTGTTGAATGCAGGGGTTTGACAACCTTACCTCCTTTATCAGGTTTACACTCTTTACGCACTCTAAGTTTAAAAGGTTGCAACCTAGCAGAAATTCCGAAAGATATTGGTTCTTTATCCTCATTGGAAACTCTAGTGCTTTGCGGAAACTTATTTGAGAGTTTGCCTAAAAGCATCAAACAACTTTCTAGGTTGAGATTTCTGATGTTAAACGACTGCAATATGCTTCAATCGTTACCAAATATTCCATCAGGTCTAGAAATTTTGGATGCAACGAATTGCAAGCAGTTGTGCCAGTTATTTTCAGATACAACTGAATTTGAGTGCTGCATTAATTGTAATGGATTTTTAGATTTCATGCTTACTAATTGCCTGAAGCTTAATCATAAAGCAGTCATCAATTTTTTTGAAGAGTTGCTACGAAAGGTTATTTTTCTCTCCTAAATTTTAATCCACTCTTGCCCTTCCTATCTCTCACATTAGAAATAACCTTAACGTTATATATGTTACAGGGATATAAAAGCATCAAAATTTGTGTACCTGGAAGTGAAATTCCTGCATGGTTTAGCTATCGAAGTTCGGGATCTTCGGTAAATATTCAAATGCTTCATAATGACTGGGTTATGAGGAAGTGCATGGGATTTGCACTATGCGCTGTTGTTGGTTTTGAAGAAGATTGTAATGGTTACGAGGATCTTTGTGTCGAATTCGATTATCATTTTGAAACTAGTGATGTTTGTTCGGAAATGTATGGAGGCATCAACCATCCCATTGCGAGTCCTCGGATTTTCAATACAATTGACCGCAAATTATCCATTCACTCGGATCACATCGTTCTAGGGTATTTTTCCCTCGCGTTTAATGAATTTTCTATAGGGCTGGAGAAGCTACCTTCCGGTGACAGTGACCTTGTGAATGTCTCATTTGAGTTCCAAGCCTACATCATCCCATTTTCCTATGCAGAAGCCGGTTGCAAAGTGAAATGTTGTGCAGTACATCCAATATATGCAGGTCCAGAATCCGTCGGTTGTGTTGAGATATTTGGTAACACCATTCAAGATATCCAGGAAACGAGTAGATGAAGAAGTGGCAAATCTGATGATCATGACAAGGAAGTGGAGCCACATCCTAAGAGAATTTGCACCGAAGCCAATAGATGCTCCCAATCAGCAATTCACACTCTTGATCTTTTTCATTGAGGGCATTTTGCATGCTACAGTTGGTTCGTTTCTATCTTCGAGGTAACTCCAACTGAACTGTTATTTAAATTTAATATTATACCTATTGATAATTGTAGTATTTAATTATTATTCGGTGAAAATATTTGTACACTATTTTATAATTTAGATCCTCTATTATACTAATTTTTATAATCACGTGTATCATAATCTAGATAAATATTTTTTATTTTTATTATATTTAAATATTGTATCTTATAATTAAATCTTTGTGTTCAGCATAAATTCATTTTGTTTTCTTCATTTTTATTATTTTTAAAAATTATTGTGCAGTACATCCAATATATGCAGAAGCAGAATCCAATATATGAAGAAGATGATTGCAGCAACAGGTTCGGCGGCGGCTGGACATGGAGATTGCAGCGGTGGTTGATGAAGAGCAGGGCATGAGGCGCTTGAAGAAGCGGAGCATCAGGTCCAACGGTGATCGGGCTTGAGGATGCGGCGGCTGCTGGTCAGGTCAGCAGGTCGACGGCGGCCATGGAAAAAGGAAGATAATGAGAGAGAGAGAGAGAGAAAGGGATGCGAAGGAGAAGGAAGGAACGAGAAGGAGCGACGGCGACGATTTTGTTGCGTGGGTTTTGAACAGGCAGAGAAGGAAGGAGACGTGAAGGGTTTAACGTGGTTTTGTAGAAACAATCAAAGATGTTGCCTTTATGTGTAGAGTGAGATATTTTGATGTATTTGAAGAGATATTGTTGATAGTTGAAATGGGGTAGGTAAACATGTATATGATGTTTTGGTGATTTGATTGCATTTGCAATCAAATATGGTTTCAAGTTTTGATCTTTTCAATCATTCGTGAAGCCATACGATTTTTATTGTTTGTTTTAATGTAGATAAGTTTTGTCACAATTGCATTGTGCGTTGGACTAAAGTGGTTGCTAGGAAGCATTCGAGCCTGCGTTTGTCTGTGAAGTGTCCGTTATGCAAGGTTAGTGTTGCTCGAAATCATCTAGACTTGTTTTGTTTATAAATGAATTGTATGCATGTATAGTGCTCTGATGTTGGTATGGTTTGAACGATATGCAGGCAGAAAACATGGCAATTGTTCATGGATACAATGGAAGTAGTTTTCAAAGGCCTTACATTAGTCAAATATTTGGGGATAGGTAATTCTGTTTGTTTATCTCTTTTGTTCAAGTTATTATTTTGTGTTTATTCTAAATGTCTTTATTTACTTTGCTTCTTTTGTTCGTTTGCAGTTTGTCTTTTCGAAAGCTCACAAGTACAGATTGCAGTGCCATTACACAGAACCAGGTCTTAATTTGTTTTTCATTTGATGATTTCGGTTCTTGATCTCTCGTTGTCAGTTTGCTGTGTCATTTTCTGACAAACCCTTGCAATCCATATATATGTTTTCAGACTATTATGTGCTCAATCAGGTGTCTTAAATGATATATTAACGTTACACAGTACTGAAAATCCCGTTAAGTATCTTCACTTGAATGAATGGCTCCAAAGCTGGTTGAGAAGGGAAATTCAAGCTCTGATGCAGGTATACTTGCTCACCGTTTTAATGTTTCTTTGTTTCCTATATCCTGCCCCAGAGTATTCTAGGACATTCTACTAGAAAATTATAATTGTCTGTTCCTTTTATGAGCATGGTCCTATAATAAATCAAATGATTGAATGATATGACCTAATAGTGGATTAGTGGCAGTCAATAATCAGTAATAGCCTTTATGTAAATTATTCTCTAGGTACTAAGAGCCTTTTCTTTTACGGGTAGTGTGCATCTATTGTTTTATCATTGATGAAGTACAAACATCGGTCTTGCAAAATATCTATTCAAGAAGTTTATTTAGTTTGGCAATTATATTTGATTTTTAGTTCTATAAAGGTTATTTTCCATGAGTTGGTACTGCTTGTCACATGGGGATGAATGCTTTTCAGAAAGGGGTATTGGATGGATCTCGCATATATGTCATATCATGCACTGACCTTATTGAGATAGCATGATTACTAGGTAATTTGATCTGTTTTCTTGTTAGGAAAAATGCAAGGCATTGATGATGAACAAATCATATAATTTGGAACTGTGGAATCCGATGTGATAGTATTGACACCACCTGCCCTTCTTTCGTTTCCATCACAACAACTGACTTCTGATCTTCTGATGTCTCTTTGAATTATAAAACAGAACGTTTGGAGTCTATGAAGCAGCAAGACCTTTTCTGATTGCAAGAACACACCAATTTGTGAATGAGATGGAACTTTTTCTTGCCTCCGGATTGAACATTGAAGCCTATGATGCAGTCTACCTACAACAGTTGGGTTGGAACACTCCTTGTGAAACCATCGATTTTTCGGAACAAGAATCAAGTGGGCAGACATTTGTAGTTCCTTGTCTGTACATCTTTGACGATGATTCTGAAGGAACCGATTAAATGTTGTACTATAATCATTTTCTAGACATGGATGTAAAATTTTCGAGATTTCATCAATTTACAATTTACTAAGTGTTACAGTTATGGATACCTAAAAGTTCTTTGAAAACTAATAAAGTAAGGGTTGTAAACTTGGAGCACTTGAAAACTGCAGATTATATTATGACCAACTGAATTGATATCAAAGCTCATTTCGTTTAGCCCACTCTGCGTTTATTGATGGTCAATACACTATCAAATGACATTTATCCAACGTACAAATATAAGAAATGAAGTTCAAAGAATTTGTTTATTTGCTACCTCTCACTCACAGGACTGGTTCACTTGCAGGACCATTTTGAAACAACCTTGCATATTAAATACAGAACAAAACTTAAGAGCACAACCTCTCATACTTGAACAAAATACAAACTTTTTCATGAATTTAATTTTGCTAGAAACATATACAAAACTTAAGATATAATACAACCATGGATAGTAAGGCATGAAAAGATAATATTCCAAACTAAAATTAAGCAATAACACAATCAAAATTTCCAATATCAAGTCTCAGAGCACGCCACTTCACATTCCCACCACGAACTATGATCCTCCTAACAGTCTTATTGCTCGACAACTCTGTGTTAGCTGGCTGCCTTCCGAGTTCATACATTCATGTCTAGGAGTCTACCAAAGCAAGAGTTGTTGAACACTGCAGCTGCTTCTCACTCAGCTTTTCTGTTATCACTTTAATGAGGGCAAGTTTGGAGTAGCAGTAGACTTTGGAGGGAAAATGTTCGGACTTCTCATTTTGTACATTTTAGCATAATCCATCTTCATATTAAAGAAGACAAAATAAACACACTACAAAAATTTTATCTCACATCATAGAACAATACTTGAAATAACATAAGAGAAAAGGGGGATAATAGATGGAGAATGCAAGGAGAAGGGTGAGGAAAGAATGGAGAATGCATGGAGAAGAGTGGAGAATGGTGGAAAATGGGTGGAGAATGGGTGGAAAATAGGCACAGAAAGGTGGAAAATGCAAGTAGAAGGGTGGAAAATAAGTGGAAAATGCATGGAGAATGGTGAAAAATGAGTGGAAAATGCATGGATAAGGGTGGAAAAAAAGTGGGAATTGGGTGAAAAATGCATGGGGAAAGGTGAAAAATGGGTGGAAAATGCATTGTGAATGGTAAAAAAAAGTGGAAAATATTTGGAGATGGGTGGAAAATGCATGGAGAAGGTGGAAGATGGGTGGAAATTGCATGGAGAAAGGTAGAAAATGGATGGAAAATACATAGAGATGGGTGGAAAAGAGGTGGAGAAAGGTGAAAAATGGATGAAGAAGGGTGGAAAATGAGTGGAAAATGGATGAAGAAAGATGGAAAATAGGTGAAAAATGCATAGAGAAAGGTGGAAACTGGGTGGAAAATGCATGGTGGAAAATGTCTGGAGAGGGGAGGAAAATGCATGGAGAATGGTGAAAAATGGGTGAAAAATGCATGGAGAATGGTGGAAATGGGTGGAAACACTTTCTTGAGGTTGAACCATCTCAACATTCATAGGTACGACACTGGGTCCCAAGCTGTTGTTGGCTTAGTCTCTATTTAACCCCCTCGTTTGATTTTTTAGGGTTTTGAGTGATTCGCTTTGTTGTTAAGTGGATGTAGTTTTATATGTTTTGATATGTCATCGCCATTGTGCTCTCCGCACTGCAAAACCCATGATCTGGGAGTTATCGGTGGCACGGTGCCGATTACTGATTAACCAATTAAAAATTGATCGATTTGATTGATTTTTAGAACATCATAAGAATTCTAAGAATTTAGTAACTGTCAATAGTGGATACTAATTAATTCAAATTTATAAGCTTTCATATTGTACGTATAACATGAAAATGAACTATTATTGTTGTACATCAAAAAGTGTGCAAAAGAGTACCTTTCTGGCAACATTATTATTGGGAAAGGATTTTTATTAACCTGTGAAGATGATATAGATTTAAAGCTTCCAACTAAACAATAACAAATCCCATCTGCAGTTTGACTAAAAAAATAAAAGTGCAATGACAGTCTTTAACAAAGCAACACATTAGACAATTATTTAAGTCATTTAAATCTTGAACCGCAGTTTGGGCAACAAATTAGTGGTTTAGAATGTGAAAACCCACAACAAGCTTACCAACTTCCTCGAACTCTCCACATACGTAACTTAATATTAGTATTAAATTATTTTACTAATAGATTAGAATCGAGACATCCTTTAGATTTTGGACGAGCCTCCTCTCAGCGATAAGTCCACAGAGATGGCCTCTTTGCTGGTTGTCTCCTTTTTTTTATTAATGTAATTATTATTATATATATTTTTTATAAAAGAGTTATTAATTTTTAAATTTTTTTTATTTTGTTATTAAAACTATTTTAATTTTTTATTACCGGATGACTGAACTATCATTCGGCCATTAATGTGGACTGAATACATATAAGAAAAGTTCCAAAAAAATTACATATGAGAAAAACATCACGACCCTATATATTCATTTGGGAGATTTGAGTGAGTGAAACAGATAAGATAATGAATATATGTCAAATGCCTTCCAACAATTAAAAGAAGGGAGGGATGTCTATTTGATTTTAGAATCTCATGGTTGGGCTATATGTTTTCAACTATAAACCAAACCCAAATCTGTTTACCGATAGAGTGGTGGTATTTGCATTCCTTAAAAATTGCATATAAACCCCTTCCTAAAATTCCCTTGACGAAGATGAACACTTCCTTGCTAAAAGCAGTTCATTAGAAAAGTTAAACGTTTATTTTTTATTTTTTATTTTTTTTTATGGTAAAATCATAACTGTGCCATGATTTAATGAGTTTGAGTAATGTTTTTATTCCCTGAATCTTGAATTATTTGTAATATTTAAAAAAAATAATAAAGTTTTATAGCAAATGCATTCATTTAGTGCACCACATTCATAAATAATTACATATGTGCAGGAGTTTATCTGGTAACAATTTACATCCATTAAAAAATATAATTAACAAATTTGTAGATACTTTGCACACCAAACTTCATTTAAAATAAAGGTTAGATTAATTACTCCTTTATTTATTTTTTCCGCGATATGAGCACAGAGCAAACTCTCTATAATGCATCCTATATTGCCGTTTCCTTGAAGCTTCTTAACTATTACCTTGAATTGAACATTTTAGGACTCTTCATTCTGATTATAAATTAATTAACTTACCAACCTACATTGAGGTTTTCGGACTTGACTTGACCTAGAAAGCAATGACTCTCTCAATTTAATTGTTTAATTTATCTTTGTCAGAAAACGACAAACTTTAGTGGTTTAAAAGGCAATCGAAGAAGAAAATAATGGCACGGCATAGCCAGCTTTTTCAACAAATTGAAATCTAAAAGGCTGTAAAGTATCAAGCTACTCCTCAGACCAGATCTTAGCCTCTAGCATTCACTATTATTATTATAAATTTGTTTCTTCTTAATTTGTTATATTGTAACATTTATAATTATTTATAGGAAAAGAAACGGATTGCGTTAATAATCAATTTTTTTTAAACTGTCATAATCATCAAGTTTTCTCAATTTAAAAGCTATGCTACTATCAAAAGGCTTCCTATTTTTATATATCATTTTTAATATATTAATTATATAAAAACTTTCAAAATTAAATGGTCAAATGATTAATAATTTATATTTCAAAAAGCTCTACTCCTAAAAGTTTATTTTCAATAAATCAACTATTAAAAGTTCATTTGAGAAGGTCTCCCAAACATATATTTTTGAACTAATCTTTGAGTTGATTTTCTGTATATTTGGTGATGTTTGTCAAGTAAAAGAAATTTTATTTATTTATTTTTTTTCAAGTTCGTTTTTTCAAAAATCATATTATTCTAACAAGATACCTTTTTCGTAGGTTTTCTTTCTTCTTAAAAAAAAATCTAGAAACTAATTTCAAATATATATTCAAACAGTCACTTAAAGCCACAAAAATGTTACCTTTGCTTGATAATGTTAAATATGCCTTTAGAGCAGAGATTAATGCTTAAAAAATTAGAATTAAACTTACGATTAATAAATTTATTCACTCAATTATTTGTCATTTATCTCTTTCTATTTATTTTACATCAATTTTTTTTTTACAAATATTTTACATCAAATTAATTGATTGTTTCTAGATATCATTGTGCCCCTTTAGGGCAAAGTTTATCATTACCTAACTTTGCTTATGCATTCATTAGTTATCATCGGGTTTTGCTTTTCCCACGTGTCAGTTCTTTATTTATTTATTTATTTATTGGGTGGAAATTGTAACCCGGATGACAAATTAACTTCAACTTTTTGATTTTTTTTTTCTTACACTCGGTGCTTTGAAGATTTTGTATTCTTCGAAACTGATAGTACAACCTAATGGGGGTGTTTGCATGCATGTATATTAGAAAAGCATCCGATTTCAAAAAAATAATAATAATAAAAAATCCAAAAACTTCATCTTTATAAAAAAAGTATAAAATTTCTAATTAGAAATTCTTTGCTTACGAGAAAAGAAAACAAAGAAATTTCCGAGAAAGTCATAGGAAAGAGGCAAGAAAATTGCCACAAGACTTACCAGTCAAAAAGTAGACATTCGCTTTTATTGATTTCTCATGCTGTCTTTTGACTCTAATTGTGAAACTTTTCAGACTAGCAAGGGTCTCCACAAAATAAATTCAGAGAAATTCAAAGGAATGATGGATAACAAAATATAATAAATTAGTTGAGAATCTCAAGAGGAAAGTTGGAGGGAGGAGGCAAGAAAGTGCCTACCACTAGTTTATTTTCCAGGAAAGTGGTATAGTTTATTTATTTATTTTCATAAATATCAAGTGACACATCTATTTGAAATATACATCGTCTTGTTAATTGTTGTAGTCTTTGTGGCAAAAGTCTTGTAGGTTTTCTGATCAATGGGGGCTTCATCGTCAACTTGTTCATCTTCCACAATCACCCATGGAGGAAAGTATGATCTCTTTGTCAGTTTTCGTGGGGAAGATGTCCGTGACGGTTTCATAAGTCACTTACGTGATGCCCTATCACGTAAAAAAATTGACTTCTTCGTTGATGAAAAACTTCAGCGAGGTAACGAAATATGGCCTGCGCTTTCAAGTGCAATTGAAGAATCAAGGATTTCTTTAGTCATTTTCTCAAAAGACTATGCTTCTTCTAAATGGTGCTTGCGTGAACTTGTAAAGATTCTTGAATGCAAAGAAGAAAAGAAGCAAATTGTTATGTCTGCCTTTTATCATGTAAATCCATCTGATGTACGAAAACAAAGAGGGAGTTTCGAGGATGCTTTTGTCAACCATGAAAATGTATCTGAAGAGGAGAAAAAGAAATGGAGAGATGCCTTGACTAAAGCATCCAACCTCTGTGGATGGAATTCCTCTGTAATTAGGTAACTCTCTTTTATATTCATTTAGAATTCATAACTATATGTATATATATACATATATGTTATTGTTGATAATTAACATTAATGTTAAGACTCTCTTGTACTTGGATATTTTTCGTGCTACTTGCTCTATGGTCTTTTGAACACCATGAAAATCAAGCGTATGACAGACTTGACACATAATTTGTTCTGAGCAAAATTGGTTAACAATGATTTCTGTTAAAAAGTTTAATATACAATTCGATAAGATTTTAGTATCTTTTCTGTTTTTTGTCATGCAAAATTCGGAATTTAATCTTACAGGAAAAAAAAAAAAAGGAAAGATTTGCTATAGTTTATTATTTTGCTGAAGTGCTGACTTATCTAAAGTTCCTAACATAATTAATTGTTTGTGCTTTATGTTTGATAGGGATGAATCCAGACTTATAGATGAAATTGTCAAAGATGTTTCAAACAAACTGAATGGTATATCGCCCTCAAGTAATTTTGGAGGTCTAGTTGGAATAAATTCACGCATTGAGGAAGTAAAATCATTACTAGACTTTGAAACGTTAGATTTTCGAGTTGTAGGAATTTGGGGAATGGGTGGTATTGGTAAAACAACTATTATTGGAGCTACTTTTGAACAAATTTCTAGTCAATTTGAAGGTTGTTTCTTTGCAAACATCAGAAAAGAGTCAGAAAAAAGTGGTGGACTAGTACATTTGCAAAACGAAATTATTTGTGAAATACTGGGAGACAAAATTGATAACTTGGGCACTCCCAATATGCCCACATTTATCAAGCGTAGGCTCCAAAAGAAAAAGGTCTTCATTGTTCTTGACGATGTGGATAACTGGGGACAATTAGAATTTTTGGCTGGAGGGCTTAATCAATTTGGTCCAGGAAGTAGAGTCATTATAACAACTAGAGATAAACAATTACTTCGTAATTGTGGCGTAAAGAACATCTATGAGGTTAAGGCATTATCGTACTTGCATTCTCATGAACTCTTTTGTAAATGCGCTTTCAAACAAGACTATCCTCCTGAAGGCCTTAATTTGTTGGTTGCTAAGGTAGTAAATTATGCTCTAGGAAATCCTCTAGCTCTTAAAGTGTTAGGTTTATCTTTGAATGGAAAGAGCAAACAAGAGTGGGAAAGTGCATTAGATGAATTACAAAGAAGTCTTAACCCTGAAATTCATAATGTACTTAAAATTAGTTATGATGGACTAGGTGATAAAGAGAGGGATGTTTTTCTTGATATTGCTTGTTTTTTTAATGGGAAAGATAAAGACTATGTAGCAAAAATACTAGATGATTGTTACTACTCCTTGAGTGTTC
Organism: Nephelium lappaceum; assembly: GCA_021234005.1. Classification (NCBI taxonomy): domain Eukaryota; kingdom Viridiplantae; phylum Streptophyta; class Magnoliopsida; order Sapindales; family Sapindaceae; genus Nephelium; species Nephelium lappaceum. The sequence continues at coordinate 253,005 of CM038001.1, forward strand.
TCATTGGCAAGTCATTAGTAACAGAATCAAGATATTGGATACAAATGCATGATTTACTACAAGAAATGGGCCGCGAAATTGTTCGTAAAGAATCACCCAACAAACTAGGCAATCGCAGTCGGTTGTGGAAACAGGAGGATACTCTTCGTGCGCTAAAGAATAATGATGTGAGTATCTAATTATACGTATATTTGTTAAAAAAAAAAGATTTTTTTTAATGATGTGGGTATCTAATTATATGTATATTCGTTAAAAAATTAGATTTTCTTAAAAAACAATTACGAATCTAAAAATAATACACATGCTGCAATTTGTCTTTACTAGACTCACTATCGAATTACCACTCTTAGGAAAATTCAATCACTCACTCGCTATAAGCCTTGACTTATTCTATGTCCTTCGTCACACGTGACTCCCACTACACTCATACCACCATGCTCTGCTCAGACGTCTCCGCTCTTAATATTTGTCTTCGACTCAATTTCTAAAAGTGCTACAATAAGCAGAACCCTAGTTGTAGGCTTCCAAAGGCCAGTTAAACATTCTTAATTATCCAAGCACCTTAACTTCTTCTATGATCTTTTTGATGGTAGATTGCTAATTTTTCTTAAAGTGGAAATGTGGCTAATAGATCAATTAGGCAAATTTTGTCTGCTTAAGAAAATCTAAAAAAGAAAAAATGCAGGATCTTGGTTTTGTATGTTATGCTATAATATATTTTTTGGTTTATGTTAGGTTACTGATGCAGTTCAAGGGATATTACTAAATATGTTTAAACTAAAGGATGTATATTTGAATTCTCTAGTCTTTGAGAAAATGAAGAATCTTAGATTTCTCAAATTCTATTTTTCCATTGATGGAACGGTCCAAGACTTCAAATATATCTCTAAGGTGCACATTCCCAATGGTCTAAATTATATTTCTGACGAACTAAGGTCTTTCCAATGGTATGGATGTCCCTTAAAAGTACTACCATCAAGTTTTGATCCAAAGAAGCTTGTTGAACTTGTACTTCCTTACAGCAATGTTGAGCAGCTTTGGGAAGGAACTAAGGTATAATTTATCCTTTAAGCATATGTTTCATTATTAGTATTTGGATATAATCGTTCACAATTAGATTATTTACTTATTCCAACTGTTCTACAATATTTTGTTACAGCAAGCACCAAAACTGAAGTGGCTTATACTTCGTCATTCTCCACAACTCACTAAGATCCCTGACCTCTCAGACATCCCATTGATTGAGAAGATAGATCTTGAAAATTGCAAAAGCTTGCTTAATATTCACTCATCAATCCGATATGTCAATAACCTTCATTATCTATATCTGAATGGTTGCGAAAATCTTACGAGCTTTCCAAGCAATATTCACTTTGAAGCTCTGGAATGTCTTGATTTCAGTGACTGCATTAATCTCAATCAGTTTCCACAGATTTCCGGTAGTATAAGAAGGTTAATTTTACGACGAACTGGAGTAGAAGAAGTTCCTTCATCAATTCAGAATCTAAACAAGCTTGTTCTGTTAGATATGTCAGAGTGCACACGGCTAAAGTGTATTTCAACCAGCATTTGTACACTGAAATCTCTGATTTATCTATATCTTGGGGGTTGCTCTGAACTTGAGAGTTTTCCAGAAATCTTGGAGATAATGGAATGTTGGGAAACTCTTAATATAGGTCAAACAGCAATTGAAGAGCTACCCTCTTCCATTGAAAATCCAAATGGGCTTGAAAAACTATCATTGGATTATTGCAAATATCTTGAGACGCTGCCAAGTAGCCAGTGTAGTTTGAGCTCTCTAATTGAACTCAATCTTTCTAGTTGCTCGAAACTAGAAAAATTGCTAGAAAACTTGGGGTGTTTGGAGAAACTTGTAGAATTATGTTGTGTTGAATGCAGGGGTTTGACAACCTTACCTCCTTTATCAGGTTTACACTCTTTACGCAGTCTAAGTTTAAAAGGTTGCAACCTAGCAGAAATTCCGAAAGATATTGGTTCTTTATCCTCATTGGAAACTCTAGAGCTTTCCGGAAACTTATTTGAGATTTTGCCTAAGAGCATCAAACAACTTTCTAGGTTGAGATATCTGACATTAAACGACTGCAATATGCTTCAATCGTTAACAAATCTTCCATCAGGTCTAGAAATTTTGGATGCAACGAATTGCGAGCAGTTGTACCAGTTATTTTCAGATACAACTGAATTTAAGTGCTGCATTAATGGGATTTTAGATATCGTGCTTACTAATTGCCTGAAGCTTAATCATAAAGCAGTCATCAATTTTTTTGAAGAGTTGCTACTAATGATGAAGGTTATTTTTCTCTCCTACATTTTAATCCACTCTTGCCCTTCCTATCTCTCACATTAGAAATAACATTTACGTTATTTATGTTACAGGGATATAAAAAATGGATAAGTAGCATCACAATTTGTGTACCTGGAAGTGAAATTCCTGCATGGTTTAGCTATCGAAGTTCGGGATCTTCGGTTAATATTCAAATGCTTCATAATGACTGCGTTATGAGGAAGTGCATGGGATTTGCACTATGCGCTGTTCTTGGTTTTGAAGAAGATTGTAATGGTTATGAGAATCTTTATGTCCGATGCAGTTATCATTTTGAAACTATTGATGTTGGTTCAGAAAAATATGAAGACGAGAGTTTTCCCATTGTGAGTAATTGGTTTCCCTATAGAATTGACCACAAAGTATCCATTCACTCAGATCACATCTCACTAGTGTATGTTTCCGTTTACGGGTTTAATGCATTTTCTAGAAGGTTGGAGAAGCTACCTGCCCGTGGCAGTGACCATGTGGATGTATCATTTGAGTTCAAAGCCTACTTCCTAGATACCTCTGGAGAACCCGGTTGCAAAGTGAAATATTGTGCAGTACATCCAATATATGCAGAAGCAGAATCCATGGTTCTGTTAAGATATTTGGTTACACCATTCAAGATATCCAGAACATGAGTAGATGGAGAAGTGGCAAATCTGATGATCATGACAAGGAAGTGGAGCCACATCCTAAGAGAATTTGCACCGAAGCCAATAGATGCTCCCAATCAGCAATTCAGACTCCTGATCTTTTTCATGGAGGGCATTTTGCATGCTACAGTTGGTTCATTTCTATTTTGGACGTGGCGATCTTTGAGGTAACTCCAACTGATCAGTTATTTCAATTTAATATTATACCTATTGATCGTTATAGCATTTAATTATTATCCGGTGAAAATGTTTATACAATATTTTATAAACTAGATCCTCTATTATACTAATTTTTATAATCACGTGTGTCATAATCGAGACAAATTATTTTTATTTTTTTTAAATATTGTATCTTATATTTAATTCTTTGAGCCCGTGCCCGGCATAAATTCATTTTGTTTTCTTCATTTTTATCATTTTTAAAAATTATTGTGCATGTATTGGTTGAAAACTCTTTAGTGATAATTCTGAGTCAAAAATTGCACCCTCTTTAGTGAAAACTGAACTCTTAATTGGTAACTTCTTTCCGGCAACTCTGATTACAGTTATGATAACATCGTAATATTGTGATTTTTGGGGAGTAGTTGGAATTGGTGTGAATTTGATGAGCTTGTTATGAATAATATCAGGTTTACCAAAAGTTGGGTGACCAATGGAGCTGTAATCTGAACGTACACAATAGGGGAAGTATTTTTTGAACAAATGGGCCGTTTGATATGCAAAAGATATTGGGGCGGTATCATAGTTGTTTAGGCCACATCCGAAAAGATAGTTTTTTTACCAACACTTTTGATTTGCTGTATGCTGATGGAAAGGTTAACTTGTCTTGCACAAAATATCCAATACTGTACGAACCATCAACTTACGGTAGGGGATGTTTGTGTAATTGCAATCAGAATTCTCATCCTGCTGCAATTACACCTAAACTTAAGGCTGTTTATGTAACTTAGTCTTACAATTATAACTTAATGAAATGGGAGGTGTATAAATACTATTAGAGGGGTGGAAATGTAGACACTCTTGAACTAAATACGTAAGTAGTATGTACACTCAGGCCCAAGCTATAGATAGATATAACAACCAATACATGCAGAAGCAGAATCCAATATATCGGCCGATTTTGCGCTGGTTAATCGGTGACCGGAACTGTGCCGGTTCGATAACCCCCAAATCGGCAAGTCTCGATTCATGGAGAAAGAAAGTCGCAAGTCAGCGATCATGAGCGGCAGCGGTGATGGAGAACAGAGGTGCGGCGGTTGATGAAGAACAAGAGATGCGAATCGATCGGCCATGGAGATGAAGAAGATGATTGCAGCAACAGGTTCGGCGGCGGCTGGACATGGAGATTGCAGCGGTGGTTGATGAAGAGCAGGGCATGAGGCGCTTGAAGAAACGGAGCATCAGGTCCAACGGTGATCGGGCTTGAGGATGCGGCGGCTTCTGGTCAGCAGGTCGACGGCGGCCATGGAAAAAGGAAGATAATGAGAGAGAGAGAGAGAGGGATGCGAAGGAGAAGGAAGGAACGAGAAGGAGCGACGGCGACGATTTTGTTGTGTGGGTTTTGAACAGGCAGAGAAGGAAGGAGACGTGAAGGGTTGACACCGACGACGTGGAGGGAGAGAGAAGGAGACTTGAACGGCCGGCTACGACGACGCGGAGGGGTTGAACGGCCGCGACGACGACGACGGAGGCGTTGAGCGGCCGGTATCTTCTCTCTTTCTCTGTCTCTCTGTCTCTTCTCACCTCAACCATCCATCCATGCCCCATCTCAAAGTTTCATGAATTGGGTATGTTTAAAACGTTAAATAAAGGAGACCTTTGTGTAGAAACAGTCAAAGATGTTGCCTTTATGTGTAAAGTGAGATATTTGGATGTATTTGAAGAGATATTGTTGATAGTTGAAATGGGGTAGGTAAACATGTGTATGATGTTTTGGTGATTTGATTGCATTTGCAGTCAAATATGGTTTCAAGTTTTGATCTTTTCAATCATTCATGAAGCCATAGGATTTTTTTTTTTTTGTTTAATGTAGATAAGTTTTGTTACAATTGCATTGTGCATTAGACTAAAGTGGTTGCTAGGAAGCATTCGAGCCTGCTTTCGTCTGTGAAGTGTCCGTTATGCAAGGTTAGTGTTGCTCGAAATCATCTAGACTTGTTTTGTTTATAAATGAATTGTATGCATGTATAGTGCTCTGATGATGGTATGGTTTGAACAATATGCAGACAGAAAACATGTCGATTGTTTATGGATACGATGGAAGTAGTTTTCAAAGGCATTACATTAGTCAAACGTTTGGGGATAGGTAATTCTCTTTGTTTATCTCTTTTGTTCAAGTTATTATTTTGTGTTTATTAGATGTCTTTATTTATTTTGCTTCTTTTGTTCGTTTGCAGTTTTGTCTTTTAGAAAGCTCACAAGTACAGATTGCAGTGCTATTACACTGAACCGGATCTTAATTAGTTTTTCATTTGATGTTTTGGGTTCTTGATCTCTTGTTGCCAGTTTGCTATGTCGTTTTCTGACAAACCCCTGAAATCGCTATATATGTTTGAAGACTATTATGTGTTCAATTGCGTTGGACTAAAGTGGTTGCTAGGAAGCATTCGAGCGTGCTTTCATCTGTTAAGTGTCCGTTATGCAAGGTTAGTGTTGCCGAAATCATCTAGACTTGTTTTTGTTTATAAATGAATTGTATGCATGTTTGGTGCTCTGATGATGGTATGGTTTGAACGATATGCAGACAGAAAACACGTCGATTGTTCATGGATACGATGGAAGTAGTTTTCAAAGGCATTAAATTAGTCAAATGTTTGGGGATATGTAATTCTGTTTGTTTATCTCTTTTATTTAAATTATTATTTTGTGTTTATTAGATGTCTTTATTTACTTTGCTTCTTGTGTTCATTTGCAGTTTTGTCTTTTTGAAAGCTCACAAGTACAGATTGCAGTGCTATTACACTGAACCAGGTCTTAAGTAGTTTTTCATTTGATGTTTTGGGTTCTTCATCCCTCGTTGTCGGTTTGCTGTGTCGTCGTTTTTTGACAAAGCCCTGCAATCCATATATATGTTTGCAGACTATTATGTGTTCAGTCAGATATCTTAAATGACATATTTAATGTTACACGGTATTGGAAATCTCGTAAGTATCTTCAGTCGAATCAATGGCTCCAAAGCTGGTTGAGAAGGGAAATTCAAGCTCTGATGCAGGTATACTTGCTCATCGGTTTAATGTTTTTTTGCTTGCTATATCCTGCCCCATAGTATTCTAGGACATAGAAAATTATAATTATCTGATCCTTTTATGAGCATAGTCCTATAATAAATCAAATGATTGAATGATATTACCTAATAGTGGATTAGTGGCAGTCAGTAATCAATAACAGCCTTTATGTAAATTATTCACTAGGTACTAACGCGTTTTCTTTTACGGGTAGTTCTGGCTCCTATGTGTGCATCTATTGTTTTATCATTGATGACGTACAAACATCGGTCTTACAAAATATCTTTTCAAGAAGTTTATTTAGTTTGGCAATTATATTTGATTTTCAGTTTTATCAAGTTTATTTTCCATGAGTTGGTACTGCTTGTCACATGGGGATGAGAATGCTTTTCAGAAAGTAGTATTGGATGGATCTCGCAGACGTCATATCATGCACTGACTTTATTGAGATAGCATGATTACTAGGTAATTTGATCTGTTTTCTTGTTAGAACAAATGAAAGGCATTGATGATGCGCAAATCATATAATTTGGAGCTGTGGAGTCCCATGTGATAGCATTGACACAACCTGCCCTTTTTTCGTTTCCATCACAACAACTGACTTCTGATCTTCTGATGTCTCTATGAATTATAAAACAGAACGTTTGGAGTCTATGAAGCAGCAAGACCTTTTCTGATTGCAAGAACAGACCAATATGTGAATGAGATGGAACTTTTTCTTGCCTCCAGATTGAACATTGAAGCCTATGATGCAGTCTACCTACAACGGTAGGGTTGGAACACTCCTCGTGAAACCATCAATTATTTAGAACAAGAATCAAGTGGGCGGACATTTGTAGTTCCTTATCTGTACATCTTCAACGATGATTCTGAAGGAATCGATTAAATGTTGTATAACCATTTTCTAGACATGGATGTAAAATTATCGAGATTTCATCAATTTACAATTTACTAACCGTTACAGTTATGCACCTTAAAGTTCTTTGAAAACTGTTAAAGTAAGGGTTGTAGACCTGGAGCACTTGGAATTCTCCATTAGGAATTTACTTACACGCTAAATGCCGGTTCCACAAGCTTATCAGTACCAGCAGAAGCACAACTGCGTTACCCATTTTAGCTGAGGCATACATTGTTTAATTTGGTTTGGTTTGGCTTGATGATATTGCAGATTTTATTGTGACCAACTGAATTGATGTCTAAGCTAATTTCGTTTGGCCCACTCTGCATTTATTGATGGTCAATACACTATCAAATGACATATGTCTAATGTACAGATATAAGAAATGAAGTTCAATGAATTTGTTTATTTGCAACATCTCACTCACAGGATTTGTTCACTAAGATCCCTGACCTCTCAGACATCCCATTGATTGAGAAGATAGATCTTAAAAATTGCAAAAGCTTAATATTCACTCATCGATCCGATATCTCAGTAACCTTCATTATCTATATCTCAATGGTTGTGAAAATCTTAGGAGCTTTCCAAGCAATATTCACTTTGAAGCTCTGGAATGTCTTGATTTCAGTCCCTGCATTAATCTCAATAAGTTTCCACAGATTTCCGGCAGTATAAGAGAGTTATATTTATGTGGAACTGGAGTACAAGAAGTTCCTTCATCAATTCAGAATCTAAACAAGCTTGCTCTGTTAGATATGTCAGACTGCACAAGGCTCAAGTGTATTTCAACCAGCATTTGTACACTGAAATCTCTGAATCGTCTAAATCTTGAGGGTTGCTCTGAACTTGGGAGTTTTCCGGAAATCTTGGAGACAATGGAATGTTGGGAAATTCTTGATTTAAGTGAAACAGCGATTAAAGAGCTACCCCCTTCCATTGAACATCTGAATAGGCTTCAAAAACTGTCACTGGGTTATTGTAAATATCTTGAGACGCTGCCAAGTAGCCTGTGTAATTTGAGCTCTCTAACTGAACTTCATCTTTCTAGTAGCTCGAAACTAGAAAAATTGCCAGAAAACTTGGGGTGTTTAAGATCTTTGATTGGGCTCTTCATAAGCAACTCTTCCATAAGTCAACTACCATCATCTATAGCATGTTTGAAGAACCTTAAACGGTTAATTTGTGTTGAATGCAGGGGTTTGACAACCTTACCTCCTTTATCAGGTTTACACTCTTTAAGCTATCTAAGTTTAGATGATTGCAATCTAGCAGAAGTTCCAAAAGATATTGGTTCTTTATCCTCATTGGAAACTCTACAGCTTTCCGGAAACTTATTTGTGTACCTGGAAGTGAAATTCCTGCATGGTTTAGCTATCAAAGAGCGGGATCTTCGGTAAATATTCAAATGCTTCGTGAAAACTGGGTTGGGTTACGAGGAAGTGCATGGGATTTGCACTATGCGCTGTTCTTGATTTTGAAGAAGATTGTAATGGTTATGGCGGTCTTCATGTCCGATGCGGTTTTCATTATGTAACTAATGATGTTTTGAAATGGAAATTTTTTTTTGAAAATTTCCATCAATGAATAGGCTGCAACTGTAATGGAAATTTTTTTTAAAAATTTCCTCAACTAATAGACAGCAAATAAAGGGGAATATTGGTGGAAACAGATTTAAAATAATAATAATAATTATTAAAAAATATATATATACATACACACATATATATATCCTCTAGTTGGTCTATAGTTAACAATGCCTCAAAATATTGATGTGGCTTTACCCTTAAAGGATGCTAATTTCTACTTCTTTAAGCCTTAAACCTTAATGTTGTAAAATAAATTTTCATGCTTGCATGTGCGAGGGCTAAGGAGTTCTCAGTACATTTTTTTTCATTCAATTATGTTCCAATTTGTTGAGAATCTAAATCTAGATCCAATAACAAGCTCGAATAGATAGATATTAAATCAATTAACCCACAGAATTGGGCAAATTAACCCTCTAGAAATAGATAACAGAATTTACCTAACCTTAGTCTAAGCAATTTCCAGAGTGAATTCTAGAAATAAACAACCTGTAGGACTTTATTAATGCTTAAAGCAAACTCATAACATCTTAACATCCAATAAACTCTAAAGGTTCACAACTATTTGTAGACTTACAATTCTTAATGAGCAAGTCTTTCCTAAAAAACAATAATTCAATAAAGGATCTTAACATCCAATAAACTTTAAAGGTTCACAACTATTTATAGCCTTACAATACTTAATGAGCAAATCTTTCCTAAAAAACAATAGTTCAATAAAGAAAATAATATCGATCTGGTTAATGGAAACCTAGAAGGAAATAAAATCTAATCCTACGAGAAATAAACTAAACAACTTAAAAGGAAATAGAATACCTAACAATAATTAGCCCAATTAATCTAATTCCTTTAGGAAATAAATTTCTCAAAGGAAATAATTCTAAATTAATAAAAAAAATGTAAAGTGGAAATAAACCAAAATAAATCCTAATTAAAACTAATTCTTAGTCCAGCTGAACAACATCGGGTTTGATTTGTTCCTTCTCCTTTTCCACTTTGATTGACAAAAGTTCTCATCACAATTTTTCCAAACTCAAAAGGTTTCAGCCCGAACCAAGTTTTGCCCACTCCTAGATTGCATCCTCAGATACACCATTTGCCCCCTTCAGGAATTAAGAGACATGGAAAAACATTTACATACTTATATCACACATTATAAATCACTTGAGAGACAAACCTTTTTCCCCTACTGAATAGTGCACAAGCTTGAAGTAGTTACATATTCATGATCTTGATTCACTCTCGGGTCTTCATAATTTGTATTTCTTAAAGAATCTGGTAATTGAAATTAGTATTTAGCAATAAGATTTGAGAAATCTTTTATACTTGTAAATTTAATTAATAATCTGTGGGTGTACTAAAAATTATTTAACAATATTTATAATTTTATTTAGGGTAATGTTGGGTTTTCATAAATTTACTTATTTGGGAGTGAACGTACAGTTTTTTTTAGGGGTGCAAATATGGACACTATAGTTTTTAAACTGCATCACAGGTAATGTTAACTAATGTCACTCTCAATTTTAAGAGTGACGATATTTCTATCTCTCAAAAATTGTTTGTACACCCCTTTTGCCATAAAAAATCTAAAATCTTTTTAGTTTGTTTGTAAACTCCACTTAACACCAAGAATATGTTTTTTTTTATTCATTTTATTATACTATATTTTTATAAGTATGCCCCATTTTATTACAAAATTAATGAAATAGATCAAAAGGAAAAACAAGTAACGAGTAATATACAAACTTTCAAAAATTTATTTAAATTTTTCTTCATCCGCTAACTATCACAAAACAAAGAATAAAGTTTTTGTTTAATTAATAGCATATTTTGAATAATATATTTGGTAAGTTTAGGGTATTTTAGTTTTCAACTGTAATTTTTAATATGACAATCAATTAAAATTGAAGTTAAATCTTAAGGAATATGTTATCATTCCTTATAAAAAATATAGTGTAATAAAAATTAAGTGTACTTATAAAAATATAGTATAATAAGAGATAATTCTAATTTTCCTCCTGTAGTTTGGCATAATAGCCAAAAATATCCTCTGACTTCAGAAATCATTAAGGAGCCCTTATAGTTTATTAATAGTAAAAAAATCCTTGCTGTTTATAGAAATAGTAAATAAAAAAAACAAAAAAAAAAAACCTTTGTCATTAACTTTGATGTTAGAAATCAATGCTTGACTATTAGTATGAAATGACAAAACCATCAAACCAAGATAAAATTTATAATAACATTAATTAATTAATTAATTAATGTCATATCTACCATCCATCACAAGGATGAACAGTGGAGATGGAAAAAAAAAATGGAAAAAAATATTAAAATGAAAAAAACAAAAATTGTTTCTAAAAACTTAACACCCACACCCAATCATCCACATCATCTCTTTCTTCTTCCATCTTCTTCTTCTTCTTCTTCTTCTTCTTCTTATTCTTCTTCTTTTTTTTCCATCCGCTTCTTCATCCACTACGACACCCAATACCCTTTCTTCTTTGCCCATCGTCGACACTCAACACCTTTTCCTTTTCGTCCATCGCCTACAACTAACACCCCTTCTTCTTCATCCATCATCGACACCCAACACTCAACACTCCTTCTTCGTCCATCATCGACACCGAACACGTGGAAACCTATTCTCCATCGCCAAGGAGACAGGTTTTGGTCTTCATCGTATGGAGACTAGTTCTGGTCTCCACAAGATGGAGACCGTTAGTTTTCCTTCATTAAGTCTCTGACAAAGGAAACCCAATGTTCTCCATTTTTCTTTTTCATTTTTTTTTCAATTCTTTTTTTCAAATGGTTCATAATGATGATTGTGTGTTGATATTGCTGATGGTGGGTTTATAATAGATTGATGTTGATGATGATGTAAATATTGATGAATAGGTTAATGACAGTCAACTGATATGGCGGATTAAAGATGATGAATTTGGGTTTTCTACATTGAAGAATGAATAACAGTGTCTGATCTTCAATGTTTTTTTATTTTTATTTTTTCAAATACACATGGTTGTGAGATCTTGTTTGTTGTTGTTGATTCGATGTTTGTTGATGAAAATGAAGTTTGCTATTGTCGATTTGGTGTTTGTTGATGAAAAATGAAGATGAAGAACATTGTTTATGGTCTTTTTGCGCATGTCATTGTCAAATGACATTTTTCACTAACAAAGTTAGCAGAAATGGTAAAATGAGATTTCTATAAACTACAGGTTGTAATTAGCAATTTCATCAAATAATAGAGGGAAATTAGAATTATCCCTATGATAAATTAAGAAAAAAAAAAAAGTATTCTTAGTATTAAGTGGAGTTTAAAAACAAAATAGAAAAATTACATTTTTTATGATAAAGGGTTGTAAAAAATTTTAATAAAAATCAGAATCTTTATTGGACCCGAGGCCCAAAAGGCCAAACTAGACTTTCTCATCTTAACTCTTAAGTGGGGTTTCTCCGACCCACAAGTGCAAAACATATGTCTAAAATGGAGGAAAGCAGGCTTTGAATTGAGTTTGTGGAAGACGTCATGATTGTTTATCAAACATGTTGAGCTATTTGCATTGTTGGGCTAATCGTATCAATGAAGACCACGACTGTCTTCGATTACTATGAATGAAGTGGCACAGACCAAAACCAGTTACGAAATGTAGGTCCATCTCCATAAAAGCTTGCTAATTGAAGGAAATACTATTGTTGTTCCTCTTCATGTCTATTGGGTATTGACAATGAGGAAAGACTTTTGGCCTTGGTAATAATTCAGTCAGTTTTATCTTTTGTTAAGTATCGATTCTATTGAAGTTATTTACTTATTCTAATGTCGGCAATGGAAGCTATTAGAAAATTTAGAGCTTATAAATACTCATGATGTAACATGGTTGATCTAGAGTAACAAAAACATTGCTAATGATATGTTACAAATTATTAAATGTTGACATCGATAAATTTCACTCTGTTCTATCGTTTCATCTCTTCTTTTGAGATCTCAATAATTTTTTTAATTTAACTTATTTTTATATTTGAATCTCTAAAAGGAGCATCATAGGAAAAAATTGAAATATTACTTTTGTTGCGGATGACTACTGTGGCAAATGCAAAATATATGCTACAGTCAATTGTTGTGGTAGCTTAAAGGGCAAAAGTTTTCTATGGCAGCTAATTTATCACCGTAAATATTACAATTTTATAACAATCTTTTGTTACGGACAATTTACTACAGCAAAACATCCTTTTGCCATAGCAAAATTCCCCGCATCGCTTCTTAATAAATATTTATAATATTTCAAAATAATTTAATATGTTTTATCACAATTATATTTAAAAGGTTAATCATTTTTACTGATTAAAATAAATACTATTTTATTTATATAATATTTTAATAATGCATTTATATAATTATTTATATTTGAAATTCTAATATATATAAAAATTTCAAATTTTAATAATTCATTTTATTAAAATCATTTACAAATAATATCATTTTATTTATTATTATTTGTAAAGAGGTTTTAATTATTATTGAACAATTTAAATATTTTGTATTTCAAAAATAATATAATCAACTATATACTAATTAATCTAATTGTATCAAATATTAAATACTTATTTTTTTTTATCGAATCTCATGCCACACCTAAGGCCGGTCTTAAATTTTCAGAGGTGCACAAAAATAAGCCCCTTATTTGTACCAAAAATAAATCAATAAATAAAACCCCTTATTATCTATTTTACTTTTTGTTTGTCATGAGCTTGCCCAGGACAGTTATAAAATCTTGAAAACACCGGTACATCTAACCAATATTTGATCAATAATATGTTTATTGTTTTCATGCCTAGGTAAAGGATTTCGATAGAGTAAACTGTCATCAATCGATTTCACCGGCCTGACGACTAGAAGCTGAGATGCCACCTTGTTAAGTAGGATAGCTTCAATTCCTCTAGGAAATAAACTAAACAACTTAAAAGGAAATAGAATACCTAACAATAATTAGCCTAATTAATCTAATTCCTCTAGGAAATAAATTTCTCAAAGGAAATAATTCTAAATTAATAAAAAAGTAAAGTGGAAATAAATCAAAAATCCTAATTAAAACTAATTCTTAATCCAGTTGAACAGCATCGGGTTTGATTTGTTCCTTCTCCTTTTCCACTTTGATTGACAAAAGTTCTCATCACAATTTTTCCAAACTCAAAAGGTTTCAGTCCGAACCAAGTTTGCCCACTCCTAGATTGCATCCTCAGATACACCATTTGCCCCCCTCAGGAATTGAGAGACATGGAAAAACATTTACATACTTATATCACACATTATAAATCTTGAGAGACAAACCTTTTTCCCCTACTGAATAGTGCACAAGCTTGAAGTAGTTACATATTCATGATCTTGCTTCACTCTCCGGTCTTCACAATTTGTATTTCTTAAAGAATTTGGTAATTGAAATTAGTATTTAGAAATAATTTGAGAAATCTTTTATACTTGTAAATTTAATTAATAATCTGTGGGTGTACTAAAATTATTTAACCATATTAATAATTTTATTTAGGGTAATGTTGGGTTATCATAAATTTACTTATTTGGGAGTGAACGTATAGTTTTTTAGGGTGCAAATATGGACACTCTAGTTTTTGTACTACATCACAGGTAATGTTAACTAATGTCACTCTCAATTTTAAGAGTAACGATATTTTTATCTCTCAAAAATTGTTTGTACACCCCTTTTGCCATAAAAAATCTAAAATCTTTTTAGTTTGTTTGTAAACTCCACTAACACCAAGAATATGTTTTTTTTCTTCATTTTATTATACTATATTTTTATAAGCATGCCCCATTTTTACAAAATTAATGAAATAGATTAAAAGGAAAAACAAGTAACGAGTAATATACAAACTTTCAAAAATATTTTAAATTTTTCTTCATACGCAAACTATCACAAAACAAAGAATAAAGTTTTGTTTTAATTAATAGCATATTTTGAATAATATATTTGGTAAGTTCAGGGTATTTTAGTTTTCAATAATAATTTTTAATATGACAATCAATTAAAATTGAAGTTTAAATCTTAAGGAATATGTTATCATTCCTTATAAAAATATAGTGAATAAATTAAGTGTACTTATAAAAATAGTATAATAAATGGATAATTCTAATTTTCCCCCTGTAGTTTGGCATAATAGTCAAAATATCCTCTGACTTCAGAAATCATTAAGAAGCCCTTATAGTTTATTAAAATAGTAAAAAACCTTGCTGTTTATAAAAATAGCAAAAAAAAAAAAAAAAACCTTCGTCATTAACTTGAAAGTTAAAAATCAATGCTTGACTATTAGTATGGAATGACAAAACCATCAAACCAATAAAATTTATAATACATTAATTAATTAATGTCATATCCACCATCCATTACAAGGATGAACAGTGGAGATGGAAAAAAAAAAAAGAAAAAAATATTAAAATGAAAAAAAAAAAATTGTTTCCAAAACTTAACAACCACACCCTATCATCCAACATCATCTCTTTCTCTCTTCTTCTTCTTCTTCTTCTTATTCTTCTTCTTTTTCCATCCGCTTCTTCATCCACTGCCGACAACCCAATACCCTTTCTTATTCGCCCATCGTCGACACTCACACACCTTTTCCTTTTGTCCATCGCCAACAACTACCACCTTGTCTTCTTCATCCATCACCGACACCCTACACTCAACGCTCCTTTTTCATCCATCATCGACACCAACACATGGAAACCTATTCTCCATCGCCAAGGAGACCAGTTCTGGTCTTCATCGCATGAAGACTAGTTCCGGTCTCCACAAGATGAGCCGTTAGGTTTCCTTCATTAAGTCTTTGACAAAGGAGACCCAATGTTCTCCATTTTTTTTTTCTTTTTTTTTTTTTTTTTCAATATTTTTTTCAAATGGTTGATAATGATGATTGTGTGTTGATATTGCTGATGGTGGGTTAATGATAGATTGATGTTGTGATGATGTAATATTGATGAACTAGTTAAAAATTTGAAGTTAAGGTCCTCTGATTGGTGGACAGAAGATGATGAACTTGGGTTTTCTACACTAAATAATGAAGAATAGTGTCTGATCTTCAATGTTTTTTATTTTTTTTTTCAAATACAATATGGTTGTGAGATCTCGTGTGTTGTTGTTGATTCGATGTTTGTTGATGAAAATGAAGTTTGCTATTGTCGATTTGGTGTTTGTTGATGAAAAATAAAGATGAAGGACATTGTTTATGGTCTTTTTGCACAATGTCATTGTCAAATGTTATGGAAAGCAGGCTTTGAATTGAGTTTCTGGAAGACGTCATGTTTGTTTATCAAACGTGTTGAGTTATTTTGCTTTGTTGGGCTAATCGTATCAATGAAGAGGCCACGACTGTCTTCGATTACTATGAATGAAGTGGCACAGACCAAGACCAGTTACGAAATGTAGGTCCATCTCCATAAAAGCTTGCTAATTGAAGGAAATACTATTGTTGTTCCCCTTCATGTCTATTGGGTATTGACAATGAGGAAAGACTTTTGGGCTTTTGGCCTTGGAAATAATTCAGTCAGTTTTATCTTTTTTGTTAGGTATTGATTCTATTGAAGTTATTTACTTATTCTAATGTCGGCAATGGAAGCTATTAGAAAATTTAGAGCTTATAAAATACTCATGATGTAACATGGTTGATCTAGATTTACAAAAACATTGCTAATGATATGTTACAAGTTATTAAATGTTGATATCGATAAATTTCACTCTGTTCTATGGTTTCATCTCTTCTTTTGAGATCTCAATAATTTTTTAATTTAACTTATTTTTATTTGAATCTCTAAAAGGAGCATCATAGGAAAAAATTGACATATTACTTTTGTTGCGGATGACTACTGTGGCAAATGTAAAATATATGCTACAGTTCGATTGTTGTGGTAGCTTAAAGGGCAAAAGTTTTCTATGGCAGCTAATTATCACCGTAAATATTACAAATTTTATAACAATCTTTTGTTACGGACAATTTACTACAGCAAAACATCCTTTTGCCATAGCAAAATTCGCTGCATCGCTTCTTAATAAATATTTATAATATTTCAAAAATAATTTAATATGTTTTATCACAATTATATTTAAAAGGTTAATCATTTTTACTGATTAAAAATAAATACTATTTTATTTATA
The DNA here is from genome assembly GCA_021234005.1 of Nephelium lappaceum. Classification (NCBI taxonomy): domain Eukaryota; kingdom Viridiplantae; phylum Streptophyta; class Magnoliopsida; order Sapindales; family Sapindaceae; genus Nephelium; species Nephelium lappaceum. The sequence continues at coordinate 269,857 of CM038001.1, forward strand.
CTAATATTTAATAATGCATTTAATTATTATATATTTGAATTCTAATATATATAAAAATTTCAAATTTTAATAATTCATTTTATTAAAATCATTTACAAATAAATATTTTATTTATTATTATTCGTAAAGAGCTTTTAATTATTATTGAACAATTTAAATATTTTTTATTTAAAAAATAATCTAATCTACTATTATACTAATTAATCTAATTGTATCAAATATTAAATATACTTATTTTTTATCGAATCTCATACCACGCCTGAGGCCGGTCTTAAATTTTCAGAGGTGCACAAAAATTAGCCCCTTATTTATACCACAAATAAATAAACAAATAAATAAAGCCCCTTATTATCTATTATTACTTTTTGTTTGTCATGAGCTTGCCCAGGACAGTTATAAGAATCTTGAAAACACGGGTACATCTAATCAATATTTGATCAATAATATGTTTATTGTTTTTCATGCCTAGGTAAAGGATTTCGATAGAGTAAACTGTCATGAATCGATTTCACCAGTCTGACGACTAGAAGCTGCAATGCCATCTTGTTAAGTAGGATAGCTTCAATTCCTCTTATGTCAAAAAGTAAGTTAATTCTTGCTCCGTTGAATCTTTTAGTTCGATTTGCTACAAATAATATATATTTATATATATTTCCATAACATATACTTTTTTTTTTTTGGTTTTGTAAACTTGTAATTGCAGTAAGATAATAAAATTCTTTATTTGGAAAAGTCATCTGTATTGGGGACCAATTTGAGCAACAACTCACAAACCCTACCTTTAACAATATTTCTGTTAATATAGTTTAAATCTTACTCAACCAACTTAATATAAATTTACCACATCATAACTACTATCAGGTCGGTCATTATTGTGTAGATTAATTGACGAAGTCCACACAACTTGCAAATTTAATATAGGCTGCTAGAAGTTGTTGTTCAACTTCATGTTTTATTCAAAGAAACTTGCAAATTTAATACAGGCTGCCGACCGCCTGACGCTTGCCGTATTTTGAAACATTTATAGTGATAGAATGAGTCCACAAAATTTTATTGTCATGATCTAATGAAATCTAAATTAAAATATTTCACAGTTTGCAATTGTTTTAAGGGTCAGACTATAATTCCTTAAAATTTTAAAAAACTTCAGTGATGTTGGCATCTATCTATCCAAATGCTTTCAATCCGATGGCAATATATAAATAAACGAATAACAAATGAATTAGCAGTAGATTAATTACAACCACTAAATTAGGAGGAAGTGATGAATTAAATATATAAAGTCAAAATTTGAATTTGAGTGATGCTACTCTACCCAAATATTTATAATCTAAATGGTATATATATACATATATATATATAGGGAGAATTATCTCAGACCTATTTGAAAATTTAATATTTACAAACATATACTACTTTTTGGTTTATTTATAACATCATTCCTAAACTAACGATTGACTAATCTTGACTGTTAGTAAATATATTTGACTGTATAAAAAAGGTTAAAATATAAAATTATCTTTGAATAAATTTATTTTTATTTTTTTAAATTAAATTTTAAAAACTTTAAATATATTAAAAATAAATTGATACTCTAAATTGCCAGCAGCTTACTAGTCAAAAAGTAGACATTCGCTTTTATTGATTTCTCATGCTGTCTTTTGAATCTAGTCTGATTGTGAAACTTTTCGGCTAGCAAGAGTCTACACTAAATAAATTCCAAGAAATTCAAAGGAATGATGGATAACAAATATAATAAATTAATTGAGAATCTGGAGGAAAGTTGGAGGGAGGAGGCAAGAAAGTGCCTACCACTAGTTTATTTATTATTTATTTTTCATAAATATCTAGTGACACATCTGTTTGAAATATTCATCGTCTTGTTAATTGCTGTAGTCTTTGTGGCAAAATCTTCTAGGTTTTCTAATCAATGGGGGCTTCATCGTCAACTTGTTCATCTTCCACAATCACCGATGGAGGAAAGTATGATCTCTTTGTCAGTTTCGTGGGGAAGATGTCCGTGACAGTTTCATAAGTCACTTACGTGATGCCCTATCACGTAAAAAATTGACTTCTTTGTTGATGAAAAACTTCAGCGAGGTGACGAAATATGGCCTGCGCTTTCAAGTGCAATTGAAGAATCAAGGATTTCTTTAGTCATTTTCTCAAAAGACTATGCTTCTTCTAAATGGTGCTTGCGTGAACTTGTAAAGATTCTTGAATGCAAAGAAGAAAAGAAGCAAATTGTTATGTCTGTCTTTTATCATGTAAATCCATCTGATGTACGAAACAAAGAGGGAGTTTCGAGGTGCTTTTGTCAACCATGAAAATGTATCTGAAGAGGAGAAAAAGAAATGGAGAGATGCCTTGACTAAAGCATCCAACCTGTGGATGGAATTCCTCTGTAATTAGGTAACTCTTTTATATTCATTTAGAATTTATAACTATATATATAATATTATTGTTGATAATTAACATTAATGTTAAGACTCTGGTACTTGGATATTTTTCTGCTACTTGCTCTATGGTCTTTTGAACACCAGAAAATCAAGCGTATGACAGACTTGACACATAATTTGTCTGAGCAAAATTGGTTAATGATTTCTAAAAAGTTTAATATACAATTCGATAAGATTTTAGTATCTTTTCTGTTTTTTGTAATGCAAAATTCGGAATTTAATCTTACGGGGAAAAAAAAAAGGAAAGATTTGCTATAGTTTATTATTTTGCTGAAGTAGTGACTTATCTAAAGTTACTAACACATTAATTGTTTGTGCTTTATGTTTAGGGATGAATCCAACTTATAGATGAAATTGTCAAAGATGTTTCAAACAACTGAATGGTATATCGCCCTCAAGTAATTTTGGAGGTCTAGTTGGAATAAATTCACGCATTGAGGAAGTAAAATCATTACTAGACTTTGAAACGTTAGATTTTCGAGTTGTAGGAATTTGGGGAATGGGTGGTATTGGTAAAACAACTATTATTGGAGCTATTTTTGAACAAATTTCTAGTCAATTTGAAGGTTGTTTCTTTGCAAACATCAGAAAAAGTCAGAAAAAAGTGGTGGACTAGTACATTTGCAAAACGAAATTATTTGTGAAATATTGGGAGACAAAATTGTAAACTTGGGCACTCCCAGTATGCGCACATTTATCAAGCGTAGGCTCCAAAAGAAAAAGGTCTTCATTGTTCTTGACGATGTGGAAACTGGGAACAATTAGAATTTTTGGCTGGAGGGCTTAATCAATTTGGTCCAGGAAGTAGAGTCATTATAACAACTAGAGATAAACAATTACTTCGTAATTGTGGCGTAGAAAACATCTATGAGGTTAAGGCATTATCGTACTTGCATTCTCATGAACTCTTTTGTAAATGCGCTTTCAAACAAGACTATCCTCCTAAAGGCCTTAATTTGTTGGTTGCTAAGGTAGTAAATTATGCTATAGGAAATCCTCTAGCTCTTAAAGTGTTAGGTTTATCTTTGAATGGAAAGAGCAAACAAGAGTGGAAAGTGCATTAGATAAATTACAAAGAAGTCTTAACCCCGAAATTCATGATGTACTGAAAATTAGTTATGATGGACTAGATGATGAAGAGAGGGATATTTTTCTTGATATTGCTTGTTTTTTTAAGGGAAAGATAAAGACTATGTAGCAAAAATACTAGATGATTGTTACTACTCCTTGAGTGTTCTCATTGGCAAGTCATTAGTAACAGAATCAAGATATGGGATACAAATGCATGATTTACTACAAGAAATGGGCCGCGAAATTGTTCGTAAAGAATCACCCAACAAACTAGGCAATCGCAGCAGGTTGTGGAAACAGGAGGATGCTCTTCGTGCGCTAAGAATAATGATGTGAGTATCTAATTATATGTATATTTTAAAAAAATAATTTTTTTAATGATGTGGGTATCTAATTATATGTATATTTGTTAAAAAAGATTTTCTTAAAAACAATTATGAATCTAAAAATAATACACCTGCTGCAATTTGTCTTTACTAGACTCACTATCGAATTACCACTCTTAGGAAAATTCAATCACTCACTCACTATAAGCTTGACTTATTCTGTGTCCTCCGTCACACGTGACTCCCACTACACTCATACCACCATGCTCTGCTCAGACGTCTCCGCTCTTAATATTTGTCTTCGACTCAATTTCTAAAAGTGATACAATAAGCAGAACCCTAGTTTAGGCTTCCAAAGGCCAGTTAAACATTCTTAATATCCAAGCACCTTAACTTCTTCTATGATCTTTTTGATGGTAGACTGCTAATTTTTCTTGAAGTGGAAATGTGGCTAATAGATCAATTAGCCAAATTTTGTCTGCTTAAGAAAATCTAAAAAAAAAAAATGCAGGATCTTGTTTTTGTATTTTATGCTATAACATATTTTTTGGTTTATGTTAGGTTACTGATGCAGTTCAAGGGATATTACTAAATATGTTTAAACTAAAGGATGTATATTTGAATTCTCTAGTCTTTGAGAAAATGAAGAATCTTAGATTTCTCAAATTCTATTTTTCCATTGATGGAACGGTCCCAAGACTTCAAATATATCTCTAAGGTGCACATTCCCAATGGTCTAAATTATATTTCTGACGAACTAAGGTCTTTCCAATGGTATGGATGTCCCTTAATAAGTACTACCATCAAGTTTTGATCCAAAGAAGCTTGTTGAACTTGTACTTCCTTACAGCAATGTTGAGCAGCTTTGGGAAGGAACTAAGGTATAATTTATCCTTTAAGCATATGTTTCATTATTAGTATTTGGATATAATCGTTCACAATTAGATTATTTATTATTCCAACTGTTCTACAATATTTTGTTACAGCAAGCACCAAAACTGAAGTGGCTTATACTTCGTCATTCTCCACAACTCACTAAGATCCCTGACCTCTCAGACATCCCATTGATTGAGAAGATAGATCTTGAAAATTGCAAAAGCTTGCTTAATATTCACTCATCAATCCGATAGGTCAATAACCTTCATTATCTATGTCTGAATGGTTGCGAAAATCTTAGGAGCTTTCCAAGCAATATTCACTTTGAAACTCTGGAATGTCTTGATTTCAGTGGCTGTATTAATCTCAATCAGTTTCCACAGATTTCTATAAGAGTTATATTTATGTCGAACTGGAGTAGAAGAAGTTCCTTCATCAAAGAAACTAAACAAGCTTGTTTGTTAGATATGCAGAGTGCACAGGCTAGTTGTATTTCACCAGCATTTGTACACTGAAATCTCTGATTTATCTATATCTGGGGGTTTGCTCTGAACTTGAGAGTTTTCCAGAAATCTGAGATAATGGAATGTTGGGAACTCTTAATAAGGTCAAACAGCCAATTGAAGAGCTACCCTCTTCCATTGAAAATCCAAATGGGCTTGAAAAACTATCATTGGATTTTGCAAATATCTGAGACGCTGCCAAGTAGCCAGTGTAGTTTGAGCTCTCTAATGGAAGCTCAATCTTTCTAGTTGCTCGAAACTAGAAAAATTGCTAGAAAACTTGGGGTGTTTGGAGAAACTTGTAGAATTATGTGGTTGAATGCAGGGGTTTGACAACCTTACCTCCTTTATCAGGTTTACACTCTTTACGCAGTCTAAGTTTAAAAGGTTGCAACCTAGCAGAAATTCCGAAAGATATTGGTTCTTTATCCTCATTGGAAACTCTAGAGCTTTCCGGAAACTTATTTGAGATTTTGCCTAAGAGCATCAAACAACTTTCTAGGTTGAGATATCTGACATTAAACGACTGCAATATGCTTCAATCGTTAACAAATCTTCCATCAGGTCTAGAAATTTTGGATGCAACGAATTGCGAGCAGTTGTACCAGTTATTTTCAGATACAACTGAATTTAAGTGCTGCATTATGGGATTTTAGATATCGTGCTTACTAATTGCCTGAAGCTTATCATAAAGCAGTCATCAATTTTTTTTTGAAGAGTTGCTACTAATGATGAAGGTTATTTTTCTCTCCTACATTTTAATCCACTCTTGCCCTTCCTATCTCTCACATTAGAAATAACATTTACGTTATTTATGTTACAGGGATATAAAAATGGATAAGTAGCATCACAATTTGTGTACCTGGAAGTGAAATTCCTGCATGGTTTAGCTATCGAAGTTCGGGATCTTCGGTTAATATTCAAATGCTTCATAATGACTGCGTTATGAGGAAGTGCATGGGATTTGCACTATGCGCTGTTCTTGGTTTTGAAGAAGATTGTAATGGTTATGAGAATCTTTATGTCCGATGCAGTTATCATTTTGAAACTATTGATGTTGGTTCAGAAAAATATGAAGACGAGAGTTTTTCCCATTGTGAGTAATTGGTTTCCCTCTAGGAATTGACCACAAAGTATCCATTCACTCAGATCACATCTCACTAGTGTATGTTTCCGTTTACGGGTTTTAATGCATTTTCTAGAAGGTTGGAGAAGCTACCTGCCCGTGGCAGTGACATTGTGGATGTATCATTTGAGTTCAAAGCCTACTTCCTAGATACCTCTGGAGAACCCGGTTGCAAAAGTGAAATATTGTGCAGTACATCCAATATATGCAGAAGCAGAATCCATGGTTCTGTAAGATATTTGGTTACACCATTCAAGATATCCAGAACATGAGTAGATGGAGAAGTGGCAAATCTGATGATCATGACAAGGAAGTGGAGCCACATCCTAAGAGAATTTGCACCGAAGCCAATAGATGCTCCCAATCAGCAATTCAGACTCCTGATCTTTTTTCATGGAGGGCATTTTGCATGCTACAGTTGGTTCATTTCTATTTTGGACGTGGCGATCTTTGAGGTAACTCCAACTGATCAGTTATTTCAATTTAATATTATACCTATTGATCGTTATAGCATTTAATTATTATCCGGTGAAAATGTTTATACAATATTTTATAAACTAGATCCTCTATTATACTAATTTTTATAATCACGTGTGTCATAATCGAGACAAATTATTTTTATTATTTTTTAAATATTGTATCTTATATTAATTCTTTGAGCCCGTGCCCGGCATAAATTCATTTTGTTTTCTTCATTTTTATCATTTTTTAAAAATTATTGTGCATGTATTGGTTGAAAACTCTTTAGTGATAATTCTGAGTCAAAAATTGCACCCTCTTTAGTGAAAACTGAACTCTTAATTGGTAACTTCTTTCCGGCAACTCTGATTACAGTTATGATAACATCGTAATATTGTGATTTTTGGGGAGTAGTTGGAATTGGTGTGAATTTGATGAGCTTGTTATGAATAATATCAGGTTTACCAAAGTTGGGTGACCAATGGAGCTGTAATCTGAACGTACACAATAGGGGAAGTATTTTTTGAACAAATGGGCCGTTTGATATGCAAAAGATATTGGGGCGGTATCATAGTTGTTTAGGCCACATCCGAAAAGATAGTTTTTTTACCAACACTTTTGATTTGCTGTATGCTGATGGAAAGGTTAACTGTCTTGCACAAAATATCCAATACTGTACGAACCATCAACTTACGGTAGGGGATGTTTGTGTAATTGCAATCAGAATTCTCATCCTGCTGCAATTACACCTAAACTTAAGGCTGTTTATGTAACTTAGTCTTACAATTATACTTAATGAAATGGGAGGTGTATAAATACTATTAGAGGGGTGGAAATGTAGACACTCTTGAACTAAATACGTAAGTAGTATGTACACTCAGGCCCAAGCTATAGATAGATATAACAACCAATACATGCAGAAGCAGAATCCAATATATCGGCCGATTTTGCGCTGGTTAATCGGTGACCGGAACTGTGCCGGTTCGATAACCCCCAAATCGGCAAGTCTCGATTCATGGAGAAAGAAAGTCGCAAGTCAGCGATCATGAGCGGCAGCGGTGATGGAGAACAGAGGTGCGGCGGTTGATGAAGAACAAGAGATGCGAATCGATCGGCCATGGAGATGAAGAAGATGATTGCAGCAACAGGTTCGGCGGCGGCTGGACATGGAGATTGCAGCGGTGGTTGATGAAGAGCAGGGCATGAGGCGCTTGAAGAAACGGAGCATCAGGTCCAACGGTGATCGGGCTTGAGGATGCGGCGGCTTCTGGTCAGCAGGTCGACGGCGGCCATGGAAAAGGAAGATAATGAGAGAGAGGAGAGAGAGGGATGCGAAGGAGAAGGAAGAACGAGAAGGAGCGACGGCGACGATTTTGTTGTGTGGGTTTTGAACAGGCAGAGAAGGAAGGAGACGTGAAGGGTTGACACCGACGACGTGGAGGGAGAGAGAAGGAGACTTGAACGGCCGGCTACGACGACGCGGAGGGGGTTGAACGGCCGCGACGACGACGACGGAGGCGTTGAGCGGCCGGTATCTTCTCTCTTCTCTGTCTCTCTGTCTCTTCTCACCTCAACCATCCATCCATCCCCATCTCAAAGTTTCATGAATTGGGTATGTTTTAAAACGTTAAATAAAGGAGACCTTTGTGTAGAAACAGTCAAAGATGTTGCCTTTATGTGTAAAGTGAGATATTTGGATGTATTTGAAGAGATATTGTTGATAGTTGAAATGGGGTAGGTAAACATGTGTATGATGTTTTGGTGATTTGATTGCATTTGCAGTCAAATATGGTTTCAAGTTTTGATCTTTTCAATCATTCATGAAGCCATAGGATTTTTTTTTTTTTTTGTTTAATGTAGATAAGTTTTGTTACAATTGCATTGTGCATTAGACTAAAGTGGTTGCTAGGAAGCATTCGAGCCTGCTTTCGTCTGTGAAGTGTCCGTTATGCAAGGTTAGTGTTGCTCGAAATCATCTAGACTTGTTTTGTTTATAAATGAATTGTATGCATGTATAGTGCTCTGATGATGGTATGGTTTGAACAATATGCAGACAGAAAACATGTCGATTGTTTATGGATACGATGGAAGTAGTTTTCAAAGGCATTACATTAGTCAAACGTTTGGGGATAGGTAATTCTCTTTGTTTATCTCTTTTGTTCAAGTTATTATTTTTGTGTTATTAGATGTCTTTATTTATTTTGCTTCTTTTGTTCGTTTGCAGTTTTGTCTTTTAGAAAGCTCACAAGTACAGATTGCAGTGCTATTACACTGAACCGATCTTAATTAGTTTTTCATTTGATGTTTTGGGTTCTTGATCTCTTGTTGCCAGTTTGCTATGTCGTTTTCTGACAAACCCCTGAAATCGCTATATATGTTGAAGACTATTATGTGTTCAATTGCGTTGGACTAAAGTGGTTGCTAGGAAGCTTCGAGCGTGCTTTCATCTGTTAAGTGTCCGTTATGCAAGGTTAGTGTTGCCGAAATCATCTAGACTTGTTTTTGTTTATAATGAATTGTATGCATGTTTGGTGCTCTGATGATGGTATGGTTTGAACGATATGCAGACAGAAAACACGTCGATTGTTCATGGATACGATGGAAGTAGTTTTCAAAGGCATTAAATTAGTCAAATGTTTGGGGATATGTAATTCTGTTTGTTTATCTCTTTATTTAATTATTATTTTGTGTTTATTAGATGTCTTATTTACTTTGCTTCTTGTGTTCATTTGCAGTTTTGTCTTTTTGAAAGCTCACAAGTACAGATTGCAGTGCTATTACACTGAACCAGGTCTTAAGTAGTTTTTCATTTGATGTTTTGGGTTCTTCATCCCTCGTTGTCGGTTTGCTGTGTCGTCGTTTTTTGACAAAGCCCTGCAATCCATATATATGTTTGCAGACTATTATGTGTTCAGTCAGATATCTTAAATGACATATTTAATGTTACACGGTATTGGAAATCTCGTAAGTATCTTCAGTCGAATCAATGGCTCCAAAGCTGGTTGAGAAGGGAATTCAAGCTCTGATGCAGGTATACTTGCTCATCGGTTTAATGTTTTTTTGCTTGCTATATCCTGCCCCATAGTATTCTAGGACATAGAAAATTATAATTATCTGATCCTTTTATGAGCATAGTCCTATAATAATCAAATGATTGAATGATATTACCTAATAGTGGATTAGTGGCAGTCAGTAATCAATAACAGCCTTATGTAAATTATTCACTAGGTACTAACGCGTTTTCTTTTACGGGTAGTTCTGGCTCCTATGTGTGCATCTATTGTTTTATCATTGATGACGTACAAACATCGGTCTTACAAAATATCTTTTCAAGAAGTTTATTTAGTTTGGCAATTATATTTGATTTTCAGTTTTATCAAGTTTATTTTCCATGAGTTGGTACTGCTTGTCACATGGGGATGAGAATGCTTTTCAGAAAGTAGTATTGGATGGATCTCGCAGACGTCATATCATGCACTGACTTTATTGAGATAGCATGATTACTAGGTAATTTGATCTGTTTTCTTGTTAGAACAAATGAAGGCATTGATGATGCGCAAATCATATAATTGGGAGCTGTGGAGTCCCATGTGATAGCATTGACACAACCTGCCCTTTTTTCGTTTCCATCACAACAACTGACTTCTGATCTTCTGATGTCTCTATGAATTATAAAACAGAACGTTTGGAGTCTATGAAGCAGCAAGACCTTTTCTGATTGCAAGAACAGACCAATATGTGAATGAGATGGAACTTTTTCTTGCCTCCAGATTGAACATTGAAGCCTATGATGCAGTCTACCTACAACGGTAGGGTTGGAACACTCCTCGTGAAACCATCAATTATTTAGAACAAGAATCAAGTGGGCGGACCATTTGTAGTTCCTTATCTGTACATCTTCAACGATGATTCTGAAGGAATCGATTAATGTTGTATAACCATTTTCTAGACATGGATGTAAAATTATCGAGATTTCATCAATTTACAATTTACTAACCGTTACAGTTATGCACCTTAAAGTTCTTTGAAAACTGTTAAAGTAAGGGTTGTAGACCTGGAGCACTTGGAATTCTCCATTAGGAATTTACTTACACGCTAAATGCCGGTTCCACAAGCTTATCAGTACCAGCAGAAGCACAACTGCGTTACCCATTTTAGCTGAGGCATACATTGTTTAATTTGGTTTGGTTTGGCTTGATGATATTGCAGATTTTATTGTGACCAACTGAATTGATGTCTAAGCTAATTTCGTTTGGCCCACTCTGCATTTATTGATGGTCAATACACTATCAAATGACATATGTCTAATGTACAGATATAAGAAATGAAGTTCAATGAATTTGTTTATTTGCAACATCTCACTCACAGGATTTGTTCACTAAGATCCCTGACCTCTCAGACATCCCATTGATTGAGAAGATAGATCTTAAAAATTGCAAAAGCTTAATATTCACTCATCGATCCGATATCTCAGTAACCTTCATTATCTATATCTCAATGGTTGTGAAAATCTTAGGAGCTTTCCAAGCAATATTCACTTTGAAGCTCTGGAATGTCTTGATTTCAGTCCCTGCATTAATCTCAATAAGTTTCCACAGATTTCCGGCAGTATAAGAGAGTTATATTTATGTGGAACTGGAGTACAAGAAGTTCCTTCATCAATTCAGAATCTAAACAAGCTTGCTCTGTTAGATATGTCAGACTGCACAAGGCTCAAGTGTATTTCAACCAGCATTTGTACACTGAATCTCTGAATCGTCTAAATCTTGAGGGTTGCTCTGAACTTGGGAGTTTTCCGGAAATCTTGGAGACAATGGAATGTTGGGAAATTCTTGATTTAAGTGAAACAGCGATTAAAGAGCTACCCCCTTCCATTGAACATCTGAATAGGCTTCAAAAACTGTCACTGGGTTATTGTAAATATCTTGAGACGCTGCCAAGTAGCCTGTGTAATTTGAGCTCTCTAACTGAACTTCATCTTTCTAGTAGCTCGAAACTAGAAAAATTGCCAGAAAACTTGGGGTGTTTAAGATCTTTGATTGGGCTCTTCATAAGCAACTCTTCCATAAGTCAACTACCATCATCTATAGCATGTTTGAAGAACCTTAAACGGTTAATTTGTGTTGAATGCAGGGGTTTGACAACCTTACCTCCTTTATCAGGTTTACACTCTTTAAGCTATCTAAGTTTTAGATGATTGCAATCTAGCAGAAGTTCCAAAAGATATTGGTTCTTTATCCTCATTGGAAACTCTACAGCTTTCCGGAAACTTATTTGTGTACCTGGAAGTGGAAATTCCTGCATGGTTTAGCTATCAAAGAGCGGGATCTTCGGTAAATATTCAAATGCTTCGTGAAAACTGGGTTGGGTTACGAGGAAGTGCATGGATTTGCACTATGCGCTGTTCTTGATTTTGAAGAAGATTGTAATGGTTATGGCGGTCTTCATGTCCGATGCGGTTTCATTATGTAACTAATGATGTTTTGAAATGGAAATTTTTTTTTTGAAAATTTCCATCAATGAATAGGCTGCAACTGTAATGGAAATTTTTTTTAAAAATTTCCTCAACTAATAGACAGCAAATAAAGGGGAATATGGTGGAAACAGATTTAAAATAATAATAATAATTATTAAAAAATATATATATACATACACACATATATATATCCTCTAGTTGGTCTATAGTTAACAATGCCTCAAAATATTGATGTGGCTTTACCCTTAAAGGATGCTAATTTCTACTTCTTTAAGCCTTAAACCTTAATGTTGTAAAATAAATTTTCATGCTTGCATGTGCGAGGGCTAAGGAGTTCTCAGTACATTTTTTTTCATTCAATTATGTTCCAATTTGTTGAGAATCTAAATCTAGATCCAATAACAAGCTCGAATAGATAGATATTAAATCAATTAACCCACAGAATTGGGCAAATTAACCCTCTAGAAATAGATAACAGAATTTACCTAACCTTAGTCTAAGCAATTTCCAGAGTGAATTCTAGAAATAAACAACCTGTAGGACTTTATTAATGCTTAAAGCAAACTCATAACATCTTAACATCCAATAAACTCTAAGGTTCACAACTATTTGTAGACTTACAATTCTTAATGAGCAAGTCTTTCCTAAAAAACAATAATTCAATAAAGGATCTTAACATCCAATAAACTTTAAAGGTTCACAACTATTTATAGCCTTACAATACTTAATGAGCAAATCTTTCCTAAAAAACAATAGTTCAATAAAGAAAATAATATCGATCTGGTTAATGGAAACCTAGAAGGAAATAAAATCTAATCCTACGAGAAAATAAACTAAACAACTTAAAAGGAAATAGAATACCTAACAATAATTAGCCCAATTAATCTAATTCCTTTAGGAAATAAATTTCTCAAAGGAAATAATTCTAAATTAATAAAAAAAAATGTAAAGTGGAAATAAACCAAATAAATCCTAATTAAAACTAATTCTTAGTCCAGCTGAACAACATCGGGTTTGATTTGTTCCTTCTCCTTTTCCACTTTGATTGACAAAAGTTCTCATCACAATTTTTCCAAACTCAAAAGGTTTCAGCCCGAACCAAGTTTTGCCCACTCCTAGATTGCATCCTCAGATACACCATTTGCCCCCTTCAGGAATTAAGAGACATGGAAAAACATTACATACTTATATCACACATTATAAATCACTTGAGAGACAAACCTTTTTCCCCTACTGAATAGTGCACAAGCTTGAAGTAGTTACATATTCATGATCTTGATTCACTCTCGGGTCTTCATAATTTGTATTTCTTAAAGAATCTGGTAATTGAAATTAGTATTAGCAATAAGATTTGAGAAATCTTTTATACTTGTAAATTTAATTAATAATCTGTGGGTGTACTAAAAATTATTTAACAATATTTATAATTTTATTTAGGGTAATGTTGGGTTTTCATAAATTTACTTATTTGGGAGTGAACGTACAGTTTTTTTTAGGGGTGCAAATATGGACACTATAGTTTTTAAACTGCATCACAGGTAATGTTAACTAATGTCACTCTCAATTTTAAGAGTGACGATATTTCTATCTCTCAAAAATTGTTTGTACACCCCTTTTGCCATAAAAAATCTAAAATCTTTTTAGTTTGTTTGTAAACTCCACTTAACACCAAGAATATGTTTTTTTTTATTCATTTTATTATACTATATTTTATAAGTATGCCCCATTTTATTACAAAATTAAATGAAATAGATCAAAAGGAAAAAACAAGTAACGAGTAATATACAAACTTTCAAAAAATTTATTTAAATTTTTCTTCATCCGCTAACTATCACAAACAAAGAATAAAGTTTTTGTTTTAATTAATAGCATATTTTGAATAATATATTTGGTAAGTTTAGGGTATTTTAGTTTTCAACTGTAATTTTTAATATGACAATCAATTAAAATTGAAGTTTAAATCTTAAGGAATATGTTATCATTCCTTATAAAAAATATAGTGTAATAAAATTAAGGTGTACTTATAAAAATATAGTATAATAAAGAGATAATTCTAATTTTCCTCCTGTAGTTTGGCATAATAGCCAAAAATATCCTCTGACTTCAGAAATCATTAAGGAGCCCTTATAGTTTATTAATAGTAAAAAAATCCTTGCTGTTTATAGAAATAGTAAATAAAAAAACAAAAAAAAAAACCTTTGTCATTAACTTTGATGTTAGAAATCAATGCTTGACTATTAGTATGAAATGACAAAACCATCAAACCAAGATAAAATTTATAATAACATTAATTAATTAATTAATTAATGTCATATCTACCATCCATCACAAGGATGGACACAGTGGAGATGGAAAAAAAAATGGAAAAAAATATTAAAATGAAAAAAAACAAAAATTGTTTCTAAAAACTTAACACCCACACCCAATCATCCAACATCATCTCTTTCTTCTTCCATCTTCTTCTTCTTCTTCTTTCTGTCTTCTTCTTATTCTTCTTCTTTTTTTTCCATCCGCTTCTTCATGCCACTACCGACACCCAATACCCTTTCTTCTTTGCCCATCGTCGACACTCAAACACCTTTCCTTTTCGTCCATCGCCTACAACTACACCCCTTCTTCTTCATCCATCATCGACACCCAACACTCAACACTCCTTCTTCGTCCATCATCGACCCGAACACGTGGAAACCTATTCTCCATCGCCAAGGAGACAGGTTTTGGTCTTCATCGTATGGAGACTAGTTCTGGTCTCCACAAGATGGAGACCGTTAGTTTTCCTTCATTAGTCTCTGACAAAGGAACCCAATGTTCTCCATTTTTTCTTTTTCATTTTTTTTTTCAATTCTTTTTTTCAAATGGTTCATAATGATGATTGTGTGTTGATATTGCTGATGGTGGGTTTATAATAGATTGATGTTGATGATGATGTAAATATTGATGAATAGGTTAATGACAGTCAACTGATATGGCGGATTAAAGATGATGAATTTGGGTTTTTCTACATTGAAGAATGAATAACAGTGTCTGATCTTCAATGTTTTTTTATTTTTATTTTTTCAAATACAACATGGTTGTGAGATCTTGTTTGTTGTTGTTGATTCGATGTTTGTTGATGAAAATGAAGTTTGCTATTGTCGATTTGGTGTTTGTTGATGAAAAATGAAGATGAAGAACATTGTTTATGGTCTTTTTGCGCAATGTCATTGTCAAATGACATTTTTCACTAACAAAGTTAGCAGAAATGGTAAAATGAGATTTCTATAAACTACAGGTTGTAATTAGCAATTTCATCAAATAATAGAGGGAAATTAGAATTATCCCTATGATAAAATTAAGAAAAAAAAAAAAAAGTATTCTTAGTATTAAGTGGAGTTTAAAACAAAATAGAAAAATTACATTTTTTATGATAAAAGGGTTGTAAAAAATTTTAATAAAAAATCAGAATCTTTATTGGACCCCGAGGCCCAAAAGGCCAAACTAGACTTTCTCATCTTAACTCTTAAGTGGGGTTTTCTCCGACCCACAAGTGCAAAACATATGTCTAAATGGAGGAAAGCAGGCTTTGAATTGAGTTTGTGGAAGACGTCATGATTGTTTATCAAACATGTTGAGCTATTTTGCATTGTTGGGCTAATCGTATCAATGAAGAGGCCACGACTGTCTTCGATTACTATGAATGAAGTGGCACAGACCAAAACCAGTACGAAATGTAGGTCCATCTCCATAAAAGCTTGCTAATTGAAGGAAATACTATTGTTGTTCCTCTTCATGTCTATTGGGTATTGACAATGAGGAAAGACTTTTGGCCTTGGTAATAATTCAGTCAGTTTTATCTTTTTTGTTAAGTATCGATTCTATTGAAGTTATTTACTTATTCTAATGTCGGCAATGGAAGCTATTAGAAAATTTAGAGCTTATAAAATACTCATGATGTAACATGGTTGATCTAGAGTAACAAAAACATTGCTAATGATATGTTACAAATTATTAAATGTTGACATCGATAAAATTTCACTCTGTTCTATCGTTTCATCTCTTCTTTTGAGATCTCAATAATTTTTTTAATTTAACTTATTTTTATATTTGAATCTCTAAAAGGAGCATCATAGGAAAAAATTGAAATATTACTTTTGTTGCGGATGACTACTGTGGCAAATGCAAATATATGCTACAGTCAATTGTTGTGGTAGCTTAAAGGGCAAAAGTTTTCTATGGCAGCTAATTTATCACCGTAAATATTACAAATTTTATAACAATCTTTTGTTACGGACAATTTACTACAGCAAAACATCCTTTTGCCATAGCAAAATTCCCGCATCGCTTCTTAATAAATATTTATAATATTTCAAAAATAATTTAATATGTTTTATCACAATTATATTTAAAAGGTAATCATTTTTACTGATTAAAAATAAATACTATTTATTTATAATAATATTTTAATAATGCATTTATATAATTATTTATATTTGAAATTCTAATATATATAAAAATTTCAAATTTTAATAATTCATTTTATTAAAATCATTTACAAATAAATATCATTTTATTTATTATTATTTGTAAAGAGGTTTTAATTATTATTGAACAATTTAAATATTTTGTATTTCAAAAATAATATAATCAACTATTATACTAATTAATCTAATTGTATCAAATATTAAATATACTTATTTTTTTTTATCGAATCTCATGCCACACCTAAGGCCGGTCTTAAATTTTCAGAGGTGCACAAAAATAAGCCCCTTATTTGTACCAAAAATAAATCAATAAATAAAACCCCTTATTATCTATTATTACTTTTTGTTTGTCATGAGCTTGCCCAGGACAGTTATAAGAATCTTGAAACACACCGGTACATCTAACCAATATTTGATCAATAATATGTTTATTGTTTTCATGCCTAGGTAAAGGATTTCGATAGAGTAAACTGTCATCAATCGATTTCACCGGCCTGACGACTAGAAGCTGAGATGCCACCTTGTTAAGTAGGATAGCTTCAATTCCTCTAGGAAATAAACTAAACAACTTAAAAGGAAATAGAATACCTAACAATAATTAGCCTAATTAATCTAATTCCTCTAGGAAATAAATTTCTCAAAGGAAATAATTCTAAATTAATAAAAAAAGTAAGTGGAAATAAATCAAAATAAATCCTAATTAAAACTAATTCTTAATCCAGTTGAACAGCATCGGGTTTGATTTGTTCCTTCTCCTTTTCCACTTTGATTGACAAAAGTTCTCATCACAATTTTTTCCAAACTCAAAAGGTTTCAGTCCGAACCAAGTTTTGCCCACTCCTAGATTGCATCCTCAGATACACCATTTGCCCCCCTCAGGAATTGAGAGACATGGAAAAACATTTACATACTTATATCACACATTATAAATCACTTGAGAGACAAACCTTTTCCCCTACTGAATAGTGCACAAGCTTGAAGTAGTTACATATTCATGATCTTGCTTCACTCTCCGGTCTTCACAATTTGTATTTCTTAAAGAATTTGGTAATTGAAATTAGTATTTAGAAATAAGATTTGAGAAATCTTTTATACTTGTAAATTTAATTAATAATCTGTGGGTGTACTAAAAATTATTTAACCATATTAATAATTTTATTTAGGGTAATGTTGGGTTATCATAAATTTACTTATTTGGGAGTGAACGTATAGTTTTTTAGGGGTGCAAATATGGACACTCTAGTTTTTTGTACTACATCACAGGTAATGTTAACTAATGTCACTCTCAATTTTAAGAGTAACGATATTTTTATCTCTCAAAAATTGTTTGTACACCCCTTTTGCCATAAAAAATCTAAAATCTTTTTAGTTTGTTTGTAAACTCCACTTAACACCAAGAATATGTTTTTTTCTTCATTTTATTATACTATATTTTTATAAGCATGCCCCATTTTATTACAAAATTAATGAAATAGATTAAAAGGAAAAACAAGTAACGAGTAATATACAAACTTTCAAAAATATATTTAAATTTTTCTTCATACGCAAACTATCACAAAACAAAGAATAAAGTTTTTGTTTTAATTAATAGCATATTTTGAATAATATATTGGTAAGTTCAGGGTATTTTAGTTTTCAATAATAATTTTTAATATGACAATCAATTAAAATTGAAGTTTAAATCTTAAGGAATATGTTATCATTCCTTATAAAAAATATAGTGTAATAAAATTAAGTGTACTTATAAAAATATAGTATAATAAATGGATAATTCTAATTTTCCCCCTGTAGTTTGGCATAATAGTCAAAAATATCCTCTGACTTCAGAAATCATTAAGAAGCCCTTATAGTTTATTAAAATAGTAAAAAAACCTTGCTGTTTATAAAAATAGCAAAAAAAAAAAAAAAAAAAACCTTCGTCATTAACTTGAAAGTTAAAAATCAATGCTTGACTATTAGTATGGAATGACAAAACCATCAAACCAAGATAAAATTTATAATAACATTAATTAATTAATGTCATATCCACCATCCATTACAAGGATGAACAGTGGAGATGGAAAAAAAAAAAAAAGAAAAAAAATATTAAATGAAAAAAAAAAAAATTGTTTCCAAAAACTTAACAACCACAACCCTATCATCCAACATCATCTCTTTCTTCTTCTATCTTCTTCTTCTTCTTCTTATTCTTCTTCTTCTTTTTCCATCCGCTTCTTCATCCACTGCCGACACCCAATACCCTTTCTTATTCGCCCATCGTCGACACTCAACACCTTTTCCTTTTTGTCCATCGCCAACAACTAACACCTTGTCTTCTTCATCCATCACCGACACCCTACACTCAACGCTCCTTTTTCATCCATCATCGACACCAAAACACATGGAAACCTATTCTCCATCGCCAAGGAGACCAGTTCTGGTCTTCATCGCATGAAGACTAGTTCCGGTCTCCACAAGATGGAGACCGTTAGGTTTCCTTCATTAAGTCTTTGACAAAGGAGACCCAATGTTCTCCATTTTTTCTTTTCATTTTTTTTTTCAATATTTTTTTCAAATGGTTGATAATGATGATTGTGTGTTTGATATTGCTGATGGTGGGTTAATGATAGATTGATGTTGATGATGATGTAAATATTGATGACTAGGTTAATGATAGTCAGCTGATATGGTGGACAGAAGATGATGAACTTGGGTTTTCTACACTAAATAATGAAGAATAGTGTCTGATCTTCAATGTTTTTTTATTTTTTTTTTTCAAATACAATATGGTTGTGAGATCTCGTTTGTTGTTGTTGATTCGATGTTTGTTGATGAAAATGAAGTTTGCTATTGTCGATTTGGTGTTTGTTGATGAAAAATAAAGATGAAGGACATTGTTTATGGTCTTTTTGCACAATGTCATTGTCAAATGTTATGGAAAGCAGGCTTTGAATTGAGTTTCTGGAAGACGTCATGTTTGTTTATCAAACGTGTTGAGTTATTTTGCTTTGTTGGGCTAATCGTATCAATGAAGAGGCCACGACTGTCTTCGATTACTATGAATGAAGTGGCACAGACCAAGACCAGTTACGAAATGTAGGTCCATCTCCATAAAAGCTTGCTAATTGAAGGAAATACTATTGTTGTTCCCCTTCATGTCTATTGGGTATTGACAATGAGGAAAGACTTTTGGGCTTTTGGCCTTGGAAATAATTCAGTCAGTTTTATCTTTTTTGCTAGGTATTGATTCTATTGAAGTTATTTACTTATTCTAATGTCGGCAATGGAAGCTATTAGAAAATTTAGAGCTTATAAAATACTCATGATGTAACATGGTTGATCTAGATTTACAAAAACATTGCTAATGATATGTTACAAGTTATTAAATGTGATATCGATAAATTTCACTCTGTTCTATGGTTTCATCTCTTCTTTTGAGATCTCAATAATTTTTTTAATTTAACTTATTTTTATATTTGAATCTCTAAAAGGAGCATCATAGAAAAAACTTGACATATTACTTTTGTTGCGGATGACTACTGTGGCAAATGTAAAATATATGCTACAGTTCGATTGTTGTGGTAGCTTAAAGGGCAAAAGTTTTCTATGGCAGCTAATTTATCACCGTAAATATTACAAATTTTATAACAATCTTTTGTTACGGACAATTTACTACAGCAAAACATCCTTTTGCCATAGCAAAATTCGCTGCATCGCTTCTTAATAAATATTTATAATATTTCAAAAATAATTTAATATGTTTTATCACAATTATATTTAAAAGGTTAATCATTTTTACTGATTAAAAATAAATACTATTTTATTTATACTAATATTTAATAATGCATTTAATTAATTATTTATATTTGAAATTCTAATATATATAAAATTTCAAATTTTAATAATTCATTTTATTAAAATCATTTACAAATAAATATAATTTTATTTATTATTATTCGTAAAGAGCTTTTAATTATTATTGAACAATTTAAATATTTTTTATTTAAAAAATAATCTAATCTACTATTATACTAATTAATCTAATTGTATCAAATATTAAATATACTTATTTTTATCGAATCTCATACCACGCCTGAGGCCGGTCTTAAATTTTCAGAGGTGCACAAAAATTAGCCCCTTATTTATACCACAAATAAATAAACAAATAAATAAAGCCCCTTATTATCTATTATTACTTTTTGTTTGTCATGAGCTTGCCCAGGACAGTTATAAGAATCTTGAAAACACGGGTACATCTAATCAATATTTGATCAATAATATGTTTATTGTTTTCATGCCTAGGTAAAGGATTTCGATAGAGTAAACTGTCATGAATCGATTTCACCAGTCTGACGACTAGAAGCTGCAATGCCATCTTGTTAAGTAGGATAGCTTCAATTCCTCTTATGTCAAAAAGTAAGTTAATTCTTGCTCCGTTGAATCTTTTAGTTCGATTTGCTACAAATATATATATATATATATATATATATATTTCCATAACATATACTTTATTTTTTTTTGGTTTTGTAAACTTGTAATTGCAGTAAGATAATATAAATTCTTTATTTGGAAAAGTCATCTGTATTGGGGACCAATTTGAGCAACAACTCACAAACCCTACCTTTAACAAATATTTCTGTTAATATAGTTTAAATCTTACTCAACCAACTTAATATAAAATTTACCACATCATAACTACTATCAGGTCGGTCATTATTGTGTAGATTAATTGACGAAGTCCACACAACTTGCAAATTTAATATAGGCTGCTAGAAGTTGTTGTTCAACTTCATGTTTTATTCAAAGAAACTTGCAAATTTAATACAGGCTGCCGACCGCCTGACGCTTGCCGTATTTTGAAACATTTATAGTGATAGAATGAGTCCACAAAATTTTATTGTCATGATCTAATGAAATCTAAATTAAAATATTTCACAGTTTGCAATTGTTTTAAGGGTCAGACTATATATTCCTTTAAAATTTTAAAAAACTTCAGTGATGTTGGCATCTATCTATCCAAATGCTTTCAATCCGATGGCAATATATAAATAAACGAATAACAAATGAATTAGCAGTAGATTAATTACAACCACTAAATTAGGAGGAAGTGATGAATTAAATATATTAAAGTCAAAATTTGAATTTGAGTGATGCTACTCTACCCAAATATTTATAATCTAAATGGTATATATATATACATATATATATATATATAGGGAGAATTATCTCAGACCTATTTGAAAATTTAATATTTACAAACATATACTACTTTTTGGTTTATTTATAACATCATTCCTAAACTAACGATTGACTAATCTTGACTGTTAGTAAATATATTTGACTGTATAAAAAAGGTTAAAATATAAAATTATCTTTGAATAAATTTATTTTTATTTTTTTAAATTAAATTTTAAAAACTTTAAATATATTAAAAATAAATTGATACTCTAAATTGCCAGCAGCTTACTAGTCAAAAAGTAGACATTCGCTTTTATTGATTTCTCATGCTGTCTTTTGAATCTAGTCTGATTGTGAAACTTTTCTGGCTAGCAAGAGTCTACACTAAATAAATTCCAAGAAATTCAAAGGAATGATGGATAACAAAATATAATAAATTAATTGAGAATCTCTGGAGGAAAGTTGGAGGGAGGAGGCAAGAAAGTGCCTACCACTAGTTTATTTATTTATTTATTTTTCATAAATATCTAGTGACACATCTGTTTGAAATATTCATCGTCTTGTTAATTGCTGTAGTCTTTGTGGCAAAAGTCTTCTAGGTTTTCTAATCAATGGGGGCTTCATCGTCAACTTGTTCATCTTCCACAATCACCGATGGAGGAAAGTATGATCTCTTTGTCAGCTTTCGTGGGGAAGATGTCCGTGACAGTTTCATAAGTCACTTACGTGATGCCCTATCACGTAAAAAAATTGACTTCTTCGTTGATGAAAAACTTCAGCGAGGTGACGAAATATGGCCTGCGCTTTCAAGTGCAATTGAAGAATCAAGGATTTCTTTAGTCATTTTCTCAAAAGACTATGCTTCTTCTAAATGGTGCTTGCGTGAACTTGTAAAGATTCTTGAATGCAAAGAAGAAAAGAAGCAAATTGTTATGTCTACCTTTTATCATGTAAATCCATCTGATGTACGAAAACAAAGAGGGAGTTTCGAGGATGCTTTTGTCAACCATGAAAATGTATCTGAAGAGGAGAAAAAGAAATGGAGAGATGCCTTGACTAAAGCATCTAACCTCTGTGGATGGAATTCCTCTATAATTAGGTAAGTCTGTTTTATATTCATTTAGAAATTACAACTATATATATATATATTATTGTTGATAATTAACATTAATGTTAAGATTCTCTGGTACTTGGATATTTTTTTATGCTGACTTGCTCTATGGTCTTTTGAATATCAAGAAAATCAAGCGTATGGAAGACTTGACACATAATCTGTCTCGAGCAAAATTGGTTAATAATGATTTCTGTAAAAAAGTTTAATATACCATTCGATAAGATTTTAGTATCTCTTCTGTTTTTTGTATTGCAAAATTCGGAATTTAATCTTACAGGAAAAACAAAAAAAAAAAAGGAAAGATTTGCTATAGTTTATTATTTTGTTGAAGTAGTGACTTATCTAAAGTTACTAACATCATTAATTGTTTGTGCTTTATGTTTAATAGGGATGAATCCAGACTTATAGATGAAATTGTCAAAGATGTTTCAGATAAACTGAATGGTATATCGCCCTCAAGTAATTTTGGAGGTCTAGTTGGAATAAATTCACGCATTGAGGAAGTAAAATCATTACTAGACTTTGAAACCTTAGATTTCCGAGTTGTAGGAATTTGGGGAATGGGTGGTATTGGTAAAACAACTATTATGGGAGCTGTTTTTGAACAAATTTCTAGTCAATTTGAAGGTTGTTTTTTTGCAAACATTAGAAAAGAGTCAAAAAAAAGTGGTGGACTAGTACATTTGCAAAACGAAATTATTTGTGAAATACTGGGAGACAAAATTGTAAACTTGGGCACTCCCAGTATGCGCACATTTATCAAGCGTAGGCTCCAAAAGAAAAAGGTCTTCATTGTTCTTGATGATGTGGACAACTGGGGACAATTAGAATTTTTGGTTGGAGGGCTTAATCAATTTGGTTCAGGAAGTAGAGTCATTATAACAACTAGAGACAAACAATTACTTCGTAATTGTGGCGTAAAAAACATCTATGAGGTTGAGGCATTATCGTACTTGCATTCTCATGAACTCTTTTGTAAATGCGCTTTCAAACAAGACTATCCTCCTGAAAGCCTTAATTTGTTGGTTGCTAAGGTAGTAAATTATGCTCTAGGAAATCCTCTAGCTCTTAAAGTGTTAGGTTTATCTTTGAATGGAAAGAGCAAACAAGAGTGGGAAAGTGCATTAGATAAATTACAAAGAAGTCTTAACCCCGAAATTCATGATGTATTGAAAATTAGTTATGATGGACTAGATGATGAAGAGAGGGATGTTTTTCTTGATATTGCTTGTTTTTTTAATGGGAAAGATAAAGACTATGTAGCAAAAATACTAGATGATTGTTACTACTCCTTGAGTGTTCTCATTGGCAAGTCATTAGTAACAGAATCAAGATATGGGATACAAATGCATGATTTACTGCAAGAAATGGGCCGCGAAATCGTTCGTAAAGAATCACCCAGCAAACTAGGCAATCGTAGCAGGTTGTGGAAACACGAGGATGCTCTTCGTGCGCTAAAGAATAATGATGTGAGTATCTAATTATATGTATACTTGTTAAAAAAATAAATTTTTTTAATGATGTGGGTATGTAATTATATGCATATTTGTTAAAAAATTAGATTTTCTTGAAAAACAATTATGAATCTAAAAATAATACACTTGCTGCAATTTGTCTTTACTAGACTCACTATCGAATCACCACTCTTTGGAAAATTCAATCACTCACTCACTATAAGCCTTGACTTATTCTGTGTCCTCCGTCACACGTGACTCCCACTACACTCATACCACCATGCTCTGCTCAGACGTCTCCGCTCTTAATATTTGTCTTCGACTCAATTTCTAAAAGTGATACAATAAGCAGAACCCTAGTTATAGGCTTCCAAAGGCCAGTTAAACATTCTTAATTATCCAAGCACCTTAACTTCTTCTATGATCTTTTTGATGGTAGATTGCTAATTTTTCTTGAAGTGGAAATGTGGCTAATAGATCAATTAGGCAAATTTTGTCTGCTTAAGAAAATCTGAAAAAGAAAAAATGCAGGATCTTGTTTTTGTATTTTATGCTATAACATATTTTTTGGTTTATGTTAGGTTACTGATGCAGTTCAAGGGATATTCCTAAATATGTTTAAACTAAAGGATGTATATTTGAATTCTCTAGTCTTTGAAAAAATGAAGAATCTTAAATTTCTCAAATTCTATTTTTCCTTTGATGAAATGGTCCAAGACTTCAAATATATCTCGAAGGTGCACATTCCCAGTGGTCTAAATTATATTTCTGACGAACTAAGGTCTTTCCAATGGTATGGATGTCCCTTAAAAGTACTACCATCAAGTTTTGATCCAAAGAAGCTTGTTGAACTTGTACTTCCTTACAGCAATGTTGAGCAGCTTTGGGAAGGAACTAAGGTATAATTTAACCTTTAAGCATATGTTTCACTACTATTATTTGGATATATTAGTTCACAATTAGATTATTTATTTATTCCAACTGTTCTACAATATTTTGTTACAGCAAGCACCAAAACTGAGGTGGCTTATTCTTCGTCATTCTCCACAACTCACTAAGATCCCTGACCTCTTAGACATCCCATTGATTGAGAAGATAGATCTTGAAAATTGCAAAAGCTTGCTTAATATTCACTCATCAATCCGATATCTCAGTAACCTTCGTTATCTAAATCTGAGAGGTTGTGAAAATTTTAGGAGCTTTCCAAGCAATATTCACTTTGCAGCTCTGGAATGTCTTGATTTCAGTGACTGCATTAATCTCAATAAATTTCCACAAATTTCGGGCAATATAAGATTGCTATTTTTACGTGGAACTGGAGTAGAAGAAGTTCCTTCATCAATTCAGAATCTTAAAAAGCTTCTTCTGTTAGATATGTCAGAGTCCACAAGGCTCAAGTGTATCTCAACCAGCATTTGTACATTGAAATCTTTGATCAAGCTAAATCTTGAGGGTTGCTCCGAACTTGAGAGTTTTCCAGAAAACTTGGAGATAATGGAATGTTGGGAAACTCTTAATATAGGTCAAACAGCAATTGAAGAGCTACCCTCTTCCATTGAAAATCCGAATAGGCTTGAAAAACTGTCATTGGATTATTGCAAATATCTTGAGACGCTGCCGAATAGCCAGTGTAATTTGAGCTCTCTAATTGAACTCAATCTTTCTAGTTGCCCGAAACTAGAAAAATTGCCAGAAAACTTGGGGTGTTTGGAGAAACTTGTAGAATTACGTTGTGTTGAATGCAGGGGTTTGACAACCTTACCTCCTTTATCAGGTTTACACTCTTTACGCATTCTACGTTTAAAAGGTTGCAACCTAGCAGAAATTCCGAAAGATATCGGTTCTTTATCCTCATTGGAAATTCTAGAGCTTTGCGGAAACTTATTTGAGAGTTTGCCTAAAAGCATCAAACAACTTTCTAGGTTGAGTATTCTGATGTTAAACGACTGCAATATGCTTCAATCGTTACCAAATATTCCATCAGGTCTACGAATTTTGGATGCAACGAATTGCAAGCAGTTGTGCCAGTTATTTTCAGATACAACTGAATTTGAGTGCTGCATTAATGGATGTTTAGATGTCATGCTTACTAATTGCCTGAAGCTTAATCATAAAGCAGTCATCGATTTTTTTGAAGAGTTGCTACTAATGATGAAGGTTATTTTTCTCTCCTAAATTTTAATCCACTCTTGCCCTTCCTATCTCTCACATTAGAAATAACCTTTACGTTATATATGTTACAGGGATATAAAAAATGGATACAAAGCATCAAAATTTGTGTACCTGGAAGTGAAATTCCTGCATGGTTTAGCTATCGAAGTTCGGGATCTTCGGTAAATATTCAAATGCTTCATAATGACTGGGTTATGAGGAAGTGCATGGGATTTGCACTATGCGCTGTTGTTGGTTTTGAAGAAGATTGTAATGGTTACGAGGATCTTTGTGTCGAATACGATTATCATTTTGAAACTAGTGATGTTTGTTCGGAAATGTATGGAGGCATCAACCATCCCATTGCGAGTCCTCGGATTTTCAATACAATTGACCGCAAATTATCCATTCACTCGGATCACATCGTTCTAGGGTATTTTTCCCTCGCGTTTAATGAATTTTCTATAGGGCTGGAGAAGCTACCTTCCGGTGACAGTGACCTTGTGAATGTCTCATTTGAGTTCCAAGCCTACATCATCCCATTTTCCTATGCAGAAGCCGGTTGCAAAGTGAAATGTTGTGCAATACATCCAATATATGCAGGTCCAGAATCCGTCGGTTCTGTTGAGATATTTGGTAACACCATTCAAGATATCCAGGAAACGAGTAGATGGAGAAGTGGCAAATCTGATGATCATGACAAGGAAGTGGAGCCACATCCTAAGAGAATTTGCACCGAAGCCAATAGATGCTCCCAATCAGCAATTCAGACTCTTGATCTTTTTCATTGAGGGCATTTTGCATGCTACACTTGGTTCGTTTCTATCTTCGAGGTAACTCCAACTGAACTGTTATTTAAATTTAATATTATACCTATTGATAGTTGTAGTATTTAATTATTATTCGGTGAAAATATTTGTACACTATTTTATAATTTAGATCCTCTATTATACTAATTTTTATAATCACGTGTATCATAATCTAGATAAATATTTTTTATTTTTATTATATTTAAATATTGTATCTTATAATTAAATCTTTGTGTTCAGCATAATTCATTTTGTTTTCTTCATTTTTATTATTTTTAAAAATTATTGTGCAGTACATTCAATATATGCAGAAGCAGAATCCAATATATGAAGAAGATGATTGCGGCAACAGGTTCGGCGGCGGCTGGACATGGAGATTGCAGCGGTGGTTGATGAAGAGCAGGGCATGAGGCGCTTGAAGAAACGGAGCATCAGGTCCAACGGTGATCGGGCTTGAGGATGCGGCGGCTGCTGGTCAGGTCAGCAGGTCGACGGCGGCCATGCAAAAAGGAAGATAATGAGAGAGAGAGAGAAGGGGATGCGAAGGAGAAGGAAGGAACGAGAAGGAGCGACGGCGACGATTTTGTTGCGTGGGCTTTGAACAGGCAGAGAAGGAAGGAGACGTGAAGGGTTTCACGTGGGTTTTGTAGAAACAATCAAAGATGTTGCCTTTATGTGTAGAGTGAGATATTTTGATGTATTTGAAGAGATATTGTTGATAGTTGAAATGGGGTAGGTAACATGTATATGATGCTTTGGTGATTTGATTGCATTTGCAATCAAATATGGTTTCAAGTTTTGATCTTTGCAATCATTCGTGAAGCCATAGGATTTTTATTGTTTGTTTTAATGTAGATAAGTTTTGTTACAATTGCATTGTGCGTTGGACTAAAGTGGTTGCTGGGAAGCATTCGAGCCTGCTTTCGTCTGTGAAGTGTCCGTTATGGAAGGTTAGTGTTGCTCGAAATCATCTAGACTTGTTTTGTTTATAAATGAATTGTATGCATGTATAGTGCTCTGATGATGGTATGGTTTTGAACGATATGCAGGCAGAAAACATGGCAATTGTTCATGGATACAATGGAAGTAGGTTTCAAAGGCCTTACGTTAGTCAAATATTTGGGGATAGGTAATTCTGTTTGTCTATCTCTTTTGTTCAAGTTATTATTTTGTGTTTATTCTGAATGTCTTTATTTACTTCGCTTCTTTTGTTCATTTGCAGTTTTGTCTTGTCGAAAGCTCACAAGTACAGATTGCTGTGCAATTACACTGAACCAGGTCTTAATTAGTTTTTCATTTGATGTTTTGGGTTCTTGATCTCTCATTGTCAGTTTGCTGTGTCGCTTTCTGACAAACCCCTGCAATCCATATATATGTTTTCAGACTATTATGTGTTCAATCAAACATCTTAAATGACATATTTAAGTTACATGGTATTGGAAATCCCGTAAGTATCTTCAGTCGAATCAATAGCTCCAAAGCTGGTTGAGAAGGGAAATTCAAGCTCTGATGCAGGTATACTTGCTCATCGGTTTAATGTTTCTTTGTTTGCCATATCCTGCCCCAGAGTATTCTAGGACATTCTACTAGAAAATTATAATTATCTGTTTTTTTTATGAGCATGGTCCTATAATAAATCAAATGATTGAATGATATTACCTAATAGTGGATTAGTGGCAGTCAATAATCAGTAATAGCCTTTATGTAAATTATTCTCTAGGTACTAAAGCCTTTTCTTTTACGGGTAGTTCTGGCTCCTATGCGTGCATCTATTGTTTTATCATTGATGAAGTACAAACGTCGGTCTTACAAAATATCTTTTCAAGAAGTTTATTTAGTTTGGCAATTACATTTGATTTTCAGTTTTATAAAGTTTATTTTCCATGAGTTGGTACTGCTTGTCACATGGGGATGAGAATGCTTTTCAGAAAGTAGTATTGGATGGATCTCGCATATATGTCATATCATGCACTGACTTTATTGAGATAGCATGATTACTCGGTAATTTGATCTGTTTTCTTGTTAGAACAAATGGAAGGCATTGATGATGCACAAATCATATAATTTGGAGCTTTGGAATCCCATGTGATAGTATTGACACAACCTGCCCTTTTTTCGTGTCCATCACAACAACTGACTTCTGATCTTCTGATGTCTCTTTGAATTATAAAACAGAATGTTTGGAGTCTATGAAGCAGTAAGACCTTTTCTGATTGCAAGAACGGACCAATTTGTGAATGAGATGGAACTTTTTCTTGCCTCCGGATCGAACATTGAAGCCTATGATGCAGTCTACCTACAACGGTTGGGTTGGAACACTCCTCGTGAAACCATCGATTCTTCAGAACAAGAATCAAGTGGGCAGACATTTGTAGTTCCTTAGCTGTACATCTTCGACGATGATTCTGAAGGAACCGATTAAATGTTGTATAACCATTTTCTAGACATGGATGTAAAATTTTCAAGATTCTATCGATTTACAATTTACTAAGTGTTACAGTTATGGATACCTAAAAGTTCTTTGAAACTGTTGAAGTAAGGGTTGTAACTTGGAGCACTTGAAAACTGCAGATTATATTTGTGACCAACTGAAATTGCTATCAAAGCTAATTCGTTTCGCCAACTCGTCGTTTATTTATGGTCTATCAAAGCTAATTTCGTTTCGCCAACTCTGCGTTTATTGATGGTCAATACAATATCAAAGGACATATGTCCAACGTACAAATATAAGAAATGAGTTCAAAGAATTTGTTTATTTGCTGCCTCTCACTCACAGGATTTGTTCACTTGCAGATCATTTGAAAGAACCATATTAAATACAGAACAAAACTTGAAAGAGCAACCTTTTGTACTTGAATAAAATACTAGCTTTTTCATGAATTTAATTTTACTAGAAAAAGATACAAAACTTTAAGATATAATACAACCATGGATAACAAGGCATGAAAAGATAATATTCCAAACTAAAATTAAGCAGTACACAATCAAAATTTCCAATATCAAGTCTCAGAGCACGCCGTTATCACATCCCACCACGAACTCTGATCCTTCTAACAGTCTTATTGCTCGACAATTCTGTGTTAGCTGGCTGCCTTCCGAGTTCATACATTCATGTCTAGGAGTGTACCAAAGCATGAGTTGTTGACCACCTGTAGCTGCAACCCTACTTAGCTTTTCTGTTATTATCACTTTAATGAGGGCAAGTTTGGAGTAGCAGTAGACTTTGGAGAGAAAATATTCAAACTTGTAAGCTTGTACATTTAGCATAATCCATCTACACATTAAAGAAGACAAAATAAACACACTACAAAAATTGTATTTCACATCGAGAAACAATACTTGAAATAACATAAGAGAAAAAAGGGGATAACAGATGGAGAATGCAATGAGAGCATGGGAGAATGCATGGAGAAAAGTGGAAAATGGTGGAGAATGGGTGGAAAATGAGTGGAAAATGCATGCAGAAGGGCGGAAAATTAGTGGAAACTGGGTGAAAAATGCATGGAGAAAGGGTAAAAAATGGATGGAAAATGCATAGAGAATGGTGGAAAATGAGTGAAAAGTGCATGGAAAAGGGTGGAAATGCATGGAGAAGGTGAAAAATGGGTGGAAATTGCATGAAGAATGGTAGAAAAATGTTGGAAAATACATGGAAAAGGGAGAAAAATGGGCAGAGAAGGGTGGAAAATGCATGAAGAAGGGTGGAAAATGAGTGGAAAATGGACGAAGAAAGATGGAAAATAGGTGGAAAATGGATGAAGAATGGTGGGATATAGGTGAAAAATGCACGGAGAATGGAGGAAACTGGGTGAAAAATGGGTGGAAAATATCTAGAGAATGGTGATAAATAGGTGAAAAATGGGTGGAGAAGGGTGGAAAATGCATGAAGAAGGGTGGAAAATAGGTGAAAAATGTATGGAGAATTGTAGAAAATAGATAGAAAAGGGTAAAAGGGTGGAGAATTGTGAAAAATGGATGGACTCTCTCTACAAGATATTTGTGAACTCCCTCTAGTTAAAACTCAAAATAAAAACTCACAGTTGGTTCAAGTGAGAGGTCAAGTTCTCATTGGCAGATGCAGAAAGTTTTGTATTATCTAAGTCACACAGTGAGTTTTTTTACTCTTTCAAAATCACATTCTAAATTTATAAGCACAATCTTTATTTTATTTTATTTTATTTTATTTCATGATATTTGAAAACCAAAGATGCAAAGCACCTTGAAGCATTTGTAACCACAAACTCAATTAGGAGGACTGCTTTAGAAAATTACTAATACATGTGTTGTTTATATTTAGACAATTATAGTTTCGGAAAATTTTCATAGTTAATGCTTATTATTATAAAAATAATATATAGATTTGATTGTTGCACATACTATCAATAAACTTTTCTATCTGCATTTGCTAGGTTGTCCGTTGTGTCCAATATTAATGTTAAATCATATATGTTCAATCTAGTGAAACAAATGAGAAGCATAAACAAAGATGAAACGGATTAATCAAAATTTTTTATCTCGAATAATTATTGGTGAAGAAACCAGAGTATATTGGTTTTCTGATCATAAATAAACTTTAAACATCAAACTCAATACAATCTATTAAATTAAATACGACTTTAGAAATGAAGAAATGAGTCGATAGCAAATCAAATTGTAACATTGTGTGATCAGTTGGTGATGAAATCCAAGGCCAAGAGGGTGCTGAGATTCATGGGGCTCATGTATTGAGTAGAGCCGCTCATGATCTGTTGAACTATTATTTTGTTTGCCTTTTCTGATGGATGAAATGGATCCCAGAATGCATATTGGTCACGGTCAGGGCACAAATTAGACAAAACTGTGCATAGACCAAGCCAGTTATATATTGTCCTCGTCCACAACATGCTGTCTTTGATGTTGTAAATCCTGCAAAAATATTAAACACAACATTTATGATCCATGTTATTAACTTTAATATGATCAAACCTAATCAGAGAAAACACATGAAAGCTGTTTAATTAGCATACAATAAGCTTGAGGGTCCCTAACGAAATCCATGTGCATTTGTTGAGTATTAGCTGCAGTAAATACATTTGCATTGATTTCTCCGTTTAGTCCTTGTAGCATCTAAAAAAGCTGAGGGTTGTACAAGGCTGCAGCTCTCTGCAATTCTGCTGAGCATCCTCAGTTTGTACCCTGCATAGCCAGTTCCGCTGGAACACAACCCAATGGTCCAGTTCCTGTCACAAGAACCTTACACGCGCCCAACTCGTATAGCCTCTGCACCATGAAGATCATAATTAATTGCGAAGAATCTTTATAAAGTACGATAAAGAGTAAGTATTTTAGCAAAGTTAATTAGCAGGATTTTTGTTACCTTTAATAATTTACGGTATTCAGATATGAGATACTTGATATAGTCTGGTGAAGAAAACTGACGAGATCTTGCAGAGAAAGGGACTAGGTAGTAATTATTCACAAAGTCATTTCCACCCACAGTGATGAGTACGAGTGCTTTGTTTACTAGTTGTTGTGTTTGTTGGTCTCCAATGAGAGCAATCACTCGACGTTGGTATTCCTCAAAGTATTCCAATTGTCTAAATATCCTAATTATATTTTTCTGCAAAAATAAAATAAATATTATATCATAAGTTGGTGATTTTTAAATTGAAGACTCATTAATAATTGGAGTGGCGTGTGACTTACAAATTGAATCCCAGTGTCATTGAGAATTCCCATCCCAGCTTAAGCAAAATTGGCACCAATAAATAGTTTTTAACCGATTAGCTCAGGGCTCAAGTATGGCAATGGGGCTTGTGATTGGCCAATTTGCTCACCTAACAATAACAACATGTTCAATGACTAAGTAATCATGGCATATTTATGTGCATGTGCATGCATTCATATACAAAATGAGCTACATAATATAAATTTCTATAAAAAATGATATCGATACAAATAGAAACCTATTAATGATATCAGGGATGTTGAGGCCATTAAACAAATGTCTTGTAGGTCGATGAGCCAGATAATCAATCTCATAAGGGGGAGCATCCGCACGAGCGGTTGGTGCCAAGAAATTGTTGTTGCCACTATCCACAAGTGAATCACCAACACAAAGAAAGCTCTAGCTTCAGCTAGTGGAGCGATAGATACTGCGAATGCAAGACCAAATATGATCCAAGAGTTGAAATACGATGAAGTAGCCATTGACAGGATAATTAAAAAACTTAGAATAGCTAATTAATTTGTATTGAGATAGACAGATTTGTGATGTAGATGATGGACTGGAAGTGAGTTTATATAGATTTGTGCATCTTCTAGACATTGAATATAAAGGATCCCAAGTAAAAAGCCAGCTAGTGTAAGTAGTTGTGCAAGGCCACATCAAGTTGTATAATAATAACCATACAGCTTCACCTAGCTGGTCTATAGTTGTTAGTGCCTCAAAATATTGATGTGGTTTTACTCAATTACTCTTAAGGGATGCTAATTTCTACTTCTTTAAGCCTTAATGTTGTAAAATAAATTTTCATGCTTGCATGCATGTGCAAGGGCCAAGGAGTTTTCAGCACATTTTTTCCATTCGGTTCTATTTCGATTTTTCCAAACTGAAATAAGTTAGAGTTTGAAAACCTTAAAAGCTTTTATACTTAAAAAATTAATTAATAATTTATGAGTGTACTTACAAATTATTTAACCACTTTAAAAACTTTATTTACAGTAATATTGGGTTTTCATAAATTTACTGTTTTGGGAGTGAATATAAAGTTTTTTACGAGTGTAAATATGGACACTCTAGTTTTAACAGCGTGTCACATGTCATATTGACAAACGTTACTTCTAATTTAAAAATAAAAAATAAAAAAAAAATCGAAATCTTTATTGGACTCTGAGGCCCAAAACTAGACTTCTCATCTAGCTCTGAAGTGGGCTTTCTCCGGTCCACAAGTGCAAAACGTATGTCTAAAAGGAGGAAAACGGGCTAATGGAAGAGGTCATGATTGTTTATCAAACTTGTCGAGAAATTTTGCATTGTTGGGCTAATCGTGTCAAGGGAGTG
Organism: Nephelium lappaceum; assembly: GCA_021234005.1. Taxonomy (NCBI): domain Eukaryota; kingdom Viridiplantae; phylum Streptophyta; class Magnoliopsida; order Sapindales; family Sapindaceae; genus Nephelium; species Nephelium lappaceum. The sequence goes on from CM038001.1 coordinate 304,340, forward strand.
GCCACGATTGTCTTCGATTACTATAAATGAAGTACCACAGACCAAAACCAGTTCATATTGTAGGTCCATGTCCATGAAAGCTTGCTAATTGAAGGAAACACTATTGCTGTTCCTCTTCATGCGTATTGAGTATCGACAGTTAATTGTGAAGTAGAAAAATAAATTTGTGAAATGTGCATGAGCAAATGCATTAATGGTCAAAATACAAATATGCTTGATAGAGTAGTTCTTTATGTATAAGGAAGATTTATTTTATACGTTGAAGGGATAAATTTTCTAATTAAAGATATGATAAATGATATAACATATATACTTTACAATTTAGTAATCCTATGTAATTCAAATATTTACTCAAAATTTATTTATGTAGTAAGTCAGCAATCTTGCAAATTTATCTATTTACAGGTGTGTCTTGGGTTAGTATGGGCATGGCCTACTCCCTAAAGATATTAAAAAAAAAATTCTTAAAAAATGTATATTTATCTTTTAATTTTATGCAAATTTTACATTCCAGCAAAATAAATAAGAATAATGCTATACTTTAATAAAATCTTTTTAAATTTTTTTGTCTAAATAATGTGGATTTGTACGTTAATTAAAAGATAATATATCTATATGCGATAATTATAAATATAAAATTTTAAGTAATGTAGAATTACTCAATAAACGAAGTTTATATAGTCAATACATCATAACTTTTAAATTGTTAGGACCAATCATCTTTGTTATTTATTACATTTTCTCTTATAATTTTCTTTTTTCTCATTCAATGCAAACGTAATGAATAAATTAGATGATTGATCCTAATAAGTTGAAAGTTAAGACGTTTTAATTGTAGAAGCTCTGACTTAATAAACATAGATTGAATAGATTTTGATAGATTTATCATCCATTTAATTTTAATTTTTCAAAAGACAAAAAAAAAAAAAAAAAAAGTACAAGCAGCTTGCCGACGTGTTACCAGTGGCCTTTACCAGGTCGCCATAGACCCGACTACACCGGATCAGACCCCTCCGTAAAATTCACTCTCTCACGCACGCACACAGAGAAGAGAGAGAGACGCACACGCAAAGCAACAATGGTGTTCTCTGTTGCTGCGGCGATCTCTTCACGGCCGCTTCTCTCTCCTTCACCATTGGCGGGAGAGAAGAAGATCTGGCTCACTTATTCCACCTCTCAATCTCTCTTCCTCTTTCCATTTCCAGGTAAAAACAACAAAACTCTCTTCGTTTCGTTTGAATATTCTTCAGATCTGCGACGTCGTCTTGATGCAATAATTCAGATCTTATGTGTGGTCGTTCTGGTATTTGTTTGTTCGTTTGAAATTTTATTATTATTTTTAATTGCAGTATCTGATTTTAATTTGATTTATTATAATCAAATTTAGTTTGCTAGAGTATATGAGATACGGCTAAGTTGTGAAAATGTGGTTTCGAAAAACTTTCACTGTTAGTTAAGATTTTAGTGCGAAGAAGACGTGTTTGTGATGTTTTCAAAAGCACAACAAGGATATTGATTGCATATGTTTGTTTCATGACTTGAAAAAATAAAATTTTGTTGTAACAATAGTATTCGCAGGGACGGAAATGGTTATTTGTTGGTTTTTCTTGTGGTGACGGTTCTTGGAATTGTAAATGTGACTAAACTGTAAAAATGTAGTTTTGAAACCTGGAACTATTCGGTAACCGTGTGTGTGTGTGTGTGTGTGTGATTGGTTGAAATCTTTGAAATTCGGGTTGTTATGCTATAAGAGGTTTTAGTGCTGAGGTTACTCGAGGCTGCGAATTCGTCTGTGCTTTTAACACCACAATAGGCGATAGTTGGAATTCGAGTCTGGATTTTGAATGATTCTTGTGGGTTGTAGAGTATAGATCTTTTGATAGTCCTTCGTTTTGTTTTGTGTTTCAGAATGGGTTTTGTTTCTCACAGGGCTAAAAAGGAGCCTCCGAATCTTCGTATAATGGCTTTTGTTACAGGTTCTTTAGCTATTCTGTGGGTTGATTAAATCTTTTAAAGTTGTTGTATCTCCTATTTTGTACTTGTTATATATTTTTTTTACAGATATATCAGTGGAAAAATCAGTCGAAGAAACTCAACTTCCCAAAGGAGACATGTGGTCGGTTCATAAGTTTGGTGGCACTTGTGTGGGAAGCTCTGAAAGAATCAAGAATGTAGCAGAGGTAATCATTAGCGATCCTACATTCTAATAGTATTTATCTACAAAAATAAAATAAAATATTACGTCATAAGTCGGTGATTTTTGAATTGAAGACTCATAATTGGAGTGGCATGCGACTTATAAATTGAATTCCAGTGTCATCGAGAATTCCTATCCTAGTTGAAGCAAAATTGGCACCAATAAGAAGTTTTTGCCCGATTAGCTCAGGGCTCAAGTATGGCAATGGAGGTTGTGGTCAGCCAATTGGCGCACCTAACAATAATAATATGCTTAATGACCAAGTAATCAAAGCATATTTATGAGCATGTGCAAGCATTCATATAGAAAATAGGCTACCTAATATAAATTTTTATAAAAAATGATGTCGCTACAAATAGAAACTTACTAATGATATCAAGGATGTTGAGGCCGTTAGAGAAACGTCCTGTAGGTCGATGAGTCGGATAATCAATCCCATAAGGGAGAGCATCCGCACAAGCGATTAATGCCAAGTAATTGCTGTTGCCACTATACACAAGTGAATCACCAAACACAAAGAAAGCTCTAGCTTCAGCAAGTGGAGCAATAGATACTGCTAAAGCAAGACCAAATATCATCCAAGAGTTGAAACAGGATGAAGTAGCCATTGACATGATAATTAAAAAAAAGAACTTAGAATAGCTAATTAATTTGTATTGAAATAGATTTGTGATGTAGATGATTGACCGGAAATGAGTTTATATGGATTTGTGCATCTTCTAGACATTGAATATAAAGGACTCCAAGTAAAAAGCTTGCTAGTATAAGTAGTTGTGTAAGGCCACATCAAGTTGTATAATAATAACCATACAGCGTCATCTAGCTAGTCTATAGTTATCAATGCCTCAAAATACTGATATGGCTTTACTCAATTACTTTTAAGGGATGCTAATTTCTACTTCTTTAAGCCTTAATGTTGTAAAATAAATTTTCATGCTTGCATGCATGTGCAAGGGCCAAGGAGTTTTCAGTATATTTTTCCATTTGGTTCTCTTCCAATTTTTCGAAACTGAAAAGAAGTTAGAGTTTGAGAAACTTAGAAGCTTTTATACTTAAACAATTAATTAATAATTTATTAGCGTACCTACAAATTATTTGATCATTTGAAAAATTATATTTACAGTAACATTGGGTTTTCATAAATTACTTTTTTAGGAGTGAATATACAGTTTTTTAGTGGTGCAAATATGAACACTCTAGTTTTTATAGCGTGTCACTCCTAATTTTTTTTTTTATTAATTAAAAATCAGAATCTTTATTGGACTCTGAGGCCCAAAACTAGACTTCTCATATTAGCTGTGAAGTGGGCTTTGTCCGACCCACAAGTGCAAAACATATGTCTCAACGGAGGCAAACAGGCTTATGGAAGAGGTCATGATTGTTTATCAAACTTGTTGAGCTATTTTGCATTGTTGGGCTAATCGTGTCAAGGAAGAGGCCACGATTGTCTTCGATTAGTATAAATGAAGTGGCACAGGCCGAAACCAGTTACGAATTGTAGGTACATATCCATAAAAGCCTGCTAATTGAAGGAAACACTATTGCTGTTCCTCTTCATGTATATTGACAGTTAATTGTGAAAGTAGAAAAATAAATTTGTGAAATGTGCCTGAGCAAATGCATTAATGGTCAAAATACGAATATGCTTGATAGAGTAGTTCTGTATGTATAAGGAAGAATAATCCCACATAAATAAGTGTGGGGAAATTTCTTTAATCCAACCATGGTGTCAATTAATAATAAGAAATGCATTAATCATATACCTTTTTTTTTTTTTAAACATAATTACGATGTAATATCAAATTAGTAATCATAGATGTGTTAGGAACTATCGATATTGAATACTATACATGTGGTTTGGAAATCCACCTTCAAAATAAAGAAAGAAAAACTCTTTATAGATGCTATTATATACGCATGATAAAATTTGAACATTTATATTTGTATATATACACAGACAATTTCAATGTAATTTAATATCAATTATTAAGGGTCATTGAGACTTGTCAAAATTAATCTATAAACACTATATTTGTAGTCTAGAAATTTCATCTTACAATACTGATGGATATCCACTTGCATAATAAAAAATAAAAAAATAAAAAATAAATTAAAAAAAAAACTCTCAATATATATTGGTAAATATTCTGATCAAATACACAAATATATAATAAATATAAGAATGAATACCAAAAATAACCATTTGACCTATGAGTGAGTGCAATTATATACTTAGTATTTCTAATTTTTTAGCAATGGACATTTTAATTCATAAACGTAAGTTGAATCTCACAAAACTCTCTTTAAATTTTGTATGTCAAAAGTTGCTCTAATGCAATGGATAAGCACCAGTTGCACATCGACCTTTCTTATAAGCGGTGGGTTCGACACCTAATTGTAACTTCTACTTTCTCCCTCCTATATGAGGGTAGTCATTCCACTTATGTGTGAGTTGTTATCTCCCGTATAAGAGCTGTTTTCTGAACCGTGTCATTAGTGTTCAATCCCACTTGGTTCTGATTGTTTTTAAGGTAGTTCTAATAATGTAATGTAGGGATAATCCTATTTTTCCCCTTAGTTTGATGAAATAACCAAAATTCCTTGTAAGTTTGAGAAATCACTAATATCTCCCTATTTATTTACGAAATAAATAAAATCCTCCTGTAGTTTATTAAAATATAAAAAAGAAACTCTCTATCATCAAGTTAGATGTTAAAAGTCAATGTTTGACTGTTAATATGAAATGGTAACATTATCAAAACAAAATAAAATATAAAAAAAATATTAGTATTTAATAAAATGAAAATTTAATATTTAAAAAAATTGAAAAAAAAAAGCTCTCTAAAATGGATGATGGTTATTAAAGCTATTAACTTTTTTTTCCAAGCATTAAAAATTTAAAAATATTAATAATTTTTTAAAAAAATTATGTTCACCATCCATCATGTTGATAGACAGTGGACATAATTAAAAAAAAATAATAATAAAATAAAAAATACTTAAAGTTAAAGAAACTTTTCTCTCTCTCTCTCTACTTCTCTCTTTCTCTTCCTTTCTCTCTCTTTTCTTCTTTCTCTCTCTCTCAATCGATGATGGGTTTCTCTTCCTTTCTCTCTCTTGGTAGTGGATCTACTTGCTCTTTTTTCTCTTTTTTGACAATAGAAACCCATCAATGAAAACCTAACTTCTGGGTTTCCAGTGCCGAAAATCCAAAAATTTTTAGGTTTCTAAAAGTTCTGATCCAAAAACTTAGGTTTTTTTTTGGGTGCTTTTTTTGAGTTTTTTTTTTTTTTGGCTTTTTTCTTCTTGATGTTGCTGTTGTGGTTGGAAAAGCATAAGTTTCCATCGTTGTGTTGTTTTTTTTTTTTGGGTTTTTTTACTTTTTATTTTTTTATTTTTTGTTGTTATTGTTGTATTCGATGTTGTTGTAGACTGGGGTTTGGTGATGATAATGTTGTTGTTGTTGCATACTGAGTTCAAGTTTTGGGAAATAGATTTGTGCTTGCATGTTCTTCATTAAAGAAGAACAAGATAGTGTCAGTAGAGATCCCATTTTCATCAAAAGTGGTTCTCTACTTTATTTATTTATTTTTTAAAAATTTTAGTTCATAATTTTTTTTTATTTTTTATTTTTAATTGAGAGGCAGTTTGATCTTTTCACGTACTATCATTATCAGAAGCATTTGGTACTAACAAAGTTAACAAAGAGGTCAAATATAATTTCTACAAATTATAGAGGATAATTAGTTATTATCTCAAACAGCAGAGGGAAATTAAGATTATCCCTGTAATGTAATAAAAATACATTTTGTTATTTTCACTGCGTAACTTTTGATCGTCATATTTGTCACATTCATAATTCAAATCACAATATTGATTTCCATATTTTCCCTAAGGCCCTGTTTGTTACTTAGGATGAGACTAAGTTTAGACTATTTTTTTGTCCAAACCCATGTTTGGTGCAGACAAATGGGTATTTACAAAATTATCCCACCCTCCCTTTATCCCACTAGTTTGGGAGAAAATTATCCCATTGATGACCATGAGATAAAAAATAATCCAATTTTTCTTCATAACTTTCTCCATCCCACCATTATTTTTAATTCTATCCTACATCATACCAAACATGGGATAATTTTTAAATTAATCCAATCCAATTTCAACCAATTTAATCCAATCCAATTCAATCTCACATAAATAATCCAATTTTATGTCATGTAACAAACGGGGTCTAATAATAATAATTAATAGCGTGGAATGAGTGCGCCACCTCATTTTCATGCCATATTTTTCATATTTTCATTTTAGGGTATGACCAAAATACTGACTATCAAAATCAACTGAGTGACCAGCGTGACATCCACCAAATGTTTTGGATTCTACTAATTTTATTTGACCATTCAAGAAGAAGTGGGACACATAAGATTTGTATTATATTTTAATTGTTTTTTTCCTCTGACACAACAAGAACACCCCTTCATGCTATTCACCAGCCATTCAATTTTTAGTTTCTGTAGAATTTTTTGAAATTAATATGGATACTATATTTTGTTAGTTTATTATTATTAGATTAGGGTTATCATTTCTTGATTTATTATTACTTCTTAGGCCGCGGCCTTTGTCACGCAGGGCAGGGGAATCCCATATTTGTTGGAACAATTAGAAATTCATAAATTTGGTTTAGAGGACAATTATTTAGCCTATTAATATTAGATATTGAAATTGTTTTCATGTGATTTTTTTTTTTTTTAAAGAGATTTATGTTGTACATAGTGTATTATATAATGTATTTGGTATGTGAAAACGTTTTAGATTTATTCTATACGTTGAAGGGATAAATTTTCTAATTAAAGGTATGACAAATAACATTATATACATACCTTATAATTTAGTAATCCTATGTAATTCAAATATTTACTCAAAATTTATTTATGTGATAAATCAGCTTTCTTGCAAATTTATCTATTTACTGGTGTATCTTGGGCTAGTATGGGCATGGCTTACTACCTAAAGATATTAAAAAAGATTCTTAAAAAGTGTATATTTACCTTTTAATTTTATACGAATGTTACTTTCTACCCTTTCATTTTTTATTTACTACATCAAAATCCTCGAACATTTTCCAGCTAAATAAATACAATAATGATATACTTTAACAAAATCTTTTCAAATTTTTTATTTAAATAATGTGAATTTGTACCTTAGTTATAAGATGAATTGCTCAATAAACGGATTTTATATAGTTAGTACATTCTAATTTTTAATTGTTGGACCAATCATCTTTGTTATTCATTATATTTTCTCTCATATATTTTTTTTTTCCTTTCAATATAAATGTAATGAATAACTTAGACGATTGATTTTAATCATTTGAAAGTTAGTACGTTTTAATTGTAAAAGCTCTGACTTAAGAAATATGGATTGAATAGACTTTAATAGATTTATGATCTATTCAATTTAAATTTTCCTTAAAAAAAAAAAAAGAAAGAATAGAAAAGTACAAGCAGCTTGCTGACCGTGTCATAAGGTGGCCTTTACCAGGTCGCCATAGACCCGACTACACCGGATCAAAACCTTCCGTAAAAATCACTTCTATACGAAGTACTCAGGAACCATAACTGCAAAGCCGCCCAAAACCCAAAAACCAGAAAACAAACACAAAATCACTCTCTCTAACACACACACAGAGGAGAGAGATACACACGGACACACAAAGCAACAATGGTGTTCTCTGTTGCTGCTGCGATCTCGTTGCGGCTGCTTCTCTCTCCTTCACCATTGGCGGGAGAGAAGAAGATCTCGCTCACTTCTTCCACCTCTCAATGTCGCGTCTTCTCTCTTCGTCCTTCCATTTCCAGGTAAAAAACAACAAAACTCTCTTCGTTTCGTTTGAATATTCTTCAGATCATGTATATTCTTCAGATCTGCTTTGAAAAAGCGACGTCGTTTCGATGCAATAATTCAGATCTTATGTGTGGTAGTTCTGGTATTTGTTTGTTCATTTGAAATATTATTATTATTTTTAATTGCAGTATCTGATTTTAATTTGATTTATTATAATCAAATTTAGTTTTCTAGAGTATATGAGATACGGCTAAGTTGTGAAAATGTGGTTTCGAAAAACTGCCACTATTTGTTAAGATTTTAGTGAGAAGAAGATATGTTTGTGATGTTTTCAAAAGCACAACAAGGATATTGATTGTATATGTTTGTTTCATGACTTGATAAAATCAAATTTTGTTGTAACAATAGTATTCGCAGGGACGGAAATGGTTATTTGTTGGTTTTTCTTGTGGTGACGGTTCTTGGAATTGTAAGATATGGCTAAACTGTAATGTAGTTTTGAAATCTGGAACTATTCGGTAACTCTGTGTCTCTGTGTGTGTGTGTGTGTGTGATTGGTTGAAATCTTGGAAATTCAGGCTGTTATGCTATAAGAGGTTTTAGTGCTGAGGTTACTCGAGGCTGCGAATTCGTCTGTGCTTTTAACACCACAATAGGCAATAGTTGGAATTTGAGTCTGGATTTTGAATGATTCTTGTGGGTTGTAGAGTATGGATTTTTTGATAGTTCTTCATTTTATTTTGTGTTTCAGAATGGGTTCTGTTTTGCACCGGGCTAAAAAGGAGTCCCCGAATCTTCATATAATGGCTTCTGTTACAGGTTCTTTAGCTGTTCTATGGGTTGATTAAGTCTTTTAAAGTTGTTGTATCTGTTTTTTTGTACTTGTTCTATATATATATTTTCTACAGATATGTCAGTGGAAAAATCAATCGAAGAAACTCAAATTCCCAAAGGAGACATGTGGTCTGTTCATAAGTTTGGTGGCACTTGTGTGGGAAGCTCTGAAAGAATCAAGAATGTTGCAGAGGTAATCATTAGCGATCCTACAGAAAGGAAACTGGTAGTTGTGTCAGCTATGTCGAAAGTGACAGATGTGATGTATGACCTCATCCACAAGGCAGAGTCTCGGGATGATTCCTATGTTTCTGCTTTGGATGCTGTTTTTGAAAAGCACAAAGCAGCTGCACATGATCTACTTGATGGGGATGAGCTTGCTGATTTCTTGTCCCGGTTGCATCATGACATTAATAACCTTAAAGCAATGCTCCGTGCAATATACATAGGTATCAGAGAGCTCTCTCTCTCACTCAAACACACACACAACTTGCTTTCCTCCCATCTGCTGTCACTTTATGCAGTCATGTACTAGATTGTTTTTCTTTGCTCATGGGATTCCTACCGTCTCTGCAGTCATAGAAACCATTTACTAGGCCAAACTTATCTTGTAAACTTACATCTTTTATACAATTTTAAGAAACCATTAATAATTGATTTTGTTTTCCTTTTGCAGCTGGTCATGCTACCGAATCCTTTTCAGATTTTGTTGTTGGACATGGAGAACTGTGGTCTGCTCAGATGTTGGCAGCTGTTGTCAGACAGGTCTGGTGGTTATCTGGTCATTGCTATTAAAAATATGCAGATAGCATTTTGAATGTATCTGAGCTAATATATTATTTGTTTTGGTGCAGAATGGTGTGGATTGCAAATGGATGGATACAAGGGATGTAATTATTGTGAATCCCACTAGCTCTAATCAAGTAGATCCTGATTTCTTGGAATCTGAAAGAAGACTTGAGAAATGGTTTTCTCAAAGGCCATCAAAAACAATAATTGCAACTGGTTTTATTGCCAGCACACCTGATAATATCCCCACAACTTTGAAGAGGGATGGAAGTGACTTCTCTGCAGCCATAATGGGTTCTCTAGTCAAGGCTCGTCAGGTCACAATTTGGACTGATGTGGATGGAGTCTACAGTGCAGATCCAAGAAAAGGTTTGCTTAGAGTCTCATGTATATATATAGTCATATTTATCCATAAATCTGGTTCCCAGTTGTTGTCATCTTCCCCTAGGATATATGTATATTGTGAAATTGCATATGTTTAGAATTTTAAGAAAACATAATTCTGAGGTGTGATTGTAATGTGAAATTCCATTTTCTGCAGTTAGTGAGGCTGTGATACTAAAGAAACTATCTTATCAAGAGGCCTGGGAAATGGTGAACTGACCACTGCTCTAATCCCTGTCAAAATTTTGCAAACTTGCTGACTTATGTTTCTAACCTCAAGTTCATGTGAACATGCAGTCGTATTTTGGGGCAAATGTTCTTCACCCTCGCACTATTATCCCAGTCATGCGATATGACATTCCAATTGTGATAAGGAATATCTTCAATCTCTCTGCGCCTGGAACAATAATATGCCAGTCTTCTGCTTGTGAAAATGGAGATGGCGAGGTGGATTCTCCTGTTAAAGGATTTGCCACAATAGACAATTTGGCTCTTGTAAATGTTGAGGGGTGAGCTCTTCTGTTGCTGCTTGCTTACTTTTGTTGTTGTAAATTTATCAGTTATCTGTTTGTTATGATTTTTACTTTTTTACTTTTTATATTTATTCTTATAGATTGCTTTTTATATTTGTTTTGGCAGAACTGGAATGGCTGGTGTTCCTGGTACAGCAAATGCAATTTTTGGTGCTGTGAAAGATGTTGGAGCTAATGTCATCATGATATCGCAAGTACATTTATCGTCTATAAGTCTTATGACGCTCTTATTTATTATACATGGATGCTTAGTGACTGATTACGATGCAGGCTAGTAGTGAGCATTCTGTGTGCTTTGCTGTTCCTGAGAAGGAAGTGAAAGCTGTTGCAGAAGCATTACAATCTAGATTTCGTGAAGCTCTGAAGGCTGGACGTCTTTCCCAGGTGCTCATTTCAGATTAATTGCACTCTTTGGCGTGATAATTTGATAGATATACAAACCAGTGTCATTTCTATCTCTCTTTGGGTGTTTGTGGCAACTCAATTGTTTATTTATTTATTTTTTTATTTGTAAAATTGCCTTTTTCCATGGTCATTTATTTTATTTTATATATTTATTAATAATAATATTATTATTTTTTGTGTGAGATTATTCTTGATTACTTGATAGAAGTACACAATATAGCATATACATCATATTACCATTACAAATATGCCAAACCCTACAGAAAATTGCTGAAAATAGTCATCTACTAGTCTACCTATAAGTTTCAGATATGAGTAACAGAGGCACTGTCTGGAAGCTAACTTGTTTCATCTTTGATTAATTCGTCATACTCCAAATCCTTAGCTTGTTTCAGTATGTGAAATTCTGTGTGATGGAGCTCTATTTTAACATTAATTTACTGTAATTACAATTGTGGAAATTGTTGAGGTTTATCCTTGCCTAATTTGATGGATTCTGGTTTTTTTTTTTCTGGTATCTTAAAGTTAACATTTCTCAGGTGCAAGTCATTCCAAACTGTAGCATTTTAGCGACAGTTGGCCAGAAAATGGCCAGTACTCCTGGAGTCAGTGCCACTCTTTTCAATGCTTTGGCCAAGGTAGAAAATGTCATCTATCTGTGCAATTAAGTACAACATTTCATACAATGTCAAAAAAATTTTCTGCTTTTACATGTATGATTCTTGGAACAAGTTTCTTAAGTGTTACTGCGACACAGGCTAATATCAACATCCGTGCTATAGCTCAAGGTTGCTCTGAGTACAATATTACTGTAGTAGTCAAGTGTGAAGATTGCATAAGGGCTCTGAGAGCTGCCCACTCAAGGTTTTATCTTTCAAGAACCGCAATAGCAATGGGGATTGTTGGCCCCGGTTTGATAGGTGCCACTTTACTTGATCAGCTCAGGGATCAGGTGCATTATTGGATAGTTCTCTTCCACTTCTATATACTAAATTTATCATTAGCATCTAGAATCAACGAATGTTGGATTTGAACATGGAATGGGGTTTTAAAAATTGGCTAGTGTAGATAGAGCTAATTGTAGTGAATTTAAAGAAAATGGGTATTAATTAAAACGTATAATAACAGTAAACTGTCTTTTTATTATTTTCATCATCTATTAAGTATTATTTGAAAGCATGTTTTGTAAATTGGAAACCTTTATAGTGTTTTCTATCCTAGATATGAGAATCATTTGTGTTGATCATTGTTCCTAAGCATTGCAAATCATGTTGTTCCTTACAAGTTATCCTACATGAGGAAGGTTGGGCTTCAGTTCTGCCAGATAGGATACAACAGAGGGAAATTTAAAAAAACTGAACTAAAAAAGAACAATAAATTAATTCATACGATATACATGTGCATCTTAATTCCAAAATTTGAATGTTCTGCGATTAGTTTATTTTATTTTATTTTATTTTTTTCTTTTAAATCGTTAAAAATATTAAAGAATGTTATTAATAGGTCTAAGGAGCAGAGAAAGTCAAAGTATTTAAAATGTGGTAGTTATTGATTAGCATTTGGTGATGTGATCTTTTCTTCCAGTGTAGCAACTTGAGATGAAATTCTGACAGTGGTTTGAAGGTATGATTCTATACGCTCATGTAGCACCAGAACAAATTCTGACTCTTTTTTTCTTTTGTCTTTCCTGTTTTGGTCTTTGGCAGATAGCTGTCCTCAAGGAAACATTTAACATTGATTTACGAGTCATGGGAATCACTAGTTCAAAGACAATGCTCTTGAGTGATGTGTAAGTTATCTTTTACACTAATGTTCCTACTGGTTGCGGTACAAGATTATATATTCAACAGGTTTAAACAAGTTGTTGCCACATTGCATGTCCTGCTAAGCATTAACATAACCACCATTCATACTCATACGACCATTTCTGTGATTGGTTTTTGTTAGTATCTCACTTGAGAATCAGCAACTTTTGGTGCTAATGAGTTATATAAAACAGATCATTAGTTTCATCTTGGATAACTCATCAACAATTCTTTTAAGTAAATTATAAGTTTTGAATAGTTTGAATTAATATATGGTTCTGTCCATGATTTTGTATGTATAATTGTACTTTTTTTTGGGTGCAATATGTTATAAATTTGAAAAAAATACAAAGAGGAGAAAATTGTTTCCTGTGGAAAATTTACAGTGGCAGGCAGTTGTCCTTTTAAGCTTTTATCTGAGGATACACACTTCTTATTAATGTGATTTAGACATCGGACTTCACCCTAAAAGGTCATTTTATTTGTTTAGGAAAATAAAGAAGTCATTTCAATTAAACAGATATACAGATGAAACTTGATGTGGTTAATCTGAAGTGGGACTCTTCTCCAGAAAAATGAAATTAATTTTTAACTGTTTACAGATAGCTTAAGATGTGGGCTGATAAATCATAATGAGTATATAATTCTGGAATGTGATCATCATTGCTGCAACCCTTAGATTCATTTATCTCTGATTGTAGGGAAATTGACTTATGGAGATGGCGAGAGCTTCTAAAGGAGAAAGGAGAAGTGGCTGACTTGGAGAAATTCACTCATCATGTGCATGAAAATCATTTTATTCCGAATACAGTTTTGGTAGACTGCACGCCAGACTCTAACATTGCCCGCTGTTACCGTGATTGGTTGCGGAGAGGAATTCATGTGATCACCCCAAACAAAAGGGCTAATTCTGAATCACTTGATGAGGTGACGTTAATATTGGCCAAATTATTGGTGTACAAGTTCTTAGTAATGAAACCTTTTCCAGGCAAATATACCCATGAGTGTTGTAGTACTCTATTTACCCAAATTATATGGGTGCCAAACTATTTATATATAGTCTTGTTCATCTGTCATAATCTTTTATTGTGGCCAATTCCTGCTCGAATCTTGCAATGAACCTTCACTGGGGACATTATTGATGTAATTTCTGTGTACTTGCAGTATTTAGAATTGAGAGCTCTTCAACGGAAATCATATACACATTACTTTTATGAAGCAACTGTTGGAGCTGGTCTTCCGATTATAAGCACTTTAAGAGGTCTGCTTGAGACTGGGGACAAAATATTGCGCATTGAAGGCATATTCAGGTCAGTCATATGTACTCTGTTAATTAGCTGGGAACACGCATTCAAACAAAAGGAATAATTGATCAATGTGTTTTTTAAGCATCTAAATTACTGTATCTTTAAGATATATAATGTTAATACATTTCTGACAAAGAGCCTTCCTTTTCATGTTTTGTGTTTGCAGTGGAACTTTGAGTTATCTTTTCAACAACTATGTAGGCGCACGAACTTTCAGTGAGGTGGTTTCAGAGGCAAAGGCAGCGGGTTATACTGAACCGGATGTAAGGGACGATCTATCCGGAACAGATGTTGCCAGAAAGGTACTCTTTTGCACACTTTTTGATGTACAACAATATAGTTCATTTTCATGTTATATGTGCAGACATGAAAGCTTATAATTTTGAATTAGTTAATACCTACTGTTGACAGTTGCTAGATTCCTAGAATTCTTTGAAGATGATTAATCTAATGCCTTGCTATAACGTATTGATTGTGTCATGGCATGTATCAGAAGATTGACTTAATGATAGGGAATGAGCTAGCTTGTCCTCTTGGGGAATTTCTGTACTTAATTCTCTTCAAATGATTGTTTGCTTGTAATTTCTAGCCACATGTTGCTCAAATTGTAGACTCATTTATGCCACTCTGGTCCAATAAGATTTTATAGGTGGGATGAACTACCATTAAGCTAGCTACCAATATAAAAGATGCTTCATTGTTTGCAGTAGGCAGGGCTGCTGACTATGGCTTATATATATATATATATGCTTCCATGCAATGAAATTATACAAGACCAGACTCAAGAACTACTTCCTTTATACAGGTGATAATTCTTGCTAGAGAAACTGGTCTGAAGCTGGAACTTAAAAATGTCCCTGTTCGAAGTCTTGTGCCAGAACCTTTAAGAGTAAGAAACATTTTTTCTCAATCCTTGACTACATTGATTTGTAAGTCACCTTTTAACTTTTAAGTTATCATAATGTGGTTTAGGCTTGCGCATCTGGCGCAGAATTTATGGAGAAGTTACCACAGTTCGACCAAGATTGGGCTAAAGAAAGAAAGGAGGCTGAGGAAGCAGGCGAAGTAAGAAAAGAATTCAGATATCGCGTCTATCATGAATTTAGTCTTCTAAAAATAACTTGGGGTGAATCATTCTGGGGTTTCTTCAATTTTATTTTTGTCTGTCAGGTCCTCAGATATGTTGGAGTGGTGGATGCTATTAACGAACAGGGGACTGTGGAGTTGCGAAGATACAGTAAAGATCACCCATTTGCTCAGCTCTCAGGTTCTGATAACATTATAGCATTCACAACAACGAGGTACAAGGAGCAGCCCCTCATCGTTCGTGGGCCTGGAGCTGGGGCTCAAGTCACAGCTGGTGGAATTTTCAGCGACATATTACGGCTGGCCTCTTATCTCGGTGCCCCATCATAGTCATGTCAATTATGAAGGCTGCCTTCCGGTTCAGCCTTCATTTTGGTTATCTGAGGTATTACTTCTAGTAAGTAATTTATGTTCGAAGAAACCCATGGTGGTATTGTATTTATGTATCTTAATTTTTTTCTTCGTAGGAGATCTCAATTTCGCTAAATTAATGTAGTTAGTTTAATTTTTGCTGTACATATTTTAATCTTTTATGCATTTGCTGTTTTAAAATTATAACTCTAATCTTGTTTTCATAATTAACATAAAATGTTAGGAATTGTTTACTTAATAAAGGTCAAATTGTCCATATGAAATGTTATATTTATCTGTAATACAAGATGTTTAAATTCATCTTAATTTATATTCTGACTTGTGGTGTGATACTTGAGTTGAAGTAATATGTAACAAATAACAAAAACTTATAATTAATGTGTAGTATTCATTTATGGGCTGAATTTAAACATCATGTCTGGAGTTGGAATATGAGGTTGGAATGTTCCTAAGATGTCATAATTCAGAGCTTCTCTGTTCGATCATAAGAGTTGAAAAAACAAATGATCTGGATGGAAGTCATCAATTCTTATTCTTCTCTTTTTGTTCTTTATTTTTTTCTTCACTTCTCTCACTCCTAAATCATCACATGACGTTGTCTTCGTTTTTCTTTATTTCACTCTTACCTAAATTCTTCTTCTATTTTTACTTCTAAGTTCTCTCCCATCAAAATCATAGCTTTTGACTTCTAAGTTCTCTCCCATCCAAATCATCCTTCTTCTTCTTCTATTTGTACTTCTAAGTTCTCTCCCCTCCAAATCACCCCTTTTTTACTTCTAAGTTCTCTCCCATCCAAATCATCGCTCTCACCCAAATAATCAATCATCATAATTTTCTTCTATTTGGACTTCTAAGTTCTCTCCCATCCAAATCATTAAATACTATCTTTCAACCATAATTTTATTTTTCTTCTTCTTCGTTTTTCTTCACTTCGCTTTCACCCAAATAATTAATCACCATAATTTTCTTCTATTTTGACTTCTAAGTTCTCTCCCATCCAAATCATTAAATACTATTTTTTAACTTATCAATCAATCAATTCACCAAATGCCGTTCAAATAAAAAATACAAATTTCTACACAAAACATCACCAAATAAGAAGAAAAAAAAACCCAAAAAAGTTGGTGGAGTAGGTACAATGGAGATTGTTGGGATCTCTATAGTAGGAGATCTCACCACACAAATTTCTTCACAAAACATCAACAAATAAGAAGAAAAAAAAATCCAAAAAAGTCAGTGGAGTCGGTGCGATGTTGATTGCTGAGATCTCTTTAAGTGGAGATCTCATCGATCTCCATGAAGGAGATCGTTGATGACTATTTTTTTTAGGTCAATCGAATTGATCTTCAAAAGAATATTTTTTTTTATTTTTGTTTTAAATTTTTATGATTTATTTTATTTTGATTAATTTAATATTTATTTTAAAATTATTTGAGGGTAATGTGACTTATTATGATTGGCTCAAGGTTAATTTTATTTAACTTATTTAATGTCACGTATGAAAAGTCCGCTTTGCCTTTCATATCGTTAAGTCTTTATGAGTCAATTGTCTAGTCAACTAAATTTCAAGGAGATTAGTGAAATCTTTGTATGCAAGTCAAATTTCACTTAAAGTTAGGATTGTTGTCGCAACTTATCCTAAAATTTTTATATCTATGAAATCATTAGGTTAATAAATATCAATTGCTCAAAAAAATTACTAGATTTGTTTATGTTCTATTTAATCAGAAATCTCAAACATGTTAAATGCATAATTTGCTATTATTTTGAAGATACTTTATTATTTTAAAATGTTCCTAGGAGTAGCCAAAATTAAAGGAAACAAAAATATGAAAATATAGCCAAAATTTAAAGGTCATTTACTCTATCTGTTAACTAGGGTAACAAGCAAGTGACAACGCCTCCTCGGCTTTTTTTGATTTACGAGTATTGTTCATAAATTCTATAAATTGGTTTTGAGAAAACTATACGATTTTCATATAGGAACTCAACTTAAAATTTAAAAAAAAAAAAAAAAAAACCAATTAAGAATCTTCTAATATACATGCCTAGGCCATTGGCATCGAACCACATTGAGTATCTCATATAAGATACATGCTATATAGTATTAGTGGTGTCAAAATGCAAAATGTACCACAAGGCAAGATGACATTAACAGATTTATGGTGCATCCACTCCTCCGATTTTTTCCCCCACCCCCTAAAAACGTAAGTCTGCAAACATAACATGATAGATGTACCATTTCACTGTCAATCAAGGCCATCTATTCGCTTCATTGCAAATCCTTTTAGGATTTGGTTCCACGCCCTCTTCATCATTAAACCCCCCCGATTCCACTCCTACTAAATTCTGCATATATTGGACATATCCCACAATTTTTCACTTCCCAAGCCTTTCTCACATGCTTGTTCTGATTATTATCTTCAAGGTCAAATGAAAATGTGATTGGGATGGTTGTGCAGTCACTCCTGGATAGCATATCATCGAAGTTCGAAAAGTTGTTATATCCTAGTATGATGTGATCCAGACTAATGAATACCTTGTCGGAAAAGTCTTGCGCATAACACATCCTGGTCACTCTTGAGCTGCTAACACGGGTTTCATAATGGACAAGAAGTTCAAGATTGTCATTATGATATTCGTCAAACGAAATAACAAGGCATAGAACAAATCCCATCAACTTTCGGTTGCAGTGAATGTGTACAGGTAGTGAAATATCTATCTGAGATCCAGAATTTTGATAGTCGAACCATTCAGGAATTTCACTACCAGGAAAAGAATCCTGAAGGGATTTACTTTTCCATATCCCTGTATCATGAAAATCATAGATTATTTCTAGTTAAAAAGAGAGAGAGAGAGAGAGATTGAGATTGAGAGAGATATGACCTTTTCAGCGGTGGTCATTTGCTGAATAATTACTTGTGACTCTGCAAACATGTTGCTAAATGCTTCTGCATTAAGTCTGAAGCAATTAACAAATATGAAGTCTGTTTTCTTGAAAAAGACATTTTTACTAGTCCTGCGTTCATATGTTAGGAATTCTGCAAATTCGGATGCGTCTGGAAATGATTGTAGCTGCTTGCAATTCATTGCTTCTAAATATTCCAGGCCTAATGGAAGTGCAATTAATGATCGAAGCATATTGCAATTATTTAACTCAAGCCTTTTCAACTTAGAAAGTTGCTTGATGCTTGTCGGTAGAATCTCAAAATCATTCCCATTTAGATGTAATTCTTCCAATGAGGATAAACAACCAATATCTTTAGGAATTTCCATTAGATTGCAATCATTTAAATCCAGTATTCTTAAAGAGTATAGTGAACCTGATAAAGGAGGAAATGCCAAACCTCTACGTCCACATAGCTCTAACGTCTCAAGTTTCTCCAAATTAGTCACAGAGGAAGGTAGTTGACATATAACAGCTCCGCCTGCTGAGAAATGCTTCAAAAATTTTAAATTCCCCAAGTTTTCCGGCAATTGTCCAATTTTGAGCAGCCAGATATGTTCAGATAACGAAGAGATCTCAAATTACAAATGCTACTAGAAAGCGTCTCAAGTTTTTTGCAACATCTCAATAATAATGTCATAAGCTCAGTTAGATGTTCAATCGAAAAGGGTAGCTCCTTGATTGCTGTTCCAGATAAATCAAGATATCGCAGGCATTCCATTGGCTCGGAAATCTCAGGAAACTCTCAAGCCTGGAACACTGCCGAAGAGTTAGCTTACGAAGAGATTTTCAACTTACAAAAGCTTGTTGAAATCTGTTCAAGCCTTCTGCAGTTCGATAAATCTAACACACCAAGCTCGGATAGGCTCTCAATTGATGAGGGTACTTCTTTTATTGCAGTCCCACTTAAAAGTAGCTCCTTTATATTCCCTGAAATCTGTGGAAACTCCATGAGCTTAGTACACAAAAAGAGATTAAGAGTTATAAGAGATTTAAAGTGAACATTAGTCGAAAAGCTTCTAAGACTTTCACAGCGAGGGAGATATAGATAACGAAGGCTGTTTAGATGTTGAACTGATGAGCTAATGTCAACCAAGCTTCCGCAGCATAGAAGATTTATAACCTCTAGACATGTGTTGTTTGAGAGGTCTGGAATCCCTGTTAGGTGCGCAGAGCGAGAAAGATTGAGTCGTTTTAAATTTGGAACATCCTGTAACAATGATAGTAAAATAACAAGCTCAAGTGATTAATTATTTGTAAACTACACTAGGTATACTCAAAGCATGAAAGGAACATAACAGGAATTTATACCTTTTTTCCTTCCCAAAGTCTATCAACATTGCTATAAGAAAGGTCAAGTTCAACAAGTTTCTCTGGAGTAAATCCTGATGGCAGTGCTTTCAAAGGAAAAACCATCCCATCGAAGATACCTCAATTCTTCAGAAAGATAATTAAACCATGAGGAATATGCAGTTTAGAGACAAATATGGTGTCTTCAAAACATGATCGAGTCTTATCGTAAAATTTGAGAAATCTAAGATTGCACATTCTCTCAAATGCTCGAGAATTTATATTTATATCCTTGGTTATTGACGTATCTAGGCACATCCTTTAACTGTCTCAGTTCCCTTAAAGAAAACAAAAAAAAACCTATTTACGATATATAACACAAAACTTTCTAAAGTATATATAACTATTTTATTGAAGACAATTTATGAACATTAGTTAATTAACGGACATATAATATAAAGGTGAAAAAAAAAAAAAAAAAAAAAAGTGGTCAAACACTTACAATGTTTCTCTTGAGTACGAGACAAATATCTTCATAATTGTGCAACCTACTCCGTTCCCCCAGTTTATGAAATGATTCTTGACGAACAATTTCCCAACCTATTTCTTGAATCAAATCATGCATTTCTATCCTGTTGTGTGACTAAGTTAATGAGAGACTTATCAATGAGGATACCAAGTGCAGCTTGTGCAGAAAGATAACAAGCACTTAGTATTTGTATTGCAGAATCTCTACACTCTCCTTTAAAGAAACATGCAATATCAAGAAATATATCCTTCTCTTCGTCATCTAGTCCGTCAAAACTAATTCTCAACACATTAAGAATTTCAGGATTAAGAATCTTATTTAACTTCTGCAATACACTTTCCCAATTTTGTCTACATTTCTATACAAGGAGGAACCAATAACTTTAAGAGCTAATGGATTGCCGTTGGTATAATTTACTACCTTGTGAGCAAACATCATATAATCCTTAGGAAGATAGTCTTGTTTGAAGGCATACTTACAGAAAAGCTGAAGAGCTTCTTGATACTTTAATGTTGTGACCTCATATATGAAATCCACTCCACAATTACTCAACAATTGTTTGTCTCTAGTTGTTATGATAACTCTACTTCCCAAACCAAATCGATCAAGCCCTCCGGCCAAAACTTCTAGTTGGTTCAAGTTATTCACATCATCAAGAACATGAAGACCTTTCTATTTCGGAGCCTACGCTTCATGAATGAGGGTATATTGGGAGTGCCTAAATTCTGAATTTCTTCTTTTAATATTTTAGAAACAATTTCATCTCGTAGGCGGAGTAGCCCACCACATTTCTCTGACTCTTCCCCGAACATTCGCAATGAAACAACAATCATCAAATTGACTAGAAAGTTGAGCAAAAGCAGCTCCAGCAATGGTTGTTTACCAATGCCCCCCATGCCCCAAATTCCTACAATTCGGAAATCTAAAATCCCAATGCACAATAATGACTCTACTTGCTTAATGCGTGAAGTTATTCCAATTAATCCCCCATAATCACTTGAGAGCGAAAGGTCATTTAATTTTTGTGCAACATCTTTGACAATTTCATCTACAAGTCTGGACTCGGCCTATCAAATGTGAAAGAACAAATAATTACCAATGAGTTGAATTAAATAACAACTGAAGCATAATACTATTATGCATATCTTTTCCTTTGGTTTTTACTAGATTCTAGTTACTAAGAGAAGATTGAATTTCTGAAAATATGGTCCAATAGATTCCAATGCTTGAGCTTGGTATTGTTATCGAAGTATTAAGTAGGACGTAGCTTATTGAAAGAGGATAATAGAGGGCTCTTTTGTATGTATGTGTGTGTATATATAGAGAGAGTAAGTTTACCATCAATATATCATAACTTTAAAAAGTTGGAGCAAATCAATTAAATTCATCCATTGCATTTTAACTAAATGGGAGAGAGAATCTGTTTTAAGAGAGAGAATGCAATGACTGAATTTGATTGGTTCATCCTAACTTTTAATATATATATAGAGGACTAGAGAGAGAGTATGTGTGATTTTACCATCAGTACTTTTTAATTTAAGAAGTTAGGACGAACTAATCAAATTCATCTATTGTATTCTCTCTCCTAAAACAAATTCTTTCTCCCATTTAATTCAAATGCAATTGATGGAATTTGTTTGATTCGTTATAACTTTTAAAGTTAAGATATATTGATAGTAAAATTACTATATATAAATTAGAATGTAATAGATGAATTTGATTAGTTTGTCCTAAGTTTTTAAAGTTAAGAGGTATGATGATAAATATATATATATATATAGGGAGAATTACCTCCAACCTACCTAGAATTTTAATATTCACAAGCTTGTACAACTTTTTGATTTTTTTACAGTGCCCTCCTCTAGACTAATTGACTGATTTTGACCGTTAGTAGATATGTTTAACTGTATAAAAATATTGAAAGACGAAATTATTCCTAATAAATTCACTTTTTATTTTTCTTTTAAAATGAATTTTGAAAACTTTCTATAAATTAAAATAAATTTAACGAGATCTCCATCAGTATAGATAATAAAGATTAATTTGAGAAAAAAATTTAAAAATCAAAACTAAAAAAATTAAAAAAATCTAAAGTGAAATATGAAGATTCATCTTCATCTCAATCTTCAAATAAACAGAAAATTGAAAA